>OY284495.1:7500-607500 GCA_958336395.1 Ctenicera cuprea
AATGATATAACGATTATAAAATTTTTTGTTCTGTCAGCACATTCCATGGCGTGTAGAGTAAATCATATAAACCACCTTGCTGTGTGTGCTAGTGATGGAATAGTTCAAATGAAAATCATCTATCTATTCGATTACCGATATATCTCGTAGCGATTACCAAAAATCATTCGAATGATTTTACGATTATAAAATTTTCTGTTGTGTCAGCACATTCCATGGCGTGTAGAGTAAAGCATATAAACCACCTTGCTGTGTGTGCTAATGATGGAATAGTTCAAATGAAAATCATCTATCTATTCGATTACCGATATATCTCGTAGCGATTACCAAAAATCATTCGAATGATTATCGATTTTAAAATTTTCCGTTTTGTCAACACATTCCATGGCGTGTAGAGTAAAGCATATAAACCACCTTGCTGTGTGTGCTAATGATGGAATAGTTCAAATGAAAATCATCTATCTATTCGATTACCGATATATCTCGTAGCGATTACCAAAAATCATTCTTATGATTTTACGATTATAAAATTTTCCGTTCTGTCAGTACATTCCATGGCGTGTAGAGTAAAGCATATAAACCACCTTGCTGTGTGTGCTAATGATGGAATAGTTCAAATGAAAATCATCTATCTATTCGATTATTGATATATCTCGTAGCGATTACCAAAAATCATTCGAATGATTTTACGATTATAAAATTTTTTGTTCTGTCAGCACATTCCATGGCGTGTAGAGTAAATCATATAAACCACCTTGCTGTGTGTGCTAGTGATGGAATAGTTCAAATGAAAATCATCTATCTATTCGATTACCGATATATCTCGTAGCGATTACCAAAAATCATTCGTATGATTTTACGATTATAAAATTTTCCGTTCTGGCAGCACATTCCATGGCGTGTAGAGTAAATCATATAAACCACCTTGCTGTGTTGCTAATGATGGAATAGTTCGAATGAAAATCATCTATCCATTCGATTACCGATATATCTCGTAGCGATTACCAAAAATCATTCGAATGATTTTACGATTATAAAATTTTTTGTTCTGTCAGCACATTCCATGGCGTGTAGAGTAAATCATATAAACCACCTTGCTGTGTGTGCTAATGACGGAATAGTTCAAATGAAATCATCTATCCATTCGATTACCGATATATCTCGTAGCGATTACCAAAAATCATTCGAATGATTTTCGATTTTAAAATTTTCCTTTTGTCAGCACATTCCATGGCGTGTAGAATAAATCATATAAACCACCTTGCTGTGGTGCTAATGATGGAATACTTCGAATGAAAATCATCTATTCATTCGATTACCGATATATCTCGTAGCGATTACCAAAAATCATACGAATGATTTTACGATGTTAAAATTTTCCGTTTTGTCAATACATTCCATGGCGTGTAGAGTAAATCATATAAGCCACCTTGCTGTGTGTGCTAATGATGGAATAGTTCAAATGAAAATCATCTATCTATTCGATTACCGATATATCTCGTAGCGATTACCAAAAATCATTCGAATGATTTAAATTTTAAAATTTACCGTTTTGTCAACACATTCCATGGCGTGTAGAGTAAAGCATATAAACCACCTTGCTGTGTGTGCTAATGATGGAATAGTTCAAATGAAAATCATCTATCTATTCGATTACCGATATATCTCGTAGCGATTACCAAAAATCATTCAAATGATTTTCGATTTTAAAATTTTCCGTTTTGTCAACACATTCCATGGCGTGTAGAGTAAAGCATATAATCCACCTTGCTGTGTGTGCTAATGATGGAATAGTTCAAATGAAAATCATAAATGATTTTCATTCGAACTATTCCATCATTAGCACCACAGCAAGGTGGTTTATATGATTTACTCTACACGCCATGGAATGTGCTGACAGAACGGAAAATTTTATAATCGTAAAATCATACGAATGATTTTTGGTAATCGCTACGAGATATATCGGTAATCGAATAGATAGATGATTTTCATTTGAACTATTCCATCACTAGCACACACAGCAAGGTGGTTTATATGATTTACTCTACACGCCATGGAATGTGTTGACAAAACGGAAAATTTTAAAATTGAAAATCATTCGAATGATTTTTGGTAATCGCTACGAGATGTATCGGTAATCGAATAGATAGATGATTTTCATTTGAACTATTCCATCATTAGCACACACAGCAAGGTGGTTTATATGCTTTACTCTACACGCCATGGAATGTGTTGACAAAACGGGTAATTTTAAAATCGAAAATCATTCGAATGATTTTTGGTAATCGCTACTAGATATATCGGTAATCGAATAGATAGATGATTTTCATTTGAACTATTCCATCATTAGCACACACAGCAAGGTGGCTTATATGATTTACTCTACACGCGATGGAATGTATTGACAAAACGGAAAATTTTAAAATCGTAAAATCATTCGTATGATTTTTGGTAATCGCTACGAGATATATCGGTAAGCGACTGAATAGATGATTTTCATTCGAAGTATTCCATCATTAGCACCACAGCAAAGTGGTTTATATGATTTACTCTACACGCCATGGAATGTGCTGACACAACAGAAAATTTTATAATCGTAAAATCATTGGAATGATTTTTGGTAATCGCTACGAGATATATCGGTAATCGAATAGATAGATGATTTTCATTTGAACTATTCCATCACTAGCACACACAGCAAGGTGGTTTATATGATTTACTCTACACGCCATGGAATGTGTTGACAAAACGGAAAATTTTAAAATCGAAAATCATTGGAATGGTTTTTGGTAATCGCTACGAGATATATCGGTAATCGAATAGATAGATGATTTTCATTCGAACTATTCCATCATTAGCACCACAGCAAGGTGGTTTATATGATTTACTCTACACGCCATGGAATGTGCTGACAAAACGGAAAATTTTAAAATCGAAAATCATTCGAATGATTTTTGGTAATCGCTACGAGATATATCGGTAATCGAATAGATAGATGATTTTCATTTGAACTATTCCATCATTAGCACACACAGCAAGGTGGCTTATATGATTTACTCTACACGCCATGGAATGTATTGACAAAACGGAAAATTTTAAAATCGTAAAATCATTCGAATGATTTTTGGTAATCGCTACGAGATATATCGGTAATCGAATGAATAGATGATTTTCATTCGAAGTATTCCATCATTAGCACCACAGCAAGGTGGTTTATAGATTTACTCTACACGCCATGGAATGTGCTGACACAACAGAAAATTTTATAATCGTAAAATCATTCGAATGATTTTTGGTAATCGCTACGAGATATATCGGTAATCGAATGGATAGATGATTTTCATTCGAACTATTCCATCATTAGCAACACAGCAAGGTGGTTTATATGATTTACTCTACACGCCATGGAATGTGCTGACAGAACAAAAAATTTTATAATCGTATAATCATTCGAATGATTTTTGGTAATCGCTACGAGATATATCGGTAATCGAATGGATAGATGATTTTCATTCGAACTATTCCATCATTAGCAACACAGCAAGGTGGTTTATATGATTTACTCTACACGCCATGGAATGTGCTGACAGAACGGAAAATTTTATAATCGTAAAATCATACGAATGATTTTTGGTAATCGCTACGAGATATATCGGTAATCGAATAGATAGATGATTTTCATTTGAACTATTCCATCACTAGCACACACAGCAAGGTGGTTTATATGATTTACTCTACACGCCATGGAATGTGTTGACAAAACGGAAAATTTTAAAATCGAAAATCATTCGAATGATTTTTGGTAATCGCTACGAGATATATCGGTAATCGAATAGATAGATGATTTTCATTTGAACTATTCCATCATTAGCACACACAGCAAGGTTTTTTATATGCTTTACTCTACACGCCATGGAATGTGTTGACAAAACGCAAAATTTTAAAATCGATAATCATTCGAATGATTTTTGGTAATCGCTACGAGATATATCGGTAATCGAATAGATAGATGATTTTCATTTGAACTATTCCATCATTAGCACACACAGCAAGGTGGTTTATATGCTTTACTCTACACGCCATGGAATGTGTTGACAAAACGGAAAATTTTAAAATCGAAAATCATTCGAATGATTTTTGGTAATCGCTACGAGATATATCGGTAATCGAATAGATAGATGATTTTCATTTGAACTATTCCATCACTAGCACACACAGCAAGGTGGTTTATATGATTTACTCTACACGCCATGGAATGTGTTGACAAAACGGAAAATTTTAAAATCGAAAATCATTTGAATGATTTTTGGTAATAGCTACGAGATATATCGGTAATCGAATAGATAGATGATTTTCATTTGAACTATTCCATCATTAGCACACACAGCAAGGTGGTTTATATGCTTTACTCTACACGCTATGGAATGTGCTGACAAAACGGAAAATTTTAAAATCGAAAATCATTCGAATGATTTTTGTTAATCGCTACGAGATATATCGGTAATCGAATAGATAGATGATTTTCATTTGAACTATTCCATCATTAGCACACACAGCAAGGTGGCTTATATGATTTACTCTACACGCCATGGAATGTATTGACAAAACGGAAAATTTTAACATCGTAAAATCATTAGTATGATTTTTGGTAATCGCTACGAGATATATCGGTAATCGACTGAATAGATGATTTTCATTCGAAGTATTCCATCATTAGCACCACAGCAAGGTGGTTTAATGATTTACTCTACACGCCATGGAATGTGCTGACACAACAGAAAATTTTATAATCGTAAAATCATTCGAATGATTTTTGGTAATCGCTACGAGATATATCGGTAATCGAATAGATAGATGATTTTCATTTGAACTATTCCATCACTAGCACACACAGCAAGGTGGTTTATATGATTTACTCTACACGCCATGGAATGTGTTGACAAAACGGAAAATTTTAAAATCGAAAATCATTCGAATGGTTTTTGGTAATCGCTTCGAGATATATCGGTAATCGAATAGATAGATAATTTTCATTCGAACTATTCCATCATTAGCACCACAGCAAGGTGGTTTATATGATTTACTCTACACGCCATGGAATGTGCTGACAAAACGGAAAATTTTAAAATCGAAAATCATTCGAATGATTTTTGGTAATCGCTACGAGATATATCGGTAATCGAATGGATAGATGATTTCATTTGAACTATTCCGTCATTAGCACACACAGCAAGGTGGTTTATATGATTTACTCTACACGCCATGGAATGTGCTGACAGAACAAAAAATTTTATAATCGTAAAATCATTCGAATGATTTTTGGTAATCGCTACGAGATATATCGGTAATCGAATAGATAGATGATTTTCATTCGAACTATTCCATCATTAGCACCACAGCAAGGTGGTTTATATGATTTACTCTACACGCCATGGAATGTGCTGACAGAACGGAAAATTTTATAATCGTAAAATCATAAGAATGATTTTTGGTAATCGCTACGAGATATATCGGTAATCGAATAGATAGATGATTTTCATTTGAACTATTCCATCACTAGCACACACAGCAAGGTGGTTTATATGATTTACTCTACACGCCATGGAATGTGTTGACAAAACGGAAAATTTTAAAATCGAAAATCATTCGAATGATTTTTGGTAATCGCTACGAGATATATCGGTAATCGAATAGATAGATGATTTTCATTTGAACTACTCCATCATTAGCACACACAGCAAGGTGGTTTATATGCTTTACTCTACACGCCATGGAATGTGTTGACAAAACGGAAAATTTTAAAATCGAAAATGATTCGAATGATTTTTGGTAATCGCTACGAGATATATCGGTAATCGAATAGATAGATGATTTTCATTTGAACTATTCCATCATTAGCACACACAGCAAGGTGGTTTATATGATTTACTCTACACGCCATGGAATGTGTTGACAAAACGGAAAATTTTAAAATCGAAAATCATTCGGTTGATTTTTGGTAATCGCTACGAGATATATCGGTAATCGAATAGATTGTGACAGGGTAAAATTGTATTCAAAGTTTAGAGCGCGCAGAATTCGCGTATTTGTAGTTTTACAATTTTAATTAGACGAACACCGCCCTTAGTTCACGAAAAAGGCGCGGATGGCGCTTCTAGTACCGACCCATCGCAGATGACTGAGCGATGACATCTCCCACTACAAACAGAGAGGGAAATGCGCGACAGTCGAACCGCAAGCTGAGCTGGGTTAGCTATAAAAACGAAAGGAGCTGCCGAATCCACAGTCTTCGAATCCAACTCTCACAGAGAGTCGGACACAGTCTCCGACTCCGACTCCGAGAGAGGAATCCGACTCCTCCAGAGACTCAGACCCGTGGGGTCAAACCGTCCGGTCAAACAATTCGCTAGCTTGGCTGGCGAATATACAGTTTGAACTTAGCCTGTGTATTTGAGTTCACATTTAAATAAATACAGTTTAAAAGTAGTTAAAGAATTCATACCAGAAAATCCAGCCGTTTCCGAATTGTTTTACTGAAAACAAACCGAACTGTTCATCAGTGTACGCCGTCAATTGAATTATAATTGTTGTAATTATTTTATTACTGTTCCAGTTACCAGTTATGATTTACTCTACACGCCATGGAATGTGCTGACACAACGGAAAATTTTAAAATCGAAAATAATTCGAATGATTTTCGGTAATAGCTATGAGATATTTCGGTAATCGAAAGGATAGATGATTTTCATTCGAACTATTCCATCATTAGCGCACACACAGCAAGGAAATCGAAAATCATTTGAATGATATTAGGTTATCGCTACGAGATATATCGGTAATCGAAAGAATAGATGATTTTCATTCGAAGTATTCCATCATTAGCACACACAGCAAGGTGGTTTATATGATTTACTCTACACGCCATGGAATGTGCTGACACAACAGAAAATTTTATAATCGTAAAATCATTCGAATGATTTCGGTAATCGCTACGAGATATATCGGTAATCGAATAGATAGATGATTTTCATTTGAACTATTCCATCACCAGCACACACAGCAAGGTGGTTTATATGATTTACTCTACACGCCATGGAATGTGTTGACAAAACGGAAAATTTTAAAATCGAAAATCATTCGAATGATTTTTGTAAATCGCTACGAGATATATCGGTAATCGAATAGATAGATGATTTTCATTTGAACTATTCCATCACTAGCACACACAGCAAGATGGTTTATATGCTTTACTCTACACGCCATGGAATGTGTTGACAAAACGGAAAATTTTTAAATCGAAAATCATTCGAATGATTTTTGGTAATCGCTACGAGATATATCGGTAATCGAATAGATAGATGATTTTCATTTGAACTATTCCATCATTAGCACACACAGCAAGGTGGCTTATATGATTTACTCTACACGCCATGGAATGTATTGACAAAATGGAAAATTTTAAAATCGTAAAATCTTCGAATGATTTTTGGTAATCGCTACGAGATATATCGGTAATCGAATGAATAGATGATTTTCATTCGAAGTATTCCATCATTAGCACCACAGCAAGGTGGTTTCTATGATTTACTCTACACGCCATGGAATGTGCTGACACAACAGAAAATATTATAATCGTAAAATCATTCGAATGATTTTTGGTAATCGCTTCGAGATATATCGGTAATCGAATAAATAGATGATTTTCATTTGAACTATTCCATCATTAGCACCACAGCAAGGTGGTTTATATGATTTACTCTACACGCCATGGAATGTGTTGACAAATAGGAAAATTTTAAAATCGAAAATCATTCGAATGATTTTTGGTAATCGCTACGAGATATATAGGTAATCGAATGGATAGATGATTTCATTTGAACTATTCCGTCATTAGCACACACAGCAAGGTGGTTTATATGATTTACTCTACACGCCATGGAATGTGTTGACAAAGAGGAAATTTTATAATCGTAACATCATTCGAATGATTTTTGGTAATCGCTACGAGATATATCGGTAATCGAATTGATAGATGATTTCATTTGAACTATTCCGTCATTAGCACACACAGCAAGGTGGTTTATATGATTTACTCTACACGCCATGGAATGTGTTGACAAAGCGGAAATTTTATAATCGTAACATCATTCGAATGATTTTTGGTAATCGCTACGAGATATATCGGTAATCGAATGGATAGATGATTTTCATTCGAACTATTCCATCATTAGCACCACAGCAAGGTGGTTTATATGATTTAGTCTACACGCCATGGAATGTGTTGACAAAACGGAAAATTTTAAAATCGATAATCATTGGAATGGTTTTTGGTAATCGCTACGAGATATATCGGTAATCGAATAGATAGATGATTTTCATTCGAACTATTCCATCATTAGCACCACAGCAAGGTGGTTTATATAATTTACTCTACACGCCATGGAATGTGCTGACACAACAGAAAATATTATAATCGTAAAATCATTCGAATGATTTTTGGTAATCGCTTCGAGATATATCGGTAATCGAATAAATAGATGATTTTCATTTGAACTATTCCATCATTAGCACCACAGCAAGGTGGTTTATATGATTTACTCTACACGCCATGGAATGTGTTGACAAATAGGAAAATTTTAAAATCGAAAAGCATTCGAATGATTTTTGGTAATCGCTACGAGATATATCGGTAATCGAATTGATAGATGATTTCATTTGAACTATTCCATCATTAGCACCACAGCAAGGTGGTTTATATGATTTACTCTACACGCCATGGAATGTGCTGACAGAACGGAAAATTTTATAATCGTAAAATCATACGAATGATTTTTGGTAATCGCTACGAGATATATCGGTAATCGAATAGATAGATGATTTTCATTTGAACTATTCCATCACTAGCACACACAGCAAGGTGGTTTATATGATTTACTCTACACGCCATGGAATGTGTTGACAAAACGGAAAATTTTAAAATCGAAAATCATTCGAATGATTTTTGGTAATCGCTACGAGATATATCGGTAATCGAATAGATAGATGACTTTCATTTGAACTATTCCATCATTAGCACACACAGCAAGGTGGTTTATATGATTTACTCTACACGCCATGGAATGTGTTGACAAAACGGAAAATTTTAAAATCGAAAATCATTCGAATGATTGTTGGTAATCGCTACGAGATATATCGGTAATCGAATAGATAGATGATTTTCATTCGAACTATTCCATCATTAGCACCACAGCAAGGTGGTTTATATGATTTACTCTACACGCCATGGAATGTGCTGACAGAACGGAAAATTTTATAATCGTAAAATCATACGAATGATTTTTGATAATCGCTACGAGATATATCGGTAATCGAATAGATAGATGATTTTCATTTGAACTATTCCATCACTAGCACACACAGCAAGGTGGTTTATATGATTTACTCTACACGCCATGGAATGTGTTGACAAAACGGAAAATTTTAAAATCGAAAATCATTCGAATGATTGTTGGTAATCGCTACGAGATATATCGGTAATCGAATAGATAGATGATTTTCATTTGAACTATTCCATCATTAGCACACACAGCAAGGTGGTTTATATGATTTACTCTACACGCCATGGAATGTGTTGACAAAACGGAAAATTTTAAAATCGAAAATCATTCGAATGATTGTTGGTAATCGCTACGAGATATATCGGTAATCGAATAGATAGATGATATTCATTTGAACTATTCCATCATTAGCACACACAGCAAGGTGGCTTATATGATTTACTCTACACGCCATGGACTGTATTGACAAAACGGAAAATTTTAAAATCGTAAAATCATTCGAATGATTTTTGGTAATCGCTACGAGATATATCGGTAATCGAATGAATAGATGATTTTCATTCGAAGTATTCCATCATTAGCACCACAGCAAGGTGGTTTATATGATTTACTCTACACGCCATGGAATGTGCTGACACAACAGAAAATTTTATAATCGTAAAATCTTTCGAATGATTTTTGGTAATCGCTACGAGATATATCGGTAATCGAATGGATAGATGATTTTCATTTGAACTATTCCGTCATTTGCACACACAGCAAGGTGGTTTATATGATTTACTCTACACGCCATGGAATGTGCTGACAAAACGGAAAATTTTAAAATCGTAAAATCATTCGAATGATTTTTGGTAATCGCAACGAGATATATCGGTAATCGAATGAATAGATGACTTTCATTCGAAGTATTCCATCATTAGCACCACAGCAAGGTGGTTTATATGATTTACTCTACACGCCATGGAATGTGCTGACACAACAGAAAATTTTATAATCGTAAAATCATTCGAATGATTTTTGGTAATCGCTACGAGATATATCGGTAATCGAATAGATAGATGATTTTCATTCGAACTATTCCATCATTAGCACCACAGCAAGGTGGTTTATATGATTTACTCTACACGCCATGGAATGTGCTGACAAAACGGAAAATTTAAAAATCGAAAATCATTCGAATGATTTTTGGTAATCGCTACGAGATATATTGGTAATCGAATGGATAGATGATTTTGATTCGAACTATTCCATCATTAGCACCACAGCAAGGTGGTTTATATGATTTACTCTACAAGCCATGGAATGTGCTGACAAAACGGAAAATTTTAAAATCGAAAAAAAATCATTCGAATGATTTTTGGTTATCGCTAGGAGATATTTCGGTAATCGAATAGATAGATGATTTTCATTTGAACTATTCCATTACTAACACACACAGCAAGGTGGTTTATATGATTTACTCTACACGCCATGGAATGTGCTGACAAAACGGAAAATTTTAAAATCGAAAAAAAATCATTCGAATGATTTTTGGTTATAGCTACGAGATATTTCGGTAATCGAATGGAAAGATGATTTTCATTCCAACTATTCCGTCATTAGCACACACAGCAAGGTGGTTTATATGATTTACTCTACACGCCATGGAATGTGCTGACAAAACGGAGTTTTAAAATCGAAAATCATCCGAATGATTTTTGGTAATAGCTACGAGATATTTCGGTAATCGAATGGATAGATGATTTTCATTTGAACTATTTCGCCATTAGCACACACAGCAAGGTGGTTTATATGATTTACTCTACACGCCATACAATGTGCTGACAAAACGGAAAATTTTAAAATCGAAAATCATTCGAATGATTTTTGGTAATCGCTACGAGATATTTCGGTAATCGAATGGATAGATAATTTTCATTCGAACTATTCCATCATTAGCGCACACACAGCAAGGAAATCGAAAATCATTTGAATGATATTAGGTTATCGCTACGAGATATATCGGTAATCGAATGAATAGATGATTTTCATTCGAAGTATTCCATCATTAGCACCACAGCAAGGTGGTTTATATGATTTACTCTACACGCCATGGAATGTGCTGACACAACAGAAAATTTTATAATCGTAAAATTAATCGAATGATTTTTGGTAATCGCTACGAGATATATCGGTAATCGAATAGATAGATGATTTTCATTTGAACTATTCCATCACCAGCACACACAGCAAGGTAGTTTATATGATTTACTCTACACGCCATGGAATGTGTTGACAAAACTGAAAATTTTAAAATCGAAAATCATTCGAATGATTTTTGGTAATCGCTACGAGATATATTGGTAATCGAATGGATAGATGATTTTGATTCGAACTATTCCATCATTAGCACCACAGCAAGGTGGTTTATATGATTTACTCTACAAGCCATGGAATGTGCTGACAAAACGGAAAATTTTAAAATCGAAAAAAAATCATTCGAATGATTTTTGGTTATCGCTAGGAGATATTTCGGTAATCGAATAGATAGATGATTTTCATTTGAACTATTCCATTACTAACACACACAGCAAGGTGGTTTATATGATTTACTCTACACGCCATGGAATGTGCTGACAAAACGGAAAATTTTAAAATCGAAAAAAAATCATTCGAATGATTTTTGGTTATAGCTACGAGATATTTCGGTAATCGAATGGATAGATGATTTTCATTTGAACTATTCCGCCATTAGCACACACAGCAAGGTGGTTTATATGATTTACTCTACACGCCATACAATGTGCTGACAAAACGGAAAATTTTAAAATCGAAAATCATTCGAATGATTTTTGGTAATCGCTACGAGATATTTCGGTAATCGAATGGAAAGATGATTTTCATTCCAACTATTCCGTCATTAGCACACACAGCAAGGTGGTTTATATGATTTACTCTACACGCCATGGAATGTGCTGACAAAACGGAAAATTTTAAAATCGAAAATCATTCGAATGATTTTTGGTAATTGCTACGAGATATTTCGGTAATCGAATGGATAGATGATTTTCATTCGAACTATTCCATCATTAGCGCACACACAGCAAGGAAATCGAAAATCATTTGAATGATATTAGGTTATCGCTACGAGATATATCGGTAATCGAATGAATAGATGATTTTCATTCGAAGTATTCCATCATTAGCACCACAGCAAGGTGGTTTATATGATTTACTCTACACGCCATGGAATGTGCTGACACAACAGAAAATTTTATAATCGTAAAATCAATCGAATGATTTTTGGTAATCGCTACGAGATATATCGGTAATCGAATAGATAGATGATTTTCATTTGAACTATTCCATCACCAGCACACACAGCAAGGTGGTTTATATGATTTACTCTACACGCCATGGAATGTGTTGACAAAACGGAAAATTTTAAAATATAAAATCATTAGAATGATTTTTGGTAATCGCTACGAGATATATTGGTAATCGAATGGATAGATGATTTTTATTCGAACTATTCCATCATTAGCACCACAGCAAGGTGGTTTATATGATTTACTCTACAAGCCATGGAATGTGCTGACAAAACGGAAAATTTTAAAATCGAAAAAAAATCATTCGAATGATTTTTGGTTATAGCTACGAGATATTTCGGTAATCGAATGGAAAGATGATTTTCATTCCAACTATTCCGTCATTAGCACACACAGCAAGGTGGTTTATATGATTTACTCTACACGCCATGGAATGTGCTGACAAAACGGAGTTTTAAAATCGAAAATCATTCGAATGATTTTTGGTAATCGCTACGAGATATTTCGGTAATCGAATGGATAGATGATTTTCATTTGAACTATTCCGCCATTAGCACACACAGCAAGGTGGTTTATATGATTTACTCTACACGCCATACAATGTGCTGACAAAACGGAAAATTTTAAAATCGAAAATCATTCGAATGATTTTTGGTAATCGCTACGAGATATTTCGGTAATCGAATGGATAGATGATTTTCATTCGAACTATTCCATCATTAGCGCACACACAGCAAGGAAATCGAAAATCATTTGAATGATATTAGGTTATCGCTACGAGATATATCGGTAATCGAATGAATAGATGATTTTCATTCGAAGTATTCCATCATTAGCACCACAGCAAGGTGGTTTATATGATTTACTCTACACGCCATGGAATGTGCTGACACAACAGAAAATTTTATAATCGTAAAATCATTCGAATGATTTTTGGTAATCGCTACGAGATATATCGGTAATCGAATGGATAGATGATTTTCATTTGAACTATTCCGTCATTTGCACACACAGCAAGGTGGTTTGTATGATTTAGTCTACACGCCATGGAATGTGCTGACAAAACGGAAAATTTTAAAATCGTAAAATCATTCGAATGATTTTTGGTAATCGCTACGAGATATATCGGTAATCGAATGGATAGATGATTTTCATTTGAACTATTCCATCACTAGCACACACAGCAAAGTGGTTTATATGATTTACTCTACACGCCATGGAATGTGTTGACAAAACGGAAAATTTTAAAATCGAAAATCATTCGAATGATTTTTGGTAATCGCTACGAGATATATCGGTAATCGAATAGATAGATGATTTTCATTTGAACTATTCCATCATTAGCACACACAGCAGGTGGCTTATATGATTTACTCTACACGCCATGGACTGTATTGACAAAACGGAAAATTTTAAAATCGTAAAATCATTCGAATGATTTTTGGTAATCGCTACGAGATATATCGGTAATCGAATGGATAGATGATTTTCATTTGAACTATTCCATCATTAGCACACACAGCAAGGTGGCTTATATGATTTACTCTACACGCCATGGAATGTGCTGACGAAACGGAAAATTTTAAAATCGTAAAATCATTCGAATGATTTTTGGTAATCGCTACGAGATATATCGGTAATCGAATGGATAGATGATTTTCATTTGAACTATTCCGTCATTTGCACACACAGCACGGTGGTTTATATGATTTACTCTACACGCCATACAATGTGCTGACAAAACGGAAAATTTTAAAATCGAAAATAATTCGAATGATTTTTGGTAATCGCTACGAGATATTTCGGTAATCGAATGGATAGATGATTTTGATTCGAACTATTCCATCATTAGCACCACAGCAAGGTGGTTTATATGATTTACTCTACACGCCATGGAATGTGCTGACACAACGGAAAATTTTAAAATCGAAAATAATTCGAAGGATTTTTGGTAATCGTTACGAGATATTTCGGTAATCGAATGGATAGATGATTTTGATTCGAACTATTCCATCATTAGCACACACAGCAAGGTGGCTTATATGATTTACTCTACACGCCATGGAATGTGCTGACAAAACGGAAAATTTTAAAATCGTAAAATCATTCGAATGATTTTTGGTAATCGCTACGAGATATATCGGTAATCGAATGGATAGATGATTTTCATTTGAACTATTCCGTCATTTGCACACACAGCAAGGTGGTTTATATGATTTACTCTACACGCCATACAATGTGCTGACAAAACGGAAAATTTTAAAATCGAAAATCATTCGAATGATTTTTGGTAATCGCTACGAGATATTTCGGTAATCGAATGGATAGATGATTTTGATTCGAACTATTCCATCATTAGCACCACAGCAAGGTGGTTTATATGATTTACTCTACACGCCATGGAATGTGCTGACACAACGGAAAATTTTAAAATCGAAAATAATTCGAATGATTTTTGGTAATAGCTATGAGATATATCGGTAATCGAATGGATAGATGATTTTCATTTGAACTATTCCATCATTAGCACACACAGCAAGGTGGCTTATATGATTTACTCTACACGCCATGGAATGTGCTGACAAAACGGAAAATTTTAAAATCGTAAAATCATTCGAATGATTTTTGGTAATCGCTACGAGATATATCGGTAATCGAACGAATAGATGATTTTCATTCGAAGTATTCCATCATTAGCACCACAGCAAGGTGGTTTATATGATTTACTCTACACGCCATGGAATGTGCTGACACAACAGAAAATTTTAAAATCGTAAAATCATTCGAATGATTTTTGGTAATGGCTACGAGATATATCGGTAATCGAATGAATAGATGATTTTCATTCGAAGTATCCCATCATTAGCACCACAGCAAGGTGGTTTATATGATTTACTCTACACGCCATGGAATGTGCTGACACAACAGAAAATTTTATAATCGTAAAATCTTTCGAATGATTTTTGGTAATCGCTACGAGATATATCGGTAATCGAATGGATAGATGATTTTCATTTGAACTATTCCGTCATTTGCACACACAGCAAGGTGGTTTATATGATTTACTCTACACGCCATGGAATGTGCTGACAAAACGGAAAATTTTAAAATCGTAAAATCATTCGAATGATTTTTGGTAATCGCAACGAGATATATCGGTAATCGAATGAATAGATGATTTTCATTCGAAGTATTCCATCATTAGCACCACAGCAAGGTGGTTTATATGATTTACTCTACACGCCATACAATGTGCTGACAAAACGGAAAATTTTAAAATCGAAAATCATTCGATTGATTTTTGGTAATCGCTACTAGATATTTCGGTAATCGAATGGATAGATGATTTTGATTCGAACTATTCCATCATTAGCACCACAGCAAGGTGGTTTATATGATTTACTCTACACGCCATGGAATGTGCTGACAAAACGGAAAATTTTAAAATCGAAAAAAAATCATTCGAATGATTTTTGGTTATCGCTAGGAGATATTTCGGTAATCGAATAGATAGATGATTTTCATTTGAACTATTCCATTACTAACACACACAGCAAGGTGGTTTATATGATTTACTCTACACGCCATGGAATGTGCTGACAAAACGGAAAATTTTAAAAACGAAAAAAAATCATTCGAATGATTTTTGTTTATAGCTACGAGATATATCGGTAATCGAATGGATAGATGCTTTTCATTTGAACTATTCCGTCATTAGCACACACAGCAAGGTGGTTTATATGATTTACTCTACACGCCATACAATGTGCTGACAAAACGGAACAATTTAAAATCGAAAATCATTCGAATGATTTTTGGTAATCGCTACGAGATATTTCGGTAATCGAATGGATAGATGATTTTGATTCGAACTATTCCATCATTAGCACCACAGCAAGGTGGTTTATATGATTTACTCTACACGCCATGGAATGTGCTGACAAAACGGAAAATTTTAAAATCGAAAAAAAATCATTCGAATGATTTTTGGTTATCGCTAGGAGATATTTCGGTAATCGAATAGATAGATGATTTTCATTTGAACTATTCCATTACTAACACACACAGCAAGGTGGTTTATATGATTTACTCTACACGCCATGGAATGTGCTGACAAAACGGAAAATTTTAAAAACGAAAAAAAATCATTCGAATGATTTTTGTTTATAGCTACGAGATATATCGGTAATCGAATGGATAGATGCTTTTCATTTGAACTATTCCGTCATTAGCACACACAGCAAGGTGGTTTATATGATTTACTCTACACGCCATACAATGTGCTGACAAAACGGAACAATTTAAAATCGAAAATCATTCGAATGATTTTTGGTAATCGCTACGAGATATTTCGGTAATCGAATGGATAGATGATTTTGATTCGAACTATTCCATCATTAGCACCACAGCAAGGTGGTTTATATGATTTACTCTACACGCCATGGAATGTGCTGACACAACGGAAAAATTTAAAATCGAAAATAATTCGAATAATTTTTGGTAATAGCTATGAGATATTTCGGTAATCGAATGAATAGATGATTTTCATTCGAAGTATTCCATCATTAGCACCACAGCAAGGTGGTTTATATGATTTACTCTACACGCCATGGAATGTGCTGACACAACAGAAAATTTTATGATCGTAAAATCATTCGAATGATTTTTGGTAATCGCTACGAGATATATCGTTAATCGAATAGATAGATGATTTTCATTTGAACTATTCCATCACCAGCACACACAGCAAGGTGGTTTATATGATTTACTCTACACGCCATGGAATGTGTTGACAAAACGGAAAATTTTAAAATCGAAAATCATTGGAATGGTTTTTGATAATCGCTACGAGATATATCGGTAATCGAATAGATAGATGATTTTCATTCGAACTATTCCATCATTAGCACCACAGCAAGGTGGTTTATATGATTTACTCTACACGCCAAGGAATGTGCTGACAAAACGGAAAATTTAAAAATCGAAAATCATTCGAATGATTTTTGGTAATCGCTACGAGATATATCGGTAATCGAATGGATAGATGATTTTCATTTGAACTATTCCGTCATTTGCACACACAGCAAGGTGGTTTATATGATTTACTCTACACGCCATGGAATGTGCTGACAAAACGGAAAATTTTAAAATCGAAAATCATTCGAATGATTTTTGGTAATCGCTACGAGATATATCGGTAATCGAATGGATAGATGCTTTTCATTTGAACTATTCCGTCATTAGCACACACAGCAAGGTGGTTTATATGATTTACTCTACACGCCATACAATGTGCTGACAAAACGGAAAATTTTAAAATCGAAAATCATTCGAATGATTTTTGGTAATCGCCACGAGATATTTTGGTAATCGAATGGATAGATGATTTTGATTCGAACTATTCCATCATTAGCACCACAGCAAGGTGGTTTATATGATTTACTCTACACGCCATGGAATGTGCTGACAAAACGGAAAATTTTAAAATCGAAAAAAAATCAATCGAATGATTTTTGGTTATCGCTAGGAGATATTTCGGTAATCGAATAGATAGATGATTTTCATTTGAACTATTCCATTACTAACACACACAGCAAGGTGGTTTATATGATTTACTCTACACGCCATGGAATGTGCTGACAAAACGGAAAATTTTAAAATCGAAAAAAAATCATTCTAATGATTTTTGGTTATAGCTACGAGATATTTCGGTAATCGAATGGATAGATGATTTTCATTCGAACTATTCCGTCATTAGCACACACAGCAAGGTGGCTTATATGATTTACTCTACACGCCATGGAATGTATTGACAAAACGGAAAATTTTAAAATCGTAAAATCTTCGAATGATTTTTGGTAATCGATACGAGATATATCGGTAATCGAATGAATAGATGATTTTCATTCGAAGTATTCCATCATTAGCACCACAGCAAGGTGGTTTATATGATTTACTCTACACGCCATGGAATGTGCTGACACAACAGAAAATTTTATAATCGTAAAATCATTCGAATGATTTTTGGTAATCGCTACGAGATATATCGGTAATCGAATGGATAGATGATTTTTATTTGAACTATTCCATCACTAGCACACACAGCAAGGTGGTTTATATGATTTACTCTACACGCCATGGAATGTGTTGACAAAACGGAAAATTTTAAAATCGAAAATCAATCGAATGATTTTTGGTAATCGCTACGAGATATATCGGTAATCGAATAGATAGATGATTTTCATTTGAACTATTCCATCATTAGCACACACAGCAAGGTGGTTTATATGCTTTACTCTACACGCCATGGAATGTGCTGACACAACAGAAAATTTTATAATCGTAAAATCATTCGAATGATTTTTGGTAGTCGCTACGAGATATATCGGTAATCGAATAGATAGATGATTTTCATTTGAACTATTCCATCACTAGCACACACAGCAAGGTGGTTTATATGATTTACTCTACACGCCATGGAATGTGTTGACAAAACGGAAAATTTTAAAATCGAAAATCATTCGAATGATTTTTGGTAATCGCTACGAGATATATCGGTAATCGAATAGATAGATGATTTTCATTTGAACTATTACATCATTAGCACACACAGCAAGGTGGTTTATATGATTTACTCTACACGCCATGGAATGTGTTGACAAAACGGAAAATTTTAAAATCGAAAATCATTCGAATGATTTTTGGTAATCGCTACGAGATATATCGGTAATCGAATGGATAGATGATTTCATTTGAACTATTCCGTCATTAGCACACACAGCAAGGTGGTTTATATGATTTACTCTACACGCCATGGAATGTGTTGACAAAACGGAAAATTTTATAATCGTAAAATCATTCGAATGATTTTTGGTAATCGTTACGAGATATATCGGTAATCGAATGGATATATGATTTTCATTTGAACTATTCCGTCTTTTGCACACACAGCAAGGTGGTTTATATGATTTACTCTACACGCCATGGAATGTGTTGACAAAACGGAAAATTTTAAAATCGAAAATCATTCGAATGGTTTTTGGTAATCGCTACGAGATATATCGGTAATCGAATAGATAGATGATTTTCATTCGAAGTATTCCATCATTAGCACCACAGCAAGGTGGTTTATATGATTTACTCTACACGCCATGGAATGTGCTGACAAATAGGAAAATTTTAAAATCGAAAATCATTCGAATGATTTTTGGTAATCGCTACGAGATATATCGGTAATCGAATGGATAGATGATTTCATTTGAACTATTCCGTCATTAGCAGACACAGCAAGGTGGTTTATATGATTTACTCTACACGCCATGGAATGTGCTGACAGAACAAAAAATTTTATAATCGTAAAATCATTCGAATGATTTTTGGTAATCGCTACGAGATATATCCGTAATCGAATGGATATATGATTTTCATTCGACTATTCCATCATTAGCAACACAGCAAGGTGGTTTATATGATTTACTCTACACGCCATGGAATGTGCTGACACAACGAAAAATTTTATAATCGTAAAATCATTCGAATGATTTTTGGTAATCGCTACGAGATATATCGGTAATCGAATGGATAGATGATTTTCATTCGAACTATTCCATCATTAGCACCACAGCAAGGTGGTTTATATGATTTACTCTACACGCCATGGAATGTGCTGACAGAACGGAAAATTTTATAATCGTAAAATCATACGAATGATTTTTGGTAATCGCTACGAGTTATATCGGTAATCGAATAGATAGATGATTTTCATTTGAACTATTCCATCACTAGCACACACAGCAAGGTTGTTTATATGATTTACTCTACACGCCATGGAATGTGTTGACAAAACGGAAAATTTTAAAATCGAAAATCATTGGAATGGTTTTTGGTAATCGCTACGAGATATATCGGTAATCGAATAGATAGATGATTTTCATTTGAACTATTCCATCACTAGCACACACAGCAAGGTGGTTTATATGATTTACTCTACACGCCATGGAATGTGCTGACACAACAGAAAATTTTATAATCGTAAAATCATTCGAATGATTTTTGGTAATCGCTACGAGATATATCGGTAATCGAATAGATAGATGATTTTCATTTGAACTATTCCGCCATTAGCACACACAGCAAGGTGGTTTATATGCTTTACTCTACACGCCATGGAATGTGTTGACAAAACGGAAAATTTTAAAATCGAAAATCATTCGAATGGTTTTTGGTAATCGCTACGAGATATATCGGTAATCGAATAGATAGATGATTTTCATTCGAAGTATTCCATCACTAGCACACACAGCAAGGTGGTTTATATGATTTACTCTACACGCCATGGAATGTGTTGACAAAACGGAAAATTTTAAAATCGAAAATCATTGGAATGGTTTTTGGTAATCGCTACGAGATATATCGGTAATCGAATAGATAGATGATTTTCATTTGAACTATTCCATCACTAGCACACACAGCAAGGTGGTTTATATGATTTACTCTACACGCCATGGAATGTGCTGACACAACAGAAAATTTTATAATCGTAAAATCATTCGAATGATTTTTGGTAATCGCCACGAGATATATCGGTAATCGAATAGATAGATGATTTTCATTTGAACTATTCCGCCATTAGCACACACAGCAAGGTGGTTTATATGATTTACTCTACACGCCATGGAATGTGCTGACACAACGGAAAATTTTATAATCGTAAAAACATTCGAATGATTTTTGGTAATCGCTACGAGATATATCGGTAATCGAATGGATAGATAATTTTCATTCGAACTATTCCGTCATTAGCACCACAGCAAGGTGGTTTATATGATTTACTCTACACGCCATGGAATGTGCTGACAGAACGGAAAATTTTATAATTGTTAAATCATTCGAATGATTTTTGGTAATCGCTACGAGATATATCGGTTATCGAATGGATAGATAATTTTCATTCGAACTATTCCATCATTAGCACCACAGCAAGGTGGTTTATATGATTTACTCTACACGCCATGGAATGTGCTGACACAACAGAAAATTTTATAATCGTAAAATCATTCGAATGATTTTTGGTAATCGCTACGAGATATATCGGTAATCGAATAGATAGATGATTTTTGTTTGAACTATTCCATCACTAGCACACACAGCAAGGTGGTTTATATGATTTACTCTACACGCCATGGAATGTGTTGACAAAACGGAAAATTTTAAAATCGAAAATCAATCGAATGATTTTTGGTAATCGCTACGAGATATATCGGTAATCGAATAGATAGATGATTTTCATTTGAACTATTCCATCATTAGCACACACAGCAAGGTGGTTTATATGCTTTACTCTACACGCCCTGGAATGTGCTGACACAACAGAAAATTTTATAATCGTAAAATCATTCGAATGATTTTTGGTAGTCGCTACGAGATATATCGGTAATCGAATAGATAGATGATTTTCATTTGAACTATTCCATCATTAGCACACACAGCAAGGTGGTTTATATGATTTACTCTACACGCCATGGAATGTGTTGACAAAACGGAAAATTTTAAAATCGAAAATCATTCGAATGATTTTTGGTAATCGCTACGATATATATCGGTAATCGAATAGATAGATGATTTTCATTTGAACTATTCCATCATTAGCACACACAGCAAGGTGGCTTATATGATTTACTCTACACGCCATGGAATGTATTGACAAAACGGAAAATTTTAAAATCGTAAAATCATTCGAATGATTTTTGGTAATCGCTACGAGATATATCGGTAATCGAATGAATAGATGATTTTCACTCGAAGTATTCCATCATTAGCACCACAGCAAGGTGGTTTATATGATTTACTCTACACGCCATGGAATGTGCTGACTCAACAGAAAATTTTATAATCGTAAAATCATTCGAATGATTTTTGGTAATCGTTACGAGATATATCGGTAATCGAATAGATAGATGATTTTCATTCGAAGTATTCCATCATTAGCACCACAGCAAGGTGGTTTATATGATTTACTCTACACGCCATGGAATGTGCTGACAAATAGGAAAATTTTAAAATCGAAAATCATTCGAATGATTTTTGGTAATCGCTACGAGATATATCGGTAATCGAATGGATAGATGATTTCATTGGAACTATTCCGTCATTAGCACACACAGCAAGGTGGTTTATATGATTTACTCTACACGCCATGGAATGTGCTGACAGAACAAAAAATTTTATAATCGTAAAATCATTCGAATGATTTTTGGTAATCGCTACGAGATATATCCGTAATCGAATGGATATATGATTTTCATTCGACTATTCCATCATTAGCAACACAGCAAGGTGGTTTATATGATTTACTCTACACGCCATGGAATGTGCTGACACAACGAAAAATTTTATAATCGTAAAATCATTCGAATGATTTTTGGTAATCGCTACGAGATATATCGGTAATCGAATGGATAGATGATTTTCATTCGAACTATTCCATCATTAGCACCACAGCAAGGTGGTTTATATGATTTACTCTACACGCCATGGAATGTGTTGACAAAACGGAAAATTTTAAAATCGAAAATCATTCGAATGGTTTTTGGTAATCGCTACGAGATATATCGGTAATCGAATAGATAGATGATTTTCATTCGAAGTATTCCATCATTAGCACCACAGCAAGGTGGTTTATATGATTTACTCTACACGCCATGGAATGTGCTGACAAATAGGAAAATTTTAAAATCGAAAATCATTCGAATGATTTTTGGTAATCGCTACGAGATATATCGGTAATCGAATGGATAGATGATTTCATTTGAACTATTCCGTCATTAGCAGACACAGCAAGGTGGTTTATATGATTTACTCTACACGCCATGGAATGTGCTGACAGAACAAAAAATTTTATAATCGTAAAATCATTCGAATGATTTTTGGTAATCGCTACGAGATATATCGGTAATCGAATAGATAGATGATTTTCATTTGAACTATTACATCATTAGCACACACAGCAAGGTGGTTTATATGATTTACTCTACACGCCATGGAATGTGTTGACAAAACGGAAAATTTTAAAATCGAAAATCATTCGAATGATTTTTGGTAATCGCTACGAGATATATCGGTAATCGAATGGATAGATGATTTCATTTGAACTATTCCGTCATTAGCACACACAGCAAGGTGGTTTATATGATTTACTCTACACGCCATGGAATGTGCTGACACAACGAAAAATTTTATAATCGTAAAATCATTCGAATGATTTTTGGTAATCGCTACGAGATATATCGGTAATCGAATGGATAGATGATTTTCATTCGAACTATTCCATCATTAGCACCACAGCAAGGTGGTTTATATGATTTACTCTACACGCCATGGAATGTGCTGACAGAACGGAAAATTTTATAATCGTAAAATCATACGAATGATTTTTGGTAATCGCTACGAGTTATATCGGTAATCGAATAGATAGATGATTTTCATTTGAACTATTCCATCACTAGCACACACAGCAAGGTTGTTTATATGATTTACTCTACACGCCATGGAATGTGTTGACAAAACGGAAAATTTTAAAATCGAAAATCATTGGAATGGTTTTTGGTAATCGCTACGAGATATATCGGTAATCGAATAGATAGATGATTTTCATTTGAACTATTCCATCACTAGCACACACAGCAAGGTGGTTTATATGATTTACTCTACACGCCATGGAATGTGCTGACACAACAGAAAATTTTATAATCGTAAAATCATTCGAATGATTTTTGGTAATCGCTACGAGATATATCGGTAATCGAATAGATAGATGATTTTCATTTGAACTATTCCGCCATTAGCACACACAGCAAGGTGGTTTATATGCTTTACTCTACACGCCATGGAATGTGTTGACAAAACGGAAAATTTTAAAATCGAAAATCATTCGAATGGTTTTTGGTAATCGCTACGAGATATATCGGTAATCGAATAGATAGATGATTTTCATTCGAAGTATTCCATCACTAGCACACACAGCAAGGTGGTTTATATGATTTACTCTACACGCCATGGAATGTGTTGACAAAACGGAAAATTTTAAAATCGAAAATCATTGGAATGGTTTTTGGTAATCGCTACGAGATATATCGGTAATCGAATAGATAGATGATTTTCATTTGAACTATTCCATCACTAGCACACACAGCAAGGTGGTTTATATGATTTACTCTACACGCCATGGAATGTGCTGACACAACAGAAAATTTTATAATCGTAAAATCATTCGAATGATTTTTGGTAATCGCCACGAGATATATCGGTAATCGAATAGATAGATGATTTTCATTTGAACTATTCCGCCATTAGCACACACAGCAAGGTGGTTTATATGATTTACTCTACACGCCATGGAATGTGCTGACACAACGGAAAATTTTATAATCGTAAAAACATTCGAATGATTTTTGGTAATCGCTACGAGATATATCGGTAATCGAATGGATAGATAATTTTCATTCGAACTATTCCGTCATTAGCACCACAGCAAGGTGGTTTATATGATTTACTCTACACGCCATGGAATGTGCTGACAGAACGGAAAATTTTATAATTGTTAAATCATTCGAATGATTTTTGGTAATCGCTACGAGATATATCGGTTATCGAATGGATAGATAATTTTCATTCGAACTATTCCATCATTAGCACCACAGCAAGGTGGTTTATATGATTTACTCTACACGCCATGGAATGTGCTGACACAACAGAAAATTTTATAATCGTAAAATCATTCGAATGATTTTTGGTAATCGCTACGAGATATATCGGTAATCGAATAGATAGATGATTTTTGTTTGAACTATTCCATCACTAGCACACACAGCAAGGTGGTTTATATGATTTACTCTACACGCCATGGAATGTGTTGACAAAACGGAAAATTTTAAAATCGAAAATCAATCGAATGATTTTTGGTAATCGCTACGAGATATATCGGTAATCGAATAGATAGATGATTTTCATTTGAACTATTCCATCATTAGCACACACAGCAAGGTGGTTTATATGCTTTACTCTACACGCCCTGGAATGTGCTGACACAACAGAAAATTTTATAATCGTAAAATCATTCGAATGATTTTTGGTAGTCGCTACGAGATATATCGGTAATCGAATAGATAGATGATTTTCATTTGAACTATTCCATCATTAGCACACACAGCAAGGTGGTTTATATGATTTACTCTACACGCCATGGAATGTGTTGACAAAACGGAAAATTTTAAAATCGAAAATCATTCGAATGATTTTTGGTAATCGCTACGATATATATCGGTAATCGAATAGATAGATGATTTTCATTTGAACTATTCCATCATTAGCACACACAGCAAGGTGGCTTATATGATTTACTCTACACGCCATGGAATGTATTGACAAAACGGAAAATTTTAAAATCGTAAAATCATTCGAATGATTTTTGGTAATCGCTACGAGATATATCGGTAATCGAATGAATAGATGATTTTCACTCGAAGTATTCCATCATTAGCACCACAGCAAGGTGGTTTATATGATTTACTCTACACGCCATGGAATGTGCTGACTCAACAGAAAATTTTATAATCGTAAAATCATTCGAATGATTTTTGGTAATCGTTACGAGATATATCGGTAATCGAATAGATAGATGATTTTCATTCGAAGTATTCCATCATTAGCACCACAGCAAGGTGGTTTATATGATTTACTCTACACGCCATGGAATGTGCTGACAAATAGGAAAATTTTAAAATCGAAAATCATTCGAATGATTTTTGGTAATCGCTACGAGATATATCGGTAATCGAATGGATAGATGATTTCATTGGAACTATTCCGTCATTAGCACACACAGCAAGGTGGTTTATATGATTTACTCTACACGCCATGGAATGTGCTGACAGAACAAAAAATTTTATAATCGTAAAATCATTCGAATGATTTTTGGTAATCGCTACGAGATATATCCGTAATCGAATGGATATATGATTTTCATTCGACTATTCCATCATTAGCAACACAGCAAGGTGGTTTATATGATTTACTCTACACGCCATGGAATGTGCTGACACAACGAAAAATTTTATAATCGTAAAATCATTCGAATGATTTTTGGTAATCGCTACGAGATATATCGGTAATCGAATGGATAGATGATTTTCATTCGAACTATTCCATCATTAGCACCACAGCAAGGTGGTTTATATGATTTACTCTACACGCCATGGAATGTGTTGACAAAACGGAAAATTTTAAAATCGAAAATCATTCGAATGGTTTTTGGTAATCGCTACGAGATATATCGGTAATCGAATAGATAGATGATTTTCATTCGAAGTATTCCATCATTAGCACCACAGCAAGGTGGTTTATATGATTTACTCTACACGCCATGGAATGTGCTGACAAATAGGAAAATTTTAAAATCGAAAATCATTCGAATGATTTTTGGTAATCGCTACGAGATATATCGGTAATCGAATGGATAGATGATTTCATTTGAACTATTCCGTCATTAGCAGACACAGCAAGGTGGTTTATATGATTTACTCTACACGCCATGGAATGTGCTGACAGAACAAAAAATTTTATAATCGTAAAATCATTCGAATGATTTTTGGTAATCGCTACGAGATATATCGGTAATCGAATAGATAGATGATTTTCATTTGAACTATTACATCATTAGCACACACAGCAAGGTGGTTTATATGATTTACTCTACACGCCATGGAATGTGTTGACAAAACGGAAAATTTTAAAATCGAAAATCATTCGAATGATTTTTGGTAATCGCTACGAGATATATCGGTAATCGAATGGATAGATGATTTCATTTGAACTATTCCGTCATTAGCACACACAGCAAGGTGGTTTATATGATTTACTCTACACGCCATGGAATGTGTTGACAAAACGGAAAATTTTATAATCGTAAAATCATTCGAATGGTTTTTGGTAATCGTTACGAGATATATCGGTAATCGAATGGATATATGATTTTCATTTGAACTATTCCGTCTTTTGCACACACAGCAAGGTGGTTTATATGATTTACTCTACACGCCATGGAATGTGTTGACAAAACGGAAAATTTTAAAATCGAAAATCATTCGAATGGTTTTTGGTAATCGCTACGAGATATATCGGTAATCGAATAGATAGATGATTTTCATTCGAAGTATTCCATCATTAGCACCACAGCAAGGTGGTTTATATGATTTACTCTACACGCCATGGAATGTGCTGACAGAACAAAAAATTTTATAATCGTAAAATCATTCGAATGATTTTTGGTAATCGCTACGAGATATATCCGTAATCGAATGGATATATGATTTTCATTCGACTATTCCATCATTAGCAACACAGCAAGGTGGTTTATATGATTTACTCTACACGCCATGGAATGTGCTGACACAACGAAAAATTTTATAATCGTAAAATCATTCGAATGATTTTTGGTAATCGCTACGAGATATATCGGTAATCGAATGGATAGATGATTTTCATTCGAACTATTCCATCATTAGCACCACAGCAAGGTGGTTTATATGATTTACTCTACACGCCATGGAATGTGTTGACAAAACGGAAAATTTTAAAATCGAAAATCATTCGAATGGTTTTTGGTAATCGCTACGAGATATATCGGTAATCGAATAGATAGATGATTTTCATTCGAAGTATTCCATCATTAGCACCACAGCAAGGTGGTTTATATGATTTACTCTACACGCCATGGAATGTGCTGACAAATAGGAAAATTTTAAAATCGAAAATCATTCGAATGATTTTTGGTAATCGCTACGAGATATATCGGTAATCGAATGGATAGATGATTTCATTTGAACTATTCCGTCATTAGCAGACACAGCAAGGTGGTTTATATGATTTACTCTACACGCCATGGAATGTGTTGACAAAACGGAAAATTTTAAAATCGAAAATCATTCGAATGGTTTTTGGTAATCGCTACGAGATATATCGGTAATCGAATAGATAGATGATTTTCATTCGAAGTATTCCATCATTAGCACCACAGCAAGGTGGTTTATATGATTTACTCTACACGCCATGGAATGTGCTGACAAATAGGAAAATTTTAAAATCGAAAATCATTCGAATGATTTTTGGTAATCGCTACGAGATATATCGGTAATCGAATGGATAGATGATTTCATTTGAACTATTCCGTCATTAGCAGACACAGCAAGGTGGTTTATATGATTTACTCTACACGCCATGGAATGTGCTGACAGAACAAAAAATTTTATAATCGTAAAATTATTCGAATGATTTTTGGTAATCGCTACGACATATATCGGTAATCGAATAGATAGATGATTTTCATTTGAACTATTACATCATTAGCACACACAGCAAGGTGGTTTATATGATTTACTCTACACGCCATGGAATGTGTTGACAAAACGGAAACTTTTAAAATCGAAAATCATTCGAATGATTTTTGGTAATCGCTACGAGATATATCGGTAATCGAATGGATAGATGATTTCATTTGAACTATTCCGTCATTAGCACACACAGCAAGGTGGTTTATATGATTTACTCTACACGCCATGGAATGTGTTGACAAAACGGAAAATTTTATAATCGTAAAATCATTCGAATGATTTTTGGTAATCGTTACGAGATATATCGGTAATCGAATGGATATATGATTTTCATTTGAACTATTCCGTCTTTTGCACACACAGCAAGGTGGTTTATATGATTTACTCTACACGCCATGGAATGTGTTGACAAAACGGAAAATTTTAAAATCGAAAATCATTCGAATGGTTTTTGGTAATCGCTACGAGATATATCGGTAATCGAATAGATAGATGATTTTCATTCGAAGTATTCCATCATTAGCACCACAGCAAGGTGGTTTATATGATTTACTCTACACGCCATGGAATGTGCTGACAAATAGGAAAATTTTAAAATCGAAAATCATTCGAATGATTTTTGGTAATCGCTACGAGATATATCGGTAATCGAATGGATAGATGATTTCATTTGAACTATTCCGTCATTAGCAGACACAGCAAGGTGGTTTATATGATTTACTCTACACGCCATGGAATGTGCTGACAGAACAAAAAATTTTATAATCGTAAAATCATTCGAATGATTTTTGGTAATCGCTACGAGATATATCCGTAATCGAATGGATATATGATTTTCATTCGACTATTCCATCATTAGCAACACAGCAAGGTGGTTTATATGATTTACTCTACACGCCATGGAATGTGCTGACACAACGAAAAATTTTATAATCGTAAAATCATTCGAATGATTTTTGGTAATCGCTACGAGATATATCGGTAATCGAATGGATAGATGATTTTCATTCGAACTATTCCATCATTAGCACCACAGCAAGGTGGTTTATATGATTTACTCTACACGCCATGGAATGTGCTGACAGAACGGAAAATTTTATAATCGTAAAATCATACGAATGATTTTTGGTAATCGCTACGAGTTATATCGGTAATCGAATAGATAGATGATTTTCATTTGAACTATTCCATCACTAGCACACACAGCAAGGTGGTTTATATGATTTACTCTACACGCCATGGAATGTGTTGACAAAACGGAAAATTTTAAAATCGAAAATCATTGGAATGGTTTTTGGTAATCGCTACGAGATATATCGGTAATCGAATAGATAGATGATTTTCATTTGAACTATTCCATCACTAGCACACACAGCAAGGTGGTTTATATGATTTACTCTACACGCCATGGAATGTGCTGACACAACAGAAAATTTTATAATCGTAAAATCATTCGAATGATTTTTGGTAATCGCTACGAGATATATCGGTAATCGAATAGATAGATGATTTTCATTTGAACTATTCCGCCATTAGCACACACAGCAAGGTGGTTTATATGCTTTACTCTACACGCCATGGAATGTGTTGACAAAACGGAAAATTTTAAAATCGAAAATCATTCGAATGGTTTTTGGTAATCGCTACGAGATATATCGGTAATCGAATAGATAGATGATTTTCATTCGAAGTATTCCATCACTAGCACACACAGCAAGGTGGTTTATATGATTTACTCTACACGCCATGGAATGTGTTGACAAAACGGAAAATTTTAAAATCGAAAATCATTGGAATGGTTTTTGGTAATCGCTACGAGATATATCGGTAATCGAATAGATAGATGATTTTCATTTGAATTATTCCATCACTAGCACACACAGCAAGGTGGTTTATATGATTTACTCTACACGCCATGGAATGTGCTGACACAACAGAAAATTTTATAATCGTAAAATCATTCGAATGATTTTTGGTAATCGCCACGAGATATATCGGTAATCGAATAGATAGATGATTTTCATTTGAACTATTCCGCCATTAGCACACACAGCAAGGTGGTTTATATGATTTACTCTACACGCCATGGAATGTGCTGACACAACGGAAAATTTTATAATCGTAAAATCATTCGAATGATTTTTGGTAATCGCTACGAGATATATCGGTAATCGAATGGATAGATAATTTTCATTCGAACTATTCCGTCATTAGCACCACAGCAAGGTGGTTTATATGATTTACTCTACACGCCATGGAATGTGCTGACAGAACGGAAAATTTTATAATTGTTAAATCATTCGAATGATTTTTGGTAATCGCTACGAGATATATCGGTTATCGAATGGATAGATAATTTTCATTCGAACTATTCCATCATTAGCACCACAGCAAGGTGGTTTATATGATTTACTCTACACGCCATGGAATGTATTGACAAAACGGAAAATTTTAAAATCGTAAAATCATTCGAATGATTTTTGGTAATCGCTACGAGATATATCGGTAATCGAATGAATAGATGATTTTCACTCGAAGTATTCCATCATTAGCACCACAGCAAGGTGGTTTATATGATTTACTCTACACGCCATGGAATGTGCTGACTCAACAGAAAATTTTATAATTGTAAAATCATTCGAATGATTTTTGGTAATCGTTACGAGATATATCGGTAATCGAATGGATAGATGATTTTCATTTGAACTATTCCGTCATTTGCACACACAGCAAGGTGGTTTATATGATTTACTCTACACGCCATGGAATGTGTTGACAAAACGGAAAATTTTAAAATCGAAAATCATTCGAATGGTTTTTGGTAATCGCTACGAGATATATCGGTAATCGAATAGATAGATGATTTTCATTCGAAGTATTCCATCATTAGCACCACAGCAAGGTGGTTTATATGATTTACTCTACACGCCATGGAATGTGCTGACAAATAGGAAAATTTTAAAATCGAAAATCATTCGAATGATTTTTGGTAATCGCTACGAGATATATCGGTAATCGAATGGATAGATGATTTCATTTGAACTATTCCGTCATTAGCACACACAGCAAGGTGGTTTATATGATTTACTCTACACGCCATGGAATGTGCTGACAGAACAAAAAATTTTATAATCGTAAAATCATTCGAATGATTTTTGGTAATCGCTACGAGATATATCCGTAATCGAATGGATATATGATTTTCATTCGACTATTCCATCATTAGCAACACAGCAAGGTGGTTTATATGATTTACTCTACACGCCATGGAATGTGCTGACACAACGAAAAATTTTATAATCGTAAAATCATTCGAATGATTTTTGGTAATCGCTACGAGATATATCGGTAATCGAATAGATAGATGATTTTCATTCGAACTATTCCATCATTAGCACCACAGCAAGGTGGTTTATATGATTTACTCTACACGCCATGGAATGTGCTGACAGAACGGAAAATTTTATAATCGTAAAATCATACGAATGATTTTTGGTAATCGCTACGAGTTATATCGGTAATCGAATAGATAGATGATTTTCATTTGAACTATTCCATCACTAGCACACACAGCAAGGTGGTTTATATGATTTACTCTACACGCCATGGAATGTGTTGACAAAACGGAAAATTTTAAAATCGAAAATCATTGGAATGGTTTTTGGTAATCGCTACGAGGTATATCGGTAATCGAATAGATAGATGATTTTCATTTGAACTATTCCATCACTAGCACACACAGCAAGGTGGTTTATATGATTTACTCTACACGCCATGGAATGTGCTGACACAACAGAAAATTTTATAATCGTAAAATCATTCGAATGATTTTTGGTAATCGCTACGAGATATATCGGTAATCGAATAGATAGATGATTTTCATTTGAACTATTCCGCCATTAGCACACACAGCAAGGTGGTTTATATGCTTTACTCTACACGCCATGGAATGTGTTGACAAAACGGAAAATTTTAAAATCGAAAATCATTGGAATGGTTTTTGGTAATCGCTACGAGATATATCGGTAATCGAATAGATAGATGATTTTCATTTGAACTATTCCATCACTAGCACACACAGCAAGGTGGTTTATATGATTTACTCTACACGCCATGGAATGTGCTGACACAACAGAAAATTTTATAATCGTAAAATCATTCGAATGATTTTTGGTAATCGCTTCGAGATATATCGGTAATCGAATAAATAGATGATTTTCATTTGAACTATTCCATCATTAGCACCACAGCAAGGTGGTTTATATGATGTACTCTACACGCCATGGAATGTGCTGACACAACAGAAAATTTTATAATCGTAAAATCATTCGAATGATTTTTGGTAATCGCTTCGAGATATATCGGTAATCGAATAAATAGATGATTTTCATTTGAACTATTCCATCATTAGCACCACAGCAAGGTGGTTTATATGATTTACTCTACACGCCATGGAATGTGTTGACAAAACGGAAAATTTTATAATCGTAAAATCATTCGAATGATTTTTGGTAATCGCTACGAGATATATCGGTAATCGAATGAATAGATGATTTTCATTCGAAGTATTCCATCATTCGCACCACAGCAAGGTGGTTTATATGATGTACTCTACACGCCATGGAATGTGCTGACACAACAGAAAATTTTATAATCGTTAAATCATTCGAATGATTTTTGGTAATCGCTTCGAGATATATCGGTAATCGAATAAATAGATGATTTTCATTTGAACTATTCCATCATTAGCACCACAGCAAGGTGGTTTATATGATTTACTCTACACGCCATGGAATGTGCTGACAAAACGGAAATTTTAAAATCGAAAATCATTCGAATGATTTTTGGTAATCGCTACGAGATATATCGGTAATCGAATGGATAGATGAATTCATTTGAACTATTCCGTCATTAGCACACACAGCAAGGTGGTTTATATGATTTACTCTACACGCCATGGAATGTGCTGACAGAACAAAAAATTTTATAATCGTAAAATCATTCGAATGATTTTTGGTAATCGCTACGAGATATATCCGTAATCGAATGGATATATGATTTTCATTCGACTATTCCATCATTAGCAACACGGCAAGGTGGTTTATATGATTTACTCTACACGCCATGGAATGTGCTGACACAACGAAAAATGTTATAATCGTAAAATCATTCGAATGATTTTTGGTAATCGCTACGAGATATATCGGTAATCGAATGGATAGATGATTTTCATTCGAACTATTCCATCATTAGCAACACAGCAAGGTGGTTTATATGATTTACTCTACACGCCATGGAATGTGCTGACAGAACGGAAAATTTTATAATCGTAAAATCATACGAATGATTTTTGGTAATCGCTACGAGTTATATCGGTAATCGAATAGATAGATGATTTTCATTTGAACTATTCCATCACTAGCACACACAGCAAGGTGGTTTATATGATTTACTCTACACGCCATGGAATGTGTTGACAAAACGGAAAATTTTAAAATCGAAAATCATTGGAATGGTTTTTGGTAATCGCTACGAGATATATCGGTAATCGAATAGATAGATGATTTTCATTTGAACTATTCCATCACTAGCACACACAGCAAGGTGGTTTATATGATTTACTCTACACGCCATGGAATGTGCTGACACAACAGAAAATTTTATAATCGTAAAATCATTCGAATGATTTTTGGTAATCGCTACGAGATATATCGGTAATCGAATAGATAGATGATTTTCATTTGAACTATTCCGCCATTAGCACACACAGCAAGGTGGTTTATATGCTTTACTCTACACGCCATGGAATGTGTTGACAAAACGGAAAATTTTAAAATCGAAAATCATTCGAATGGTTTTTGGTAATCGCTACGAGATATATCGGTAATCGAATAGATAGATGATTTTCATTCGAAGTATTCCATCATTAGCACCACAGCAAGGTGGTTTATATGATTTACTCTACACGCCATGGAATGTGCTGACAAATAGGAAAATTTTAAAATCGAAAATCATTCGAATGATTTTTGGTAATCGCTACGAGATATATCGGTAATCGAATGGATAGATGATTTCATTTGAACTATTCCGTCATTAGCACACACAGCAAGGTGGTTTATATGATTTACTCTACACGCCATGGAATGTGCTGACAGAACAAAAAATTTTATAATCATAAAATCATTCGAATGATTTTTGGTAATCGCTACGAGATATATCCGTAATCGAATGGATATATGATTTTCATTCGACTATTCCATCATTAGCAACACAGCAAGGTGGTTTATATGATTTACTCTACACGCCATGGAATGTGCTGACACAACGAAAAATTTTATAATCGTAAAATCATTCGAATGATTTTTGGTAATCGCTACGAGATATATCGGTAATCGAATGGATAGATGATTTTCATTCGAACTATTCCATCATTAGCACCACAGCAAGGTGGTTTATATGATTTACTCTACACGCCATGGAATGTGCTGACAGAACGGAAAATTTTATAATCGTAAAATCATACGAATGATTTTTGGTAATCGCTACGAGTTATATCGGTAATCGAATAGATAGATGATTTTCATTTGAACTATTCCATCACTAGCACACACAGCAAGGTGGTTTATATGATTTACTCTACACGCCATGGAATGTGTTGACAAAACGGAAAATTTTAAAATCGAAAATCATTGGAATGGTTTTTGGTAATCGCTACGAGATATATCGGTAATCGAATAGATAGATGATTTTCATTTGAACTATTCCATCACTAGCACACACAGCAAGGTGGTTTATATGATTTACTCTACACGCCATGGAATGTGCTGACACAACAGAAAATTTTATAATCGTAAAATCATTCGAATGATTTTTGGTAATCGCTACGAGATATATCGGTAATCGAATAGATAGATGATTTTCATTTGAACTATTCCGCCATTAGCACACACAGCAAGGTGGTTTATATGCTTTACTCTACACGCCATGGAATGTGTTGACAAAACCAAAAATTTTAAAATCGAAAATCATTCGAATGGTTTTTGGTAATCGCTACGAGATATATCGGTAATCGAATAGATAGATGATTTTCATTCGAAGTATTCCATCACTAGCACACACAGCAAGGTGGTTTATATGATTTACTCTACACGCCATGGAATGTGTTGACAAAACGGAAAATTTTAAAATCGAAAATCATTGGAATGGTTTTTGGTAATCGCTACGAGATATATCGGTAATCGAATAGATAGATGATTTTCATTTGAACTATTCCATCACTAGCACACACAGCAAGGTGGTTTATATGATTTACTCTACACGCCATGGAATGTGCTGACACAACAGAAAATTTTATAATCGTAAAATCATTCGAATGATTTTTGGTAATCGCCACGAGATATATCGGTAATCGAATAGATAGATGATTTTCATTTGAACTATTCCGCCATTAGCACACACAGCAAGGTGGTTTATATGATTTACTCTACACGCCATGGAATGTGCTGACACAACGGAAAATTTTATAATCGTAAAATCATTCGAATGATTTTTGGTAATCGCTACGAGATATATCGGTAATCGAATGGATAGATAATTTTCATTCGAACTATTCCATCATTAGCACCACAGCAAGGTGGTTTATATGATTTACTCTACACGCCATGGAATGTGCTGACAAAACGGAAAATTTTAAAATCGAAAAAAAATCATTCGAATGATTTTTGGTTATAGCTACGAGATATTTCGGTAATCGAATGGATAGATGATTTTCATTCGAACTATTCCGTCATTAGCACACACAGCAAGGTGGTTTATATGATTTACTCTACACGCCATGGAATGTGCTGACAAAACGGAAAGTTTTAAAATCGAAAACCATTCGAATGATTTTTGGTAAATGCTACGAGATATATCGGTAATCGAATGGATAGATAATTTTCATTCGAACTATTCCATCATTAGCACCACAGCAATGTGGTTTATATGATTTACTCTACACGCCATGGAATGTGCTGACAAAACGGAAAGTTTTAAAATCGAAAATCATTCGAATGATTTTTGGTAATCGCTACGAGATATTTCGGTAATCGAATGGATAGATGATTTTGATTCGAACTATTCCATCATTAGCACCACAGGAAGGTGGTTTATATGATTTACTCTACACGCCATGGAATGTGCTGACACAACGGAAAATTTTAAAATCGAAAATAATTCGAATGATTTTTGGTAATAGCTATGAGATATTTCGGTAATCGAATGGATAGATGATTTTCATTCGAACTATTCCATCATTAGCGCACACACAGCAAGGAAATCGAAAATCATTTGAATGATATTAGGTTATCGCTACGAGATATATCGGTAATCGAATGGATAGATGATTTTCATTCGAACTATTCCGTCATTAGCACACACAGCAAGGTGGCTTATATGATTTACTCTACACGCCATGGAATGTGCTGACACAACAGAAAATTTTATAATCGTAAAATCATTCGAATGATTTTTGGTAATCGCTTCGAGTTATATCGGTAATCGAATAAATAGATGATTTTCATTTGAACTATTCCATCATTAGCACCACAGCAAGGTGGTTTATATGATGTACTCTACACGCCATGGAATGTGCTGACACAACAGAAAATTTTATAATCGTAAAATCATTCGAATGATTTTTGGTAATCGCTTCGAGATATATCGGTAATCGAATAAATAGATGATTTTCATTTGAACTATTCCATCATTAGCACCACAGCAAGGTGGTTTATATGATTTACTCTACACGCCATGGAATGTGTTGACAAAACGGAAAATTTTATAATCGTAAAATCATTCGAATGATTTTTGGTAATCGCTACGAGATATATCGGTAATCGAATGAATAGATGATTTTCATTCGAAGTATTCCATCATTCGCACCACAGCAAGGTGGTTTATATGATGTACTCTACACGCCATGGAATGTGCTGACACAACAGAAAATTTTATAATCGTAAAATCATTCGAATGATTTTTGGTAATCGCTTCGAGATATATCGGTAATCGAATAAATAGATGATTTTCATTTGAACTATTCCATCATTAGCACCACAGCAAGGTGGTTTATATGATTTACTCTACACGCCATGGAATGTGCTGACAAAACGGAAATTTTAAAATCGAAAATCATTCGAATGATTTTTGGTAATCGCTACGAGATATATCGGTAATCTAATGGATAGATGAATTCATTTGAACTATTCCGTCATTAGCACACACAGCAAGGTGGTTTATATGATTTACTCTACACGCCATGGAATGTGCTGACAGAACAAAAAATTTTATAATCGTAAAATCATTCGAAGGATTTTTGGTAATCGCTACGAGATATATCCGTAATCGAATGGATATATGATTTTCATTCGACTATTCCATCATTAGCAACACGGCAAGGTGGTTTATATGATTTACTCTACACGCCATGGAATGTGCTGACACAACGAAAAATGTTATAATCGTAAAATCATTCGAATGATTTTTGGTAATCGCTACGAGATATATCGGTAATCGAATGGATAGATGATTTTCATTCGAACTATTCCATCATTAGCAACACAGCAAGGTGGTTTATATGATTTACTCTACACGCCATGGAATGTGCTGACAGAACGGAAAATTTTATAATCGTAAAATCATACGAATGATTTTTGGTAATCGCTACGAGTTATATCGGTAATCGAATAGATAGATGATTTTCATTTGAACTATTCCATCACTAGCACACACAGCAAGGTGGTTTATATGATTTACTCTACACGCCATGGAATGTGTTGACAAAACGGAAAATTTTAAAATCGAAAATCATTGGAATGGTTTTTGGTAATCGCTACGAGATATATCGGTAATCGAATAGATAGATGATTTTCATTTGAACTATTCCATCACTAGCACACACAGCAAGGTGGTTTATATGATTTACTCTACACGCCATGGAATGTGCTGACGCAACAGAAAATTTTATAATCGTAAAATCATTCGAATGATTTTTGGTAATCGCTACGAGATATATCGGTAATCGAATAGATAGATGATTTTCATTTGAACTATTCCGCCATTAGCACACACAGCAAGGTGGTTTATATGCTTTACTCTACACGCCATGGAATGTGTTGACAAAACGGAAAATTTTAAAATCGAAAATCATTCGAATGGTTTTTGGTAATCGCTACGAGATATATCGGTAATCGAATAGATAGATGATTTTCATTCGAAGTATTCCATCACTAGCACACACAGCAAGGTGGTTTATATGATTTACTCTACACGCCATGGAATGTGTTGACAAAACGGAAAATTTTAAAATCGAAAATCATTGGAATGGTTTTTGGTAATCGCTACGAGATATATCGGTAATCGAATAGATAGATGATTTTCATTTGAACTATTCCATCACTAGCACACACAGCAAGGTGGTTTATATGATTTACTCTACACGCCATGGAATGTGCTGACACAACAGAAAATTTTATAATCGTAAAATCATTCGAATGATTTTTGGTAATCGCTACGAGATATATCGGTAATCGAATGAATAGATGATTTTCACTCGAAGTATTCCATCATTAGCACCACAGCAAGGTGGTTTATATGATTTACTCTACACGCCATGGAATGTGCTGACACAACAGAAAATTTTATAATCGTAAAATCATTCGAATGATTTTTGGTAATCGTTACGAGATATATCGGTAATCGAATGGATAGATGATTTTCATTTGAACTATTCCGTCATTAGCACACACAGCAAGGTGGTTTATATGATTTACTCTACACGCCATGGAATGTGCTGACAAAACGGAAAATTTTAAAATCAAAAATCATTCGAATGATTTTTGGTAATCGCTACGACATATATCGGTAATCGAATGGATAGATGCTTTTCATTTGAACTATTCCGTCATTAGCACACACAGCAAGGTGGTTTATATGCTTTACTCTACACGCCATGGAATGTGTTGACAAAACGGAAAATTTTAAAATCGAAAATCATACGAATGATTTTTGGTAATCGCTACGAGATATTTCGGTAATCGATTGGATAGATGATTTTGATTCGAACTATTCCATCATTAGCACCACAGCAAGGTGGTTTATATGATTTACTCTACACGCCATGGAATGTGCTGACAAAACGGAAAATTTTAAAATTGAAAAAAAATCGTTCGAATGATTTTTGGTTATCGCTAGGAGATATTTCGGTAATCGAATAGTTAGATGATTTTAATTTGAACTATTCCATCACTAGCACACACAGCAAGGTGGTTTATAGGATTTACTCTACACGCCATGGAATGTGTTGACAAAACGGAAAATTTTAAAAGCGAAAATCATTCGAATGGTTTTTGGTAATCGCTACGAGATATATCGGTAATCGAATAGATAGATGATTTTCATTCGAAGTATTCCATCATTAGCACCACAGCAAGGTGGTTTATATGACTTACTCTACACGCCATGGAATGTGCTGACACAACAGAAAATTTTATAATCGTAAAATCATTCGAATGATTTTTTGTAATCGCTACGAGATATATCGGTAATCGAATGGATAGATAATTTTCATTCGAACTATTCCATCATTAGCAACACAGCAAGGTGGTTTATATGATTTACTCTACACGCCATGGAATGTGCTGACACAACGGAAAATTTTATAATCGTAAAATCATTCGAATGATTTTTGGTAATCGCTACGAGATATATCGGTAATCGAATGGATAGATAATTTTCATTCGAACTATTCCATCATTAGCACCACAGCAAGGTGGTTTATATGATTTACTCTACACGCCATGGAATGTGCTGACAGAACGGAAAATTTTATAATGGTTAAATCATACGAATGTTTTTTGGTAATCGCTACGAGATATATCGGTAATCGAATAGATAGATGATTTTCATTTGAACTATTCCATCACTAGCACACACAGCAATGTGGTTTATATGATTTACTCTACACGCCATGGAATGTGCTGACAGATCAAATAATTTTATAATCGTAAAATCATACGAATGATTTTTGGTAATCGCTACGAGATATATCGGTAATCGAATAGATAGATGATTTTCATTTGAACTATTCCATCACTAGCACACACAGCAAGGTGGTTTATATGATTTACTCTACACGCCATGGAATGTGCTGACAGAACAAATAATTTTATAATCGTAAAATCATACGAATGATTTTTGGTAATCGCTACGAGATATATCGGTAATCGAATAGATAGATGATTTTCTTTTGAACTATTCTATCATTAGCAACACAGCAAGGTGGTTTATGTGATTTACTCTACACGCCATGGAATGTGCTGACACAACGGAAAATTTTATAATCGTAAAATCATTCGAATGATTTTTGGTAATCGCTACGAGATATATCGGTAATCGAATAGATAGATGATTTTCATTCGAACTATTCCATCATTAGCACCACAGCAAGGTGGTTTATATGATTTACTCTACACGCCATGGAATGTGTTGACAAAACGGAAAATTTTAAAATTGAAAATCATTCGAATGATTTTTGGTAATCGCTACGAGATATATCGGTAATCGAATAGATAGATGATTTTCATTTGAACTATCCATCATTAGCACACACAGCAAGGTGGTTTATATGTTTTACTCTACACGCCATGGAATGTGTTGACAAAACGGAAAATTTTAAAATCGAAAATCATTCGAATGATTTTTGGTAATCGCTACGAGATATATCGGTAATCGAATGGATAGATGATTTTCATTTGAACTATTCCATCATTAGCACACACAGCAAGGTGGCTTATATGATTTACTCTACACGCCATGGAATGTATTGACAAAACGGAAAATTTTAAAATCGTAAAATCATTTGTATGATTTTTGGTAATCGCTACGAGATATATCGGTAATCGAATGAATAGATGATTTTCATTCGAAGTATTCCATCATTAGCACCACAGCAAGGTGGTTTATATGATTTACTCTACACGCCATGGAATGTGCTGACACAACAGAAAATTTTATAATCGTAAAATCATTGGAATGATTTTTGGTAATCGCTACGAGATATATCGGTAATCGAATAGATAGATGATTTTCATTCGAACTATTCCATCATTAGCACCACAGCAAGGTGGTTTATATGATTTACTCTACACGCCATGGAATGTGCTGACAAAACGGAAAATTTTAAAATCGAAAATCATTCGAATGATTTTTGGTAATCGCTACGAGATATATCGGTAATCGAATGGATAGATGATTTTTATTTGAACTATTCCGTCATTAGCACACACAGCAAGGTGGTTTATATGATTTACTCTACACGCCATGGAATGTGCTGACAAAACGGAAAATTTTAAAATCGAAAATCATTCGAATGATTTTTGGTAATCGCTACGTGATATATCGGTAATCGAATGGATAGATGATTTTCATTTGAACTATTCCATCATTAGCACACACAGCAAGGTGGCTTATATGATTTACTCTACACGCCATGGAATGTGCTGACACAACAGAAAATTTTATAATCGTAAAATCATTCGAATGATTTTTGGTAATCGCTACGAGATATATCGGTAATCGAATGGATAGATGATTTTCATCCGAACTATTCCATCATTAGCACCACAGCAAGGTGGTTTATATGATTTACTCTACACGCCATGGAATGTGCTGACAGAACGGAAAATTTTATAATCGTTAAATCATACGAATGTTTTTTGGTAATCGCTACGAGATATATCGGTAATCGAATAGATAGATGATTTTCATTTGAACTATTCCATCACTAGCACACACAGCAAGGTGGTTTATATGATTTACTCTACACGCCATGGAATGTGCTGACAGAACAAAAAATTTTATAATCGTAAAATCATACGAATGATTTTTGGTAATCGCTACGAGATATATCGGTAATCGAATGGATATATGATTTTCATTCGAACTATTCCATCATTAGCAACACAGCAAGGTGGTTTATATGATTTACTCTACACGCCATGGAATGTGCTGACACAACGGAAAATTTTATAATCGTAAAATCATTCGAATGATTTTTGGTAATCGCTACGAGATATATCGGTAATCGAATGGATAGATGATTGTCATTCGATCTATTCCATCATTAGCACCACAGCAAGGTGGTATATATGATTTACTCTACACGCCATGGAATGTGCTGACAGAACGGAAAATTTTATAATCGTAAAATCATACGAATGATTTTTGGTAATCGCTACGAGCTATATCGGTAATCGAATGGATAGATGATTTTCATCCGAACTATTCCATCATTAGCACCACAGCAAGGTGGTTTATATGATTTACTCTACACGCCATGGAATGTGCTGACAGAACGGAAAATTTTATAATCGTTAAATCATACGAATGTTTTTTGGTAATCGCTACGAGATATATCGGTAATCGAATAGATAGATGATTTTCATTTGAACTATTCCATCACTAGCACACACAGCAAGGTGGTTTATATGATTTACTCTACACGCCATGGAATGTGCTGACAGAACAAAAAATTTTATAATCGTAAAATCATACGAATGATTTTTGGTAATCGCTACGAGATATATCGGTAATCGAATGGATATATGATTTTCATTCGAACTATTCCATCATTAGCAACACAGCAAGGTGGTTTATATGATTTACTCTACACGCCATGGAATGTGCTGACACAACGGAAAATTTTATAATCGTAAAATCATTCGAATGATTTTTGGTAATCGCTACGAGATATATCGGTAATCGAATGGATAGATGATTTTCATTCGATCTATTCCATCATTAGCACCACAGCAAGGTGGTTTATATGATTTACTCTACACGCCATGGAATGTGCTGACAGAACGGAAAATTTTATAATCGTAATATCATACGAATGATTTTTGGTAATCGCTACGAGATATATCGGTAATCGAATAGATAGATGATTTTCATTTGAACTATTCCATCACTAGCACCACACCGCAAGGTGGTTTATATGCTTTACTCTACACGCCATGGAATGTGTTGACAAAACGGAAAATTTTAAAATTGAAAATCATTCGAATGATTTTTGGTAATCGCAACGAGATATATCGGTAATCGAATAGATAGATGATTTTCATTTGAACTATTCCATCATTAGCACACACAGCAAGGTGGTTTATATGCTTTACTCTACACGCCATGGAATGTGTTGACAAAACGGAAAATTTTAAAATTGAAAATCATTCGAATGATTTTTGGTAATCGCTACGAGATATATCGGTAATCGAATGAATAGATGATTTTCATTCGAAGTATTCCATCATTAGCACCACAGCAAGGTGGTTTATATGATTTACTCTACACGCCATGGAATGTGCTGACACAACAGAAAATTTTATAATCGTAAAATCATTGAAATGATTTTTGGTAATCGCAACGAGATATATCGGTAATCGAATAGATAGATGATTTTCATTTGAACTATTCCATTATTAGCACACACAGCAAGGTGGCTTATATGATTTACTCTACACGCCATGGAATGTATTGACAAAACGGAAAATTTTAAAATCGTAAAATCATTCGTATGATTTTTGGTAATCGCTACGAGATATATCGGTAATCGAATGAATAGATGATTTTCATTCGAAGTATTCCATCATTAGCACCACAGCAAGGTGGTTTATATGATTTACTCTACACGCCATGGAATGTGCTGACAGAACAAAAAATTTTAAATCGTAAAATCATACGAATGATTTTTGGTAATCGCTACGAGATATATCGGTAATCGAATGGATATATGATTTTCATTCGAACTATTCCATCATTAGCAACACAGCAAGGTGGTTTATATGAATTACTCTACACGCCATGGAATGTGCTGACACAACGGAAAATTTTATAATCGTAAAATCATTCGAATGATTTTTGGTAATCGCTACGAGATATATCGGTAATCGAATGGATAGATGATTTTCATTCGATCTATTCCATCATTAGCACCACAGCAAGGTGGTTTATATGATTTACTCTACACGCCATGGAATGTGCTGACAGAACGGAAAATTTTATAATCGTAAAATCATACGAATGATTTTTGGTAATCGCTACGAGATATATCGGTAATCGAATAGATAGATGATTTTCATTTGAACTATTCCATCACTAGCACCACACCGCAAGGTGGTTTATATGCTTTACTCTACACGCCATGGAATGTGTTGACAAAACGGAAAATTTTAAAATTGAAAATCATTCGAATGATTTTTGGTAATCGCAACGAGATATATCGGTAATCGTCTAGATAGATGATTTTCATTTGAACTATTCCATCATTAGCACACACAGCAAGGTGGTTTATATGCTTTACTCTACACGCCATGGAATGTGTTGACAAAACGGAAAATTTTAAAATTGAAAATCATTCGAATGATTTTTGGTAATCGCTACGAGATATATCGGTAATCGAATGAATAGATGATTTTTATTCGAAGTATTCCATCATTAGCACCACAGCAAGGTGGTTTATATGATTTACTCTACACGCCATGGAATGTGCTGACACAACAGAAAATTTTATAATCGTAAAATCATTGGAATGATTTTTGGTAATCGCTACGAGATATATCGGTAATCGAATAGATAGATGATTTTCATTTGAACTATTCCATCATTAGCACACACAGCAAGGTGGCTTATATGATTTACTCTACACGCCATGGAATGTATTGACAAAACGGAAAATTTTAAAATCGTAAAATCATTCGTATGATTTTTGGTAATCGCTACGAGATATATCGGTAATCGAATGAATAGATGATTTTCATTCGAAGTATTCCATCATTAGCACCACAGCAAGGTGGTTTATATGATTTACTCTACACGCCATGGAATGTGCTGACAAAACGGAAAATTTTAAAATCGAAAATCATTCGAATGATTTTTGGTAATCGCTACGAGATATATCGGTAATTGAATGGATAGATGATTTTCATTTGAACTATTCCATCATTAGCACACACAGCAAGGTGGCTTATATGATTTACTCTACACGCCATGGAATGTATTGACAAAACGGAAAATTTTAAAATCGAAAATCATTCGAATGATTTTTGGTAATCGCTACGAGATATATCGGTAATCGAATGGATAGATGATTTCATTTGAACTATTCCGTCATTAGCACACACAGCAAGGTGGTTTATATGATTTACTCTACACGCCATGGAATGTGCTGACACAACAGAAAATTTTATAATCGTAAAATCATTCGAATGATTTTTGGTAATCGCTACGAGATATATCGGTAATCGAATGGATAGATGATTTTCATCCGAACTATTCCATCATTAGCACCACAGCAAGGTGGTTTATATGATTTACTCTACACGCCATGGAATGTGCTGACAGAACGGAAAATTTTATAATCGTTAAATCATACGAATGTTTTTTGGTAATCGCTACGAGATATATCGGTAATCGAATAGATAGATGATTTTCATTTGAACTATTCCATCACTAGCACACACAGCAAGGTGGTTTATATGATTTACTCTACACGCCATGGAATGTGCTGACAGAACAAAAAATTTTATAATCGTAAAATCATACGAATGATTTTTGGTAATCGCTACGAGATATATCGGTAATCGAATGGATATATGATTTTCATTCGAACTATTCCATCATTAGCAACACAGCAAGGTGGTTTATATGATTTACTCTACACGCCATGGAATGTGCTGACACAACGGAAAATTTTATAATCGTAAAATCATTCGAATGATTTTTGGTAATCGCTACGAGATATATCGGTAATCGAATGGATAGATGATTTTCATTCGATCTATTCCATCATTAGCACCACAGCAAGGTGGTTTATATGATTTACTCTACACGCCATGGAATGTGCTGACAGAACGGAAAATTTTATAATCGTAAAATCATACGAATGATTTTTGGTAATCGCTACGAGATATATCGGTAATCGAATGGATAGATGATTTTCATCCGAACTATTCCATCATTAGCACCACAGCAAGGTGGTTTATATGATTTACTCTACACGCCATGGAATGTGCTGACAGAACGGAAAATTTTATAATCGTTAAATCATACGAATGTTTTTTGGTAATCGCTACGAGATATATCGGTAATCGAATAGATAGATGATTTTCATTTGAACTATTCCATCACTAGCACACACAGCAAGGTGGTTTATATGATTTACTCTACACGCCATGGAATGTGCTGACAGAACAAAAAATTTTATAATCGTAAAACCATACGAATGATTTTTGGTAATCGCTACGAGATATATCGGTAATCGAATGGATATATGGTTTTCATTCGAACTATTCCATCATTAGCAACACAGCAAGGTGGTTTATATGATTTACTCTACACGCCATGGAATGTGCTGACACAACGGAAAATTTTATAATCGTAAAATCATTCGAATGATTTTTGGTAATCGCTACGAGATATATCGGTAATCGAATGGATAGATGATTTTCATTCGATCTATTCCATCATTAGCACCACAGCAAGGTGGTTTATATGATTTACTCTACACGCCATGGAATGTGCTGACAGAACGGAAAATTTTATAATCGTAAAATCATACGAATGATTTTTGGTAATCGCTACGAGATATATCGGTAATCGAATAGATAGATGATTTTCATTTGAACTATTCCATCACTAGCACCACACCGCAAGGTGGTTTATATGCTTTACTCTACACGCCATGGAATGTGTTGACAAAACGGAAAATTTTAAAATTGAAAATCATTCGAATGATTTTTGGTAATCGCAACGAGATATATCGGTAATCGAATAGATAGATGATTTTCATTTGAACTATTCCATCATTAGCACACACAGCAAGGTGGTTTATATGCTTTACTCTACACGCCATGGAATGTGTTGACAAAACGGAAAATTTTAAAATTGAAAATCATTCGAATGATTTTTGGTAATCGCTACGAGATATATCGGTAATCGAATGAATAGATGATTTTCATTCGAAGTATTCCATCATTAGCACCACAGCAAGGTGGTTTATATGATTTACTCTACACGCCATGGAATGTGCTGACACAACAGAAAATTTTATAATCGTAAAATCATTGGAATGATTTTTGGTAATCGCTACGAGATATATCGGTAATCGAATAGATAGATGATTTTCATTTGAACTATTCCATCATTAGCACACACAGCAAGGTGGCTTATATGATTTACTCTACACGCCATGGAATGTATTGACAAAACGGAAGATTTTAAAATCGTAAAATCATTCGTATGATTTTTGGTAATCGCTACGAGATATATCGGTAATCGAATGAATAGATGATTTTCATTCGAAGTATTCCATCATTAGCACCACATCAAGGTGGTTTATATGATTTACTCTACACGCCATGGAATGTGCTGACACAACAGAAAATTTTATAATCGTAAAATCATTGGAATGATTTTTGGTAATCGCTACGAGATATATCGGTAATCGAATAGATAGATGATTTTCATTTGAACTATTCCATCACTAGCACACACAGCAAGGTGGTTTATATGATTTACTCTACACGCCATGGAATGTGTTGACAAAACGGAAAATTTTAAAATCGAAAATCATTGGAATGGTTTTTGGTAATCGCTACGAGATATATCGGTAATCGAATAGATAGATGATTTTCATTCGAACTATTCCATCATTAGCACCACAGCAAGGTGGTTTATATGATTTACTCTACACGCCATGGAATGTGCTGACAAAACGGAAAATTTTAAAATCGAAAATCATTCGAATGATTTTTGGTAATCGCTACGAGATATATCGGTAATCGAATGGATATATGATTTTCATTCGAACTATTCCATCATTAGCAACACAGCAAGGTGGTTTATATGATTTACTCTACACGCCATGGAATGTGCTGACACAACGGAAAATTTTATAATCGTAAAATCATTCGAATGATTTTTGGTAATCGCTACGAGATATATCGGTAATCGAATGGATAGATGATTTTCATGCGATCTATTCCATCATTAGCACCACAGCAAGGTGGTTTATATGATTTACTCTACACGCCATGGAATGTGCTGACAGAACGGAAAATTTTATAATCGTAAAATCATACGAATGATTTTTGGTAATCGCTACGGGATATATCGGTAATCGAATAGATAGATGATTTTCATTTGAACTATTCCATCACTAGCACACACAGCAAGGTGGTTTATATGCTTTACTCTACACGCCATGGAATGTGTTGACAAAACGGAAAATTTTAAAATTGAAAATCATTCGAATGATTTTTGGTAATCGCAACGAGATATATCGGTAATCGAATAGATAGATGATTTTCATTTGAACTATTCCATCATTAGCACCACAGCAAGGTGGTTTATATGATTTACTCTACACGCCATGGAATGTGTTGACAAAACGGAAAATTTTAAAATCGAAAATCATTCGAATGATTTTGGGTAATCGCTACGAGATATATCGGTAATCGAATAGTTAGATGATTTTCATTTGAACTATTCCATCATTAGCACACACAGCAAGGTGGCTTATATGATTTACTCTACACGCCATGGAATGTATTGACAAAACGGAAAATTTTAAAATCGTAAAATCATTCGAATGATTTTTGGTAATCGCTACGAGATATATCGGTAATCGAATGGATATATGATTTTCATTCGAACTATTCCATCATTAGCAACACAGCAAGGTGGTTTATATGATTTACTCTACACGCCATGGAATGTGCTGACACAACGGAAAATTTTATAATCGTAAAATCATTCGAATGATTTTTGGTAATCGCTACGAGATATATCGGTAATCGAATAGATAGATGATTTTCATTTGAACTATTCCGCCATTAGCACACACAGCAAGGTGGTTTATATGCTTTACTCTACACGCCATGGAATGTGTTGACAAAACGGAAAATTTTAAAATCGAAAATCATTCGAATGGTTTTTGGTAATCGCTACGAGATATATCGGTAATCGAATAGATAGATGATTTTCATTCGAAGTATTCCATCACTAGCACACACAGCAATGTGGTTTATATGATTTACTCTACACGCCATGGAATGTGCTGACAGAACAAAAAATTTTATAATCGTAAAACCATACGAATGATTTTTGGTAATCGCTACGAGATATATCGGTAATCGAATGGATATATGGTTTTCATTCGAACTATTCCATCATTAGCAACACAGCAAGGTGGTTTATATGATTTACTCTACACGCCATGGAATGTGCTGACACAACGGAAAATTTTATAATCGTAAAATCATTCGAATGATTTTTGGTAATCGCTACGAGATATATCGGTAATCGAATGGATAGATGATTTTCATTCGATCTATTCCATCATTAGCACCACAGCAAGGTGGTTTATATGATTTACTCTACACGCCATGGAATGTGCTGACAGAACGGAAAATTTTATAATCGTAAAATCATACGAATGATTTTTGGTAATCGCTACGAGATATATCGGTAATCGAATAGATAGATGATTTTCATTTGAACTATTCCATCACTAGCACCACACCGCAAGGTGGTTTATATGCTTTACTCTACACGCCATGGAATGTGTTGACAAAACGGAAAATTTTAAAATTGAAAATCATTCGAATGATTTTTGGTAATCGCAACGAGATATATCGGTAATCGAATAGATAGATGATTTTCATTTGAACTATTCCATCATTAGCACACACAGCAAGGTGGTTTATATGCTTTACTCTACACGCCATGGAATGTGTTGACAAAACGGAAAATTTTAAAATTGAAAATCATTCGAATGATTTTTGGTAATCGCTACGAGATATATCGGTAATCGAATGAATAGATGATTTTCATTCGAAGTATTCCATCATTAGCACCACAGCAAGGTGGTTTATATGATTTACTCTACACGCCATGGAATGTGCTGACACAACAGAAAATTTTATAATCGTAAAATCATTGGAATGATTTTTGGTAATCGCTACGAGATATATCGGTAATCGAATAGATAGATGATTTTCATTTGAACTATTCCATCATTAGCACACACAGCAAGGTGGCTTATATGATTTACTCTACACGCCATGGAATGTATTGACAAAACGGAAGATTTTAAAATCGTAAAATCATTCGTATGATTTTTGGTAATCGCTACGAGATATATCGGTAATCGAATGAATAGATGATTTTCATTCGAAGTATTCCATCATTAGCACCACAGCAAGGTGGTTTATATGATTTACTCTACACGCCATGGAATGTGCTGACACAACAGAAAATTTTATAATCGTAAAATCATTGGAATGATTTTTGGTAATCGCTACGAGATATATCGGTAATCGAATAGATAGATGATTTTCATTTGAACTATTCCATCACTAGCACACACAGCAAGGTGGTTTATATGATTTACTCTACACGCCATGGAATGTGTTGACAAAACGGAAAATTTTAAAATCGAAAATCATTGGAATGGTTTTTGGTAATCGCTACGAGATATATCGGTAATCGAATAGATAGATGATTTTCATTCGAACTATTCCATCATTAGCACCACAGCAAGGTGGTTTATATGATTTACTCTACACGCCATGGAATGTGCTGACAAAACGGAAAATTTTAAAATCGAAAATCATTCGAATGATTTTTGGTAATCGCTACGAGATATATCGGTAATCGAATGGATATATGATTTTCATTCGAACTATTCCATCATTAGCAACACAGCAAGGTGGTTTATATGATTTACTCTACACGCCATGGAATGTGCTGACACAACGGAAAATTTTATAATCGTAAAATCATTCGAATGATTTTTGGTAATCGCTACGAGATATATCGGTAATCGAATGGATAGATGATTTTCATTCGATCTATTCCATCATTAGCACCACAGCAAGGTGGTTTATATGATTTACTCTACACGCCATGGAATGTGCTGACAGAACGGAAAATTTTATAATCGTAAAATCATACGAATGATTTTTGGTAATCGCTACGGGATATATCGGTAATCGAATAGATAGATGATTTTCATTTGAACTATTCCATCACTAGCACACACAGCAAGGTGGTTTATATGCTTTACTCTACACGCCATGGAATGTGTTGACAAAACGGAAAATTTTAAAATTGAAAATCATTCGAATGATTTTTGGTAATCGCAACGAGATATATCGGTAATCGAATAGATAGATGATTTTCATTCGAACTATTCCATCATTAGCACCACAGCAAGGTGGTTTATATGATTTACTCTACACGCCATGGAATGTGTTGACAAAACGGAAAATTTTAAAATCGAAAATCATTCGAATGATTTTGGGTAATCGCTACGAGATATATCGGTAATCGAATAGTTAGATGATTTTCATTTGAACTATTCCATCATTAGCACACACAGCAAGGTGGCTTATATGATTTACTCTACACGCCATGGAATGTATTGACAAAACGGAAAATTTTAAAATCGTAAAATCATTCGAATGATTTTTGGTAATCGCTACGAGATATATCGGTAATCGAATGGATATATGATTTTCATTCGAACTATTCCATCATTAGCAACACAGCAAGGTGGTTTATATGATTTACTCTACACGCCATGGAATGTGCTGACACAACGGAAAATTTTATAATCGTAAAATCATTCGAATGATTTTTGGTAATCGCTACGAGATATATCGGTAATCGAATAGATAGATGATTTTCATTTGAACTATTCCGCCATTAGCACACACAGCAAGGTGGTTTATATGCTTTACTCTACACGCCATGGAATGTGTTGACAAAACGGAAAATTTTAAAATCGAAAATCATTCGAATGGTTTTTGGTAATCGCTACGAGATATATCGGTAATCGAATAGATAGATGATTTTCATTCGAAGTATTCCATCACTAGCACACACAGCAATGTGGTTTATATGATTTACTCTACACGCCATGGAATGTGTTGACAAAACGGAAAATTTTAAAATCGAAAATCATTCGAATGATTTTTGGTAATCGCTACGAGATATATCGGTAATCGAATGGATAGATGATTTTCATTTGAACTATTCCATCATTAGCACACACAGCAAGGTGGCTTATATGATTTACTCTACACGCCATGGAATGTATTGACAAAACGGAAAATTTTAAAATCGTAAAATCATTCGTATGATTTTTGGTAATCGCTACGAGATATATCGGTAATCGAATGGATAGATGATTTTCATTTGAACTATTCCATCATTAGCACACACAGCAAGGTGGCTTATATGATTTACTCTACACGCCATGGAATGTATTGACAAAACGGAAAATTTTAAAATCGAAAATCATTCGAATGATTTTTGGTAATCGCTACGAGATATATCGGTAATCGAATGGATAGATGATTTTCATTTGAACTATTCCATCATTAGCACACACAGCAAGGTGGCTTATATGATTTACTCTACACGCCATGGAATGTATTGATAAAACGGAAAATTTTAAAATCGAAAATCATTCGAATGATTTTTGGTAATCGCTACGAGATATATCGGTAATCGAATGGATAGATGATTTCATTTGAACTATTCCGTCATTAGCACACACAGCAAGGTGGTTTATATGATTTACTCTACACGCCATGGAATGTGCTGACAGAACAAAAAAAAATATAATCGTAAAATCGAATGGATATATGATTTTCATTCGAACTATTCCATCATTAGCAACACAGCAAGGTGGTTTATATGATTTACTCTACACGCCATGGAATGTGCTGACACAACAGAAAATTTTATAATCGTAAAATCATTCGAATGATTTTTGGTAATCGCTACGAGATATATCGGTAATCGAATGGATAGATGATTTTCATCCGAACTATTCCATCATTAGCACCACAGCAAGGTGGTTTATATGATTTACTCTACACGCCATGGAATGTGCTGACAGAACGGAAAATTTTATAATCGTAAAATCATTCGAATGTTTTTTGGTAATCGCTACGAGATATATCGGTAATCGAATAGATAGATGATTTTCATTTGAACTATTCCATCACTAGCACACACAGCAAGGTGGTTTATATGATTTACTCTACACGCCATGGAATGTGTTGACAGAACAAAAAATTTTATAATCGTAAAATCATACGAATGATTTTTGGTAATCGCTACGAGATATATCGGTAATCGAATGGATATATGATTTTCATTCGAACTATTCCATCATTAGCAACACAGCAAGGTGGTTTATATGATTTACTCTACACGCCATGGAATGTGCTGACACAACGGAAAATTTTATAATCGTAAAATCATTCGAATGATTTTTGGTAATCGCTACGAGATATATCGGTAATCGAATGGATAGATGATTTTCATTCGATCTATTCCATCATTAGCACCACAGCAAGGTGGTTTATATGATTTACTCTACACGCCATTGAATGTGCTGACAGAACGGAAAATTTTATAATCGTAAAATCATACGAATGATTTTTGGTAATCGCTACGAGATATATCGGTAATCGAATGGATAGATGATTTTCATCCGAACTATTCCATCATTAGCACCACAGCAAGGTGGTTTATATGATTTACTCTACACGCCATGGAATGTGCTGACAGAACGGAAAATTTTATAATCGTTAAATCATACGAATGTTTTTTGGTAATCGCTACGAGATATATCGGTAATCGAATAGATAGATGATTTTCATTTGAACTATTCCATCACTAGCACACACAGCAAGGTGGTTTATATGATTTACTCTACACGCCATGGAATGTGCTGACAGAACAAAAAATTTTATAATCGTAAAATCATACGAATGATTTTTGGTAATCGCTACGAGATATATCGGTAATCGAATGGATATATGATTTTCATTCGAACTATTCCATCATTAGCAACACAGCAAGGTGGTTTATATGATTTACTCTACACGCCATGGAATGTGCTGACAGAACGGAAAATTTTATAATCGTAAAATCATACGAATGATTTTTGGTAATCGCTACGAGATATATCGGTAATCGAATAGATAGATGATTTTCATTTGAACTATTCCATCACTAGCACCACACCGCAAGGTGGTTTATATGCTTTACTCTACACGCCATGGAATGTGTTGACAAAACGGAAAATTTTAAAATTGAAAATCATTCGAATGATTTTTGGTAATCGCAACGAGATATATCGGTAATCGAATAGATAGATGATTTTCATTTGAACTATTCCATCATTAGCACACACAGCAAGGTGGTTTATATGCTTTACTCTACACGCCATGGAATGTGTTGACAAAACGGAAAATTTTAAAATTGAAAATCATTCGAATGATTTTTGGTAATCGCTACGAGATATATCGGTAATCGAATGAATAGATGATTTTCATTCGAAGTATTCCATCATTAGCACCACAGCAAGGTGGTTTATATGATTTACTCTACACGCCATGGAATGTGCTGACACAACAGAAAATTTTATAATCGTAAAATCATTGGAATGATTTTTGGTAATCGCTACGAGATATATCGGTAATCGAATAGATAGATGATTTTCATTTGAACTATTCCATCATTAGCACACACAGCAAGGTGGCTTATATGATTTACTCTACACGCCATGGAATGTATTGACAAAACGGAAGATTTTAAAATCGTAAAATCATTCGTATGATTTTTGGTAATCGCTACGAGATATATCGGTAATCGAATGAATAGATGATTTTCATTCGAAGTATTCCATCATTAGCACCACAGCAAGGTGGTTTATATGATTTACTCTACACGCCATGGAATGTGCTGACACAACAGAAAATTTTATAATCGTAAAATCATTGGAATGATTTTTGGTAATCGCTACGAGATATATCGGTAATCGAATAGATAGATGATTTTCATTTGAACTATTCCATCACTAGCACACACAGCAAGGTGGTTTATATGATTTACTCTACACGCCATGGAATGTGTTGACAAAACGGAAAATTTTAAAATCGAAAATCATTGGAATGGTTTTTGGTAATCGCTACGAGATATATCGGTAATCGAATAGATAGATGATTTTCATTCGAACTATTCCATCATTAGCACCACAGCAAGGTGGTTTATATGATTTACTCTACACGCCATGGAATGTGCTGACAAAACGGAAAATTTTAAAATCGAAAATCATTCGAATGATTTTTGGTAATCGCTACGAGATATATCGGTAATCGAATGGATATATGATTTTCATTCGAACTATTCCATCATTAGCAACACAGCAAGGTGGTTTATATGATTTACTCTACACGCCATGGAATGTGCTGACACAACGGAAAATTTTATAATCGTAAAATCATTCGAATGATTTTTGGTAATCGCTACGAGATATATCGGTAATCGAATGGATAGATGATTTTCATTCGATCTATTCCATCATTAGCACCACAGCAAGGTGGTTTATATGATTTACTCTACACGCCATGGAATGTGCTGACAGAACGGAAAATTTTATAATCGTAAAATCATACGAATGATTTTTGGTAATCGCTACGGGATATATCGGTAATCGAATAGATAGATGATTTTCATTTGAACTATTCCATCACTAGCACACACAGCAAGGTGGTTTATATGCTTTACTCTACACGCCATGGAATGTGTTGACAAAACGGAAAATTTTAAAATTGAAAATCATTCGAATGATTTTTGGTAATCGCAACGAGATATATCGGTAATCGAATAGATAGATGATTTTCATTCGAACTATTCCATCATTAGCACCACAGCAAGGTGGTTTATATGATTTACTCTACACGCCATGGAATGTGTTGACAAAACGGAAAATTTTAAAATCGAAAATCATTCGAATGATTTTGGGTAATCGCTACGAGATATATCGGTAATCGAATAGTTAGATGATTTTCATTTGAACTATTCCATCATTAGCACACACAGCAAGGTGGCTTATATGATTTACTCTACACGCCATGGAATGTATTGACAAAACGGAAAATTTTAAAATCGTAAAATCATTCGAATGATTTTTGGTAATCGCTACGAGATATATCGGTAATCGAATGGATATATGATTTTCATTCGAACTATTCCATCATTAGCAACACAGCAAGGTGGTTTATATGATTTACTCTACACGCCATGGAATGTGCTGACACAACGGAAAATTTTATAATCGTAAAATCATTCGAATGATTTTTGGTAATCGCTACGAGATATATCGGTAATCGAATAGATAGATGATTTTCATTTGAACTATTCCGCCATTAGCACACACAGCAAGGTGGTTTATATGCTTTACTCTACACGCCATGGAATGTGTTGACAAAACGGAAAATTTTAAAATCGAAAATCATTCGAATGGTTTTTGGTAATCGCTACGAGATATATCGGTAATCGAATAGATAGATGATTTTCATTCGAAGTATTCCATCACTAGCACACACAGCAATGTGGTTTATATGATTTACTCTACACGCCATGGAATGTGTTGACAAAACGGAAAATTTTAAAATCGAAAATCATTCGAATGATTTTTGGTAATCGCTACGAGATATATCGGTAATCGAATGGATAGATGATTTTCATTTGAACTATTCCATCATTAGCACACACAGCAAGGTGGCTTATATGATTTACTCTACACGCCATGGAATGTATTGACAAAACGGAAAATTTTAAAATCGTAAAATCATTCGTATGATTTTTGGTAATCGCTACGAGATATATCGGTAATCGAATGGATAGATGATTTTCATTTGAACTATTCCATCATTAGCACACACAGCAAGGTGGCTTATATGATTTACTCTACACGCCATGGAATGTATTGACAAAACGGAAAATTTTAAAATCGAAAATCATTCGAATGATTTTTGGTAATCGCTACGAGATATATCGGTAATCGAATGGATAGATGATTTTCATTTGAACTATTCCATCATTAGCACACACAGCAAGGTGGCTTATATGATTTACTCTACACGCCATGGAATGTATTGACAAAACGGAAAATTTTAAAATCGAAAATCATTCGAATGATTTTTGGTAATCGCTACGAGATATATCGGTAATCGAATGGATAGATGATTTCATTTGAACTATTCCGTCATTAGCACACACAGCAAGGTGGTTTATATGATTTACTCTACACGCCATGGAATGTGCTGACAGAACAAAAAAAAATATAATCGTAAAATCGAATGGATATATGATTTTCATTCGAACTATTCCATCATTAGCAACACAGCAAGGTGGTTTATATGATTTACTCTACACGCCATGGAATGTGCTGACACAACAGAAAATTTTATAATCGTAAAATCATTCGAATGATTTTTGGTAATCGCTACGAGATATATCGGTAATCGAATGGATAGATGATTTTCATCCGAACTATTCCATCATTAGCACCACAGCAAGGTGGTTTATATGATTTACTCTACACGCCATGGAATGTGCTGACAGAACGGAAAATTTTATAATCGTAAAATCATTCGAATGTTTTTTGGTAATCGCTACGAGATATATCGGTAATCGAATAGATAGATGATTTTCATTTGAACTATTCCATCACTAGCACACACAGCAAGGTGGTTTATATGATTTACTCTACACGCCATGGAATGTGTTGACAGAACAAAAAATTTTATAATCGTAAAATCATACGAATGATTTTTGGTAATCGCTACGAGATATATCGGTAATCGAATGGATATATGATTTTCATTCGAACTATTCCATCATTAGCAACACAGCAAGGTGGTTTATATGATTTACTCTACACGCCATGGAATGTGCTGACACAACGGAAAATTTTATAATCGTAAAATCATTCGAATGATTTTTGGTAATCGCTACGAGATATATCGGTAATCGAATGGATAGATGATTTTCATTCGATCTATTCCATCATTAGCACCACAGCAAGGTGGTTTATATGATTTACTCTACACGCCATTGAATGTGCTGACAGAACGGAAAATTTTATAATCGTAAAATCATACGAATGATTTTTGGTAATCGCTACGAGATATATCGGTAATCGAATGGATAGATGATTTTCATCCGAACTATTCCATCATTAGCACCACAGCAAGGTGGTTTATATGATTTACTCTACACGCCATGGAATGTGCTGACAGAACGGAAAATTTTATAATCGTTAAATCATACGAATGTTTTTTGGTAATCGCTACGAGATATATCGGTAATCGAATAGATAGATGATTTTCATTTGAACTATTCCATCACTAGCACACACAGCAAGGTGGTTTATATGATTTACTCTACACGCCATGGAATGTGCTGACAGAACAAAAAATTTTATAATCGTAAAATCATACGAATGATTTTTGGTAATCGCTACGAGATATATCGGTAATCGAATGGATATATGATTTTCATTCGAACTATTCCATCATTAGCAACACAGCAAGGTGGTTTATATGATTTACTCTACACGCCATGGAATGTGCTGACACAACGGAAAATTTTATAATCGTAAAATCATTCGAATGATTTTTGGTAATCGCTACGAGATATATCGGTAATCGAATAGATAGATGATTTTCATTTGAACTATTCCATCACTAGCACACACAGCAAGGTGGTTTATATGATTTACTCTACACGCCATGGAATGTGTTGACAAAACGGAAAATTTTAAAATCGAAAATCATTCGAATGATTTTTGGTAATCGCTACGAGATATATCGGTAATCGAATAGATAGATGATTTTCATTTGAACTATTCCATCACTAGCACACACAGCAAAGTGGTTTATATGATTTACTCTACACGCCATGGAATGTGTTGACAAAACGGAAAATTTTAAAATCGAAAATCATTCGAATGATTTTTGGTAATCGCTACGAGATATATCGGTAATCGAATAGATAGATGATTTTCATTTGAACTATTCCATCATTAGCACACACAGCAAGGTGGCTTATATGATTTACTCTACACGCCATGGAATGTATTGACAAAACGGAAAATTTTAAAATCGTAAAATCATTCGAATGATTTTTGGTAATCGCTACGAGATATATCGGTAATCGAATGAATAGATGATTTTCATTCGAAGTATTCCATCATTAGCACCACAGCAAGGTGGTTTATATGATTTACTCTACACGCCATGGAATGTGCTGACACAACAGAAAATTTTATAATCGTAAAATCATTCGAATGATTTTTGGTAATCGCTACGAGATATATCGGTAATCGAATAGATAGATGATTTTCATTTGAACTATTCCATCACCAGCACACACAGCAAGGTGGTTTATATGATTTACTCTACACGCCATGGAATGTGTTGACAAAACGGAAAATTTTAAAATCGAAAATCATTGGAATGGTTTTTGGTAATCGCTACGAGATATATCGGTAATCGATTAGATAGATGATTTTCATTCGAACTATTCCATCATTAGCACCACAGCAAGGTGGTTTATATGATTTACTCTACACGCCATGGAATGTGCTGACAAAACGGAAAATTTAAAAATCGAAAATCATTCGAATGATTTTTGGTAATCGCTACGAGATATATCGGTAATCGAATGGATAGATGATTTTCATTTGAACTATTCCGTCATTTGCACACACAGCAAGGTGGTTTATATGATTTACTCTACACGCCATGGAATGTGCTGACAAAACGGAAAATTTTAAAATCGAAAATCATTCGAATGATTTTTGGTAATCGCTACGAGATATATCGGTAATCGAATGGATAGATGCATTTCATTTGAACTATTCCGTCATTAGCACACACAGCAAGGTGGTTTATATGATTTACTCTACACGCCATGGAATGTGCTGACAAAATGGAAAATTTTTTATCGAAAATCATTCGAATGATTTTTGGTAATCGCTACGAGATATTTCGGTAATCGAATGGATAGATGATTTTCATTCGAACTATTCCATCATTAGCACCACAGCAAGGTGGTTTATATGATTTACTCTACACGCCATGGAATGTGCTGACAAAACGGAAAATTTTAAAATCGAAAAAAAATCATTCGAATGATTTTTGGTTATCGCTAGGAGATATTTCGGTAATCGAATAGATAGATGATTTTCATTTGAACTATTCCATTACTAACACACAGCAAGGTGGTTTATATGATTTACTCTACACCCCATGGAATGTGCTGACAAAACGGAAAATTTTAAAATCGAAAAAAAATCATTCGAATGATTTTTGGTTATAGCTACGAGATATTTCGGTAATCGAATGGATAGATGATTTTCATTCGAACTATTCCGTCATTAGCAGACACAGCAAGGTGGTTTATATGATTTACTCTACACGCCATGGAATGTGCTGACAAAACGGAAAATTTTAAAATGGAAAATCATTCGAATGATTTTTGGTAATCGCTACGAGATATATCGGTAATCGAATGGATAGATGATTTTCATTCGAACTATTCCATCATTAGCACCACAGCAAGGTGGTTTATATGATTTACTCTACACGCCATGGAATGTGCTGACAAAACGGAAAATTTTAAAATCGAAAAAAATCATTCGAATGATTTTTGGTTATCGCTAGGAGATATTTCGGTAATCGAATAGATAGATGATTTTCATTTGAACTATTCCATTACTAACACACAGCAAGGTGGTTTATATGATTTACTCTACACCCCATGGAATGTGCTGACAAAACGGAAAATTTTAAAATCGAAAAAAAATCATTCGAATGATTTTTGGTTATAGCTACGAGATATTTCGGTAATCGAATGGATAGATGATTTTCATTCGAACTATTCCGTCATTAGCACACACAGCAAGGTGGTTTATATGATTTACTCTACACGCCATGGAATGTGCTGACAAAACGGAAAATTTTAAAATCGAAAATCATTCGAATGATTTTTGGTAATCGCTACGAGATATATCGGTAATCGAATGGATAGATGCTTTTCATTTAAACTATTCCGCCATTAGCACACACAGCAAGGTGGTTTATATGATTTACTCTACACGCCATACAATGTGCTGACAAAACGGAAAATTTTAAAATCGAAAATCATTCGAATGATTTTTATTAATCGCTACGAGATATATCGGTAATCGAATAGATAGATGATTTTCATTTGAACTATTCCATCACTAGCACACACAGCAAGGTGGTTTATATGATTTACTCTACACGCCATGGAATGTGTTGACAAAACGGAAAATTTTAAAATCGAAAATCATTCGAATGATTTTTGGTAATCGCTACGAGATATATCTGTAATCGAATAGATAGATGATTTTCATTTGAACTATTCCATCACTAGCACACACAGCAAGGTGGTTTATATGATTTACTCTACACGCCATGGAATGTGTTGACAAAACGGAAAATTTTAAAATCGAAAATCATTCGAATGATTTTTGGTAATCGCTACGAGATATATCGGTAATCGAATAGATAGATGATTTTCATTTGAACTATTCCTTCATTAGCACACACAGCAAGGTGGTTTATATGCTTTACTCTACACGCCATGGCATGTGCTGACACAACAGAAAATTTTATAATCGTAAAATCATTCGAATGATTTTTGGTAGTCGCTACGAGATATATCGGTAATCGAATGGATAGATGATTTTCATTCGAACTATTCCATCATTAGCACCACAGCAAGGTGGTTTATATGATTTACTCTACACGCCATGGAATGTGCTGACAGAACGGAAAATTTTATAATCGTAAAATCATACGAATGATTTTTGGTAATCGCTACGAGATATTTCGGTAATCGAATAGATAGATGATTTTCATTTGAACTATTCCATCATTAGCATCAAAGCAAGGTGGTTTATATGATTAACTCTACACGCCATGGAATGTGCTGACAAAACGGAAAATTTTAAAATCGAAAATCATTCGAATGATTTTTGGTAATCGCTACGAGATATTTCGGTAATCGAATGGATAGATGATTTTGATTCGAACTATTCCATCATTAGCACCACAGCAAGGTGGTTTATATGATTTACTCTACACGCCATGGAATGTGCTGACAAAACGGAAAATTTTAAAATCGAAAAAAAATCATTCGAATGATTTTTGGTTATCGCTAGGAGATATTTCGGTAATCGAATAGATAGATGATTTTCATTTGAACTATTCCATTACTAACACACACAGCAAGGTGGTTTATATGATTTACTCTACACGCCATGGAATGTGCTGACAAAACGGAAAATTTTAAAATCGAAAAAAAATCATTCGAATGATTTTTGGTTATAGCTACGAGATATTTCGGTAATCGAATGGATAGATGATTTTCAATCGAACTATTCCGTCATTAGCACCACAGCAAGGTGGTTTATATGATTTACTCTACACGCCATGGAATGTGCTGACAAAACGGAAATTTTAAAATCGAAAAAAAATCATTCGAATGATTTTTGGTTATCGCTAGGAGATATTTCGGTAATCGAATAGATAGATGATTTTCATTTGAACTATTCCATTACTAACACACACAGCAAGGTGGTTTATATGATTTACTCTACACGCCATGGAATGTGCTGACAAAACGGAAAATTTTAAAATCGAAAAAAAATCATTCGAATGATTTTTGGTTATAGCTACGAGATATTTCGGTAATCGAATGGATAGATGATTTTCATTCGAAGTATTCCATCATTAGCACCACAGCAAGGTGGTTTATATGATTTACTCTACACGCCATGGAATGTGCTGACAAAACGGAAAATTTTAAAATCGAAAAAAAATCATTCGAATGATTTTTGGTTATAGCTACGAGAAATTTCGGTAATCGAATGGATAGATGATTTTCATTCGAACTATTCCGTCATTAGCACACACAGCAAGGTGGTTTATATGATTTACTCTACACGCCATGGAATGTGCTGACAAAACGGAAAATTTTAAAATCGAAAATCATTCGAATGATTTTTGGTAATCGCTACGAGATATATCGGTAATCGAATGGATAGATGCTTTTCATTTAAACTATTCCGCCATTAGCACACACAGCAAGGTGGTTTATATGATTTACTCTACACGCCATACAATGTGCTGACAAAACGGAAAATTTTAAAATCGAAAATCATTCGAATGATTTTTATTAATCGCTACGAGATATATCGGTAATCGAATAGATAGATGATTTTCATTTGAACTATTCCATCACTAGCACACACAGCAAGGTGGTTTATATGATTTACTCTACACGCCATGGAATGTGTTGACAAAACGGAAAATTTTAAAATCGAAAATCATTCGAATGATTTTTGGTAATCGCTACGAGATATATCTGTAATCGAATAGATAGATGATTTTCATTTGAACTATTCCATCACTAGCACACACAGCAAGGTGGTTTATATGATTTACTCTACACGCCATGGAATGTGCTGACAAAACGGAAAATTTTAAAATCGAAAAAAAATCATTCGAATGATTTTTGGTTATAGCTACGAGATATTTCGGTAATCGAATGGATAGATGATTTTCAATCGAACTATTCCGTCATTAGCACCACAGCAAGGTGGTTTATATGATTTACTCTACACGCCATGGAATGTGCTGACAAAACGGAAATTTTAAAATCGAAAAAAAATCATTCGAATGATTTTTGGTTATCGCTAGGAGATATTTCGGTAATCGAATAGATAGATGATTTTCATTTGAACTATTCCATTACTAACACACACAGCAAGGTGGTTTATATGATTTACTCTACACGCCATGGAATGTGCTGACAAAACGGAAAATTTTAAAATCGAAAAAAAATCATTCGAATGATTTTTGGTTATAGCTACGAGATATTTCGGTAATCGAATGGATAGATGATTTTCATTCGAAGTATTCCATCATTAGCACCACAGCAAGGTGGTTTATATGATTTACTCTACACGCCATGGAATGTGCTGACAAAACGGAAAATTTTAAAAACGAAAAAAAATCATTCGAATGATTTTTGGTTATAGCTACGAGAAATTTCGGTAATCGAATGGATAGATGATTTTCATTCGAACTATTCCGTCATTAGCACACACAGCAAGGTGGTTTATATGATTTACTCTACACGCCATGGAATGTGCTGACAAAACGGAAAATTTTAAAATCGAAAATCATTCGAATGATTTTTGGTAATCGCTACGAGATATATCGGTAATCGAATGGATAGATGCTTTTCATTTAAACTATTCCGCCATTAGCACACACAGCAAGGTGGTTTATATGATTTACTCTACACGCCATACAATGTGCTGACAAAACGGAAAATTTTAAAATCGAAAATCATTCGAATGATTTTTATTAATCGCTACGAGATATATCGGTAATCGAATAGATAGATGATTTTCATTTGAACTATTCCATCACTAGCACACACAGCAAGGTGGTTTATATGATTTACTCTACACGCCATGGAATGTGTTGACAAAACGGAAAATTTTAAAATCGAAAATCATTCGAATGATTTTTGGTAATCGCTACGAGATATATCTGTAATCGAATAGATAGATGATTTTCATTTGAACTATTCCATCACTAGCACACACAGCAAGGTGGTTTATATGATTTACTCTACACGCCATGGAATGTGTTGACAAAACGGAAAATTTTAAAATCGAAAATCATTCGAATGATTTTTGGTAATCGCTACGAGATATATCGGTAATCGAATAGATAGATGATTTTCATTTGAACTATTCCTTCATTAGCACACACAGCAAGGTGGTTTATATGCTTTACTCTACACGCCATGGCATGTGCTGACACAACAGAAAATTTTATAATCGTAAAATCATTCGAATGATTTTTGGTAGTCGCTACGAGATATATCGGTAATCGAATGGATAGATGATTTTCATTCGAACTATTCCATCATTAGCACCACAGCAAGGTGGTTTATATGATTTACTCTACACGCCATGGAATGTGCTGACAGAACGGAAAATTTTATAATCGTAAAATCATACGAATGATTTTTGGTAATCGCTACGAGATATTTCGGTAATCGAATAGATAGATGATTTTCATTTGAACTATTCCATCATTAGCACCACAGCAAGGTGGTTTATATGATTTACTCTACACGCCATGGAATGTGCTGACAAAACGGAAAATTTTAAAATCGAAAATCATTCGAATGATTTTTGGTAATCGCTACGAGATATTTCGGTAATCGAATGGATAGATGATTTTGATTCGAACTATTCCATCATTAGCACCACAGCAAGGTGGTTTATATGATTTACTCTACACGCCATGGAATGTGCTGACAAAACGGAAAATTTTAATACCGAAAAAAAATCATTCGAATGATTTTTGGTTATCGCTAGGAGATATTTCTATAATCGAATAGATAGATGATTTTCATTTGAACTATTCCATCATTAGCACCACAGCAAGGTGGTTTATATGATTTACTCTACACGCCATGGAATGTGCTGACAGAACGGAAAATTTTATAATCGTAAAATCATACGAATGATTTTTGGTAATCGCTACGAATCGGTAATCGAATGGATAGATGATTTTCATTCGAACTATTCCATCATTAGCACCACAGCAAGGTGGTTTATATGATTTACTCTACACGCCATGGAATGTGCTGACAGAACGGAAAATTTTATAATCGTAAAATCATACGAATGATTTTTGGTAATCGCTACGAGATATATCGGTAATCGAATAGATAGATGATTTTCATTTGAACTATTCCATCATTAGCACCACAGCAAGGTGGTTTATATGATTTACTCTACACGCCATGGAATGTGCTGACAAAACGGAAAATTTTAAAATCGAAAATCATTCGAATGATTTTTGGTAATCGCTACGAGATATTTCGGTAATCGAATGGATAGATGATTTTGATTCGAACTATTCCATCATTAGCACCACAGCAAGGTGGTTTATATGATTTACTCTACACGCCATGGAATGTGCTGACAAAACGGAAAATTTTAATACCGAAAAAAAATCATTCGAATGATTTTTGGTTATCGCTAGGAGATATTTCTATAATCGAATAGATAGATGATTTTCATTTGAACTATTCCATTACTAACACACACAGCAAGGTGGTTTATTTGATTTACTCTACACGCCATGGAATGTGCTGACAAAACGGAAAATTTTAAAATCGAAAAAAAATCATTCGAATGATTTTTGGTTATAGCTACGAGATATTTCGGTAATCGAATGGATAGATGATTTTCAATCGAACTATTCCGTCATTAGCACCACAGCAAGGTGGTTTATATGATTTACTCTACACGCCATGGAATGTGCTGACAAAACGGAAAATTTTAAAATCGAAAAAAAATCATTCGAATGATTTTTGGTTATCGCTAGGAGATATTTCGGTAATCGAATAGATAGATGATTTTCATTTGAACTATTCCATTACTAACACACACAGCAAGGTGGTTTATATGATTTACTCTACACGCCATGGAATGTGCTGACAAAACGGAAAATTTTAAAATCGAAAAAAAATCATTCGAATGATTTTTGGTTATAGTTACGAGATATTTCGGTAATCGAATGGATAGATGATTTTCATTCGAAGTATTCCATCATTAGCACCACAGCAAGGTGGTTTATATGATTTACTCTACACGCCATGGAATGTGCTGACACAACAGAAAATTTTATAATCGTAAAATCATTCGAATGATTTTTGGTAATCGCTACGAGATATATCGGTAATCGAATAGATAGATGATTTTCATTTGAACTATTCCATCACCAGCACACACAGCAAGGTGGTTTATATGATTTACTCTACACGCCATGGAATGTGTTGACAAAACGGAAAACTTTAAAATCGAAAATCATTGGAATGGTTTTTGGTAATCTCTACGAGATATATCGGTAATCGAATAGATAGATGATTTTCATTCGAACTATTCCATCACCAGCACACACAGCAAGGTGGTTTATATGATTTACTCTACACGCCATGGAATGTGTTGACAAAACGGAAAATTTTAAAATCGAAAATCATTCGAATGATTTTTGGTAATCGCTACGACATATATCGGTAATCGAATGGATAGATGCTTTTCATTTGAACTATTCCGTCATTAGCACACACAGCAAGGTGGTTTATATGATTTACTCTACACGCCATACAATGTGCTGACAAAACGGAAAATTTTAAAATCGAAAATCATTCGAATGATTTTTGGTAATCGCTACGAGATATTTCGGTAATCGAATGGATAGATGATTTTGATTCGAACTATTCCATCATTAGCACCACAGCAAGGTGGTTTATATGATTTACTCTACACGCCATGGAATGTGCTGACAAAACGGAAAATTTTAAAATCGAAAAAAAATCATTCGAATGATTTTTGGTTATCGCTAGGAGATATTTCGGTATCGAATAGATAGATGATTTTCATTTGAACTATTCCATTACTAACACACACAGCAAGGTGGTTTATATGATTTACTCTACACGCCATGGAATGTGCTGACAAAACGGAAAATTTTAAAATCGAAAAAAAATCATTCGAATGATTTTTGGTTATAGCTACGAGATATTTCGGTAATCGAATGGATAGATGATTTTCAATCGAACTATTCCGTCATTAGCACCACAGCAAGGTGGTTTATATGATTTACTCTACACGCCATGGAATGTGCTGACAAAACGGAAATTTTAAAATCGAAAAAAAATCATTCGAATGATTTTTGGTTATCGCTAGGAGATATTTCGGTAATCGAATAGATAGATGATTTTCATTTGAACTATTCCATTACTAACACACACAGCAAGGTGGTTTATATGATTTACTCTACACGCCATGGAATGTGCTGACAAAACGGAAAATTTTAAAATCGAAAAAAAATCATTCGAATGATTTTTGGTTATAGCTACGAGAAATTTCGGTAATCGAATGGATAGATGATTTTCATTCGAACTATTCCGTCATTAGCACACACAGCAAGGTGGTTTATATGATTTACTCTACACGCCATGGAATGTGCTGACAAAACGGAAAATTTTAAAATCGAAAATCATTTGAATGATTTTTGGTAATCGCTACGAGATATATCGGTAATCGAATGGATAGATGCTTTTCATTTGAACTATTCCGCCATTAGCACCCACAGCAAGGTGGTTTATATGATTTACTCTACACGCCATACAATGTGCTGACAAAACGGAAAATTTTAAAATCGAAAATCATTCGAATGATTTTTGGTAATCGCTATGAGATATTTCGGTAATCGAATGGATAGATGATTTTGATTCGAACTATTCCATCATTAGCACCACAGCAAGGTGGTTTATATGATTTACTCTACACGCCATGGAATGTGCTGACACAACGGAAAATTTTAAAATCGAAAATAATTCGAATGATTTTTTGTAATAGCTATGAGATATTTCGGTAATCAAATGGATAGATGATTTTCATTCGAACTATTCCATCATTAGCGCACACACAGCAAGGAAATCGAAAATCATTTGAATGATATTAGGTTATCGCTACGAGATATATCGGTAATCGAATGAATAGATGATTTTCATTCGAAGTATTCCATCATTAGCACCACAGCAAGGTGGTTTATATGATTTACTCTACACGCCATGGAATGTGCTGACACAACAGAAAATTTTATAATCGTAAAATCATTCGAATGATTTTTGGTAATCGCTACGAGATATATCGGTAATCGAATAGATAGATGATTTTCATTTGAACTATTCCATCACCAGCACACACAGCAAGGTGGTTTATATGATTTACTCTACACGCCATGGAATGTGTTGACAAAACGGAAAACTTTAAAATCGAAAATCATTGGAATGGTTTTTGGTAATCGCTACGAGATATATCGGTAATCGAATAGATAGATGATTTTCATTCGAACTATTCCATCATTAGCACCACATTAAGGTGGTTTATATGATTTACTCTACACGCCATGGAATGTGCTGACAAAACGGAAAATTTTAAAATCGAAAAAAAATCATTCGAATGATTTTTGGTTATAGCTACGAGAAATTTCGGTAATCGAATGGATAGATGATTTTCATTCGAACTATTCCGTCATTAGCACACACAGCAAGGTGGTTTATATGATTTACTCTACACGCCATGGAATGTGCTGACAAAACGGAAAATTTTAAAATCGAAAATCATTCGAATGATTTTTGGTAATCGCTACGAGATATAGCGGTAATCGAATGGATAGATGCTTTTCATTTGAACTATTCCGCCATTAGCACACACAGCAAGGTGGTTTATATGATTTACTCTACACGCCATACAATGTGCTGACAAAACGGAAAATTTTAAATTCGAAAATCATTCGAATGATTTTTGGTAATCGCTACGAGATATTTCGGTAATCGAATGGATAGATGATTTTGTTTCGAACTATTCCATCATTAGCACCACAGCAAGGTGGTTTATATGATTTACTCTACACGTCATGGAATGTGCTGACACAACAGAAAATTTTATAATCGTAAAATCATTCGAATGATTTTTGGTAATCGGTACGAGATATATCGGTAATCGAATAGATAGATGATTTTCATTTGAACTATTCCATCACCAGCACACACGGCAAGGTGGTTTATATGATTTACTCTACACGCCATGGAATGTGCTGACAGAACAAAAAATTTTATAATCAAAAAAACCTTTCGAATGATTTTTGGTAATCGCTACGAGATATATCGGTAATCGAAAGGATATATGATTTTCATTCGAACTATTCCATCATTAGCAACACAGCAAGGTGGTTATATGATTTACTCTACACGCCATGGAATGTGCTGACAGAACAAAAAAATTTATAATCGTGAAATCTTTCGAATGATTTTTGCTAATCGCTACGAGATATATCAGTAATCGAATGGATATATGATTTTCATTCGATCTATTCCATTATTAGCAACACAGCAAGGTGGTTTATATGATTTACTCTACACGCCATGGAATGTGCTGACACAACGGAAAATTTTAAAATCGTAAAATCATTCGAATGATTTTTGGTAATCGCTACGAGATATATCGGTAATCGAATGGATAGATGATTTTCATTTGAACTATTCCGTCATTAGCACACACAGCAAGGTGGTTTATATGATTTACTCTACACGCCATGGAATGTGCTGACAGAACAAAAAATTTTATAATCGTAAAATCATTCGAATGATTTTGGGTAATCGCTACGAGATATATCGGTAATCGAATAGATAGATGATTTTCATTTGAACTATTCCAACATTAGCACACACAGCAAGGTGGCTTATATGATTTACTCTACACGCCATGGAATGTATTGACAACACGGAAAATTTTAAAATCGTAAAATCATTCGAATGATTTTTGGTAATCGCTACGAGATATATCGGTAATCGAATGAATAGATGATTTTCATTCGAAGTATTCCATCATTAGCACCACAGCAAGGTGGTTTATATGATTTACTCTACACGCCATGGAATGTGCTGACACAACAGAAAATTTTATAATCGTAAAATCATTCGAATGATTTTTGGTAATCGCTACGAGATATATCGGTAATCGAATAGATAGATGATTTTCATTTGAACTATTCCATCACCAGCACACACAGCAAGGTGGTTTATATGATTTACTCTACACGCCATGGAATGTGCTGACACAACGGAAAATTTTAAAATCGTAAAATCATTCGAATGATTTTTGGTAATCGCTACGAGATATATCGGTAATCGAATGGATAGATGATTTTCATTTGAACTATTCCGTCATTAGCACACACAGCAAGGTGGTTTATATGATTTACTCTACACGCCATGGAATGTGCTGACAGAACAAAAAATTTTATAATCAAAAAAACCTTTCGAATGATTTTTGGTAATCGCTACGAGATATATCGGTAATCGAAAGGATATATGATTTTCATTCGAACTATTCCGTCATTAGCCCACACAGCAAGGTGGTTTATATGTTTTCCTCTACACGCCATGGAATGTGCTGACAAAACGGAAAATTTTAAAATCGAAAATCTTTCGAATGATTTTTGGTAATAGCTACGAGATATTTCGGTAATCGAATGGATAGATGATTTTGATTCGAACTATTCCATCATTAGCACCACAGCAAGGTGGTTTATATGATTTACTCTACACGTCATGGAATGTGCTGACACAACAGAAAATTTTATAATCGTAAAATCATTCGAATGATTTTTGGTAATCGGTACGAGATATATCGGTAATCGAATAGATAGATGATTTTCATTTGAACTATTCCATCACCAGCACACACGGCAAGGTGGTTTATATGATTTACTCTACACGCCATGGAATGTGCTGACACAACAGAAAATTTTATAATCGTAAAATCATTCGAATGATTTTTGGTAATCGCTACGAGATATATCGGTAATCGAATAGATAGATGATTTTCATTTGAACTATTCCATCACCAGCACACACAGCAAGGTGGTTTATATGATTTACTCTACACGCCATGGAATGTGCTGACACAACGGAAAATTTTAAAATCGTAAAATCATTCGAATGATTTTTGGTAATCGCTACGAGATATATCGGTAATCGAATGGATAGATGATTTTCATTTGAACTATTCCGTCATTAGCACACACAGCAAGGTGGTTTATATGATTTACTCTACACGCCATGGAATGTGCTGACAGAACAAAAAATTTTATAATCAAAAAAACCTTTCGAATGATTTTTGGTAATCGCTACGAGATATATCGGTAATCGAAAAGATATATGATTTTCATTCGAACTATTCCGTCATTAGCCCACACAGCAAGGTGGTTTATATGTTTTCCTCTACACGCCATGGAATGTGCTGACAAAACGGAAAATTTTAAAATCGAAAATCTTTCGAATGATTTTTGGTAATAGCTACGAGATATTTCGGTAATCGAATGGATAGATGATTTTGATTCGAACTATTCCATCATTAGCACCACAGCAAGGTGGTTTATATGATTTACTCTACACGTCATGGAATGTGCTGACACAACAGAAAATTTTATAATCGTAAAATCATTAGAATGATTTTTGGTAATCGGTACGAGATATATCGGTAATCGAATAGATAGATGATTTTCATTTGAACTATTCCATCACCAGCACACACGGCAAGGTGGTTTATATGATTTACTCTACACGCCATGGAATGTGCTGACAGAACAAAAAATTTTATAATCAAAAAAACCTTTCGAATGATTTTTGGTAATCGCTACGAGATATATCGGTAATCGAAAGGATATATGATTTTCATTCGAACTATTCCATCATTAGCAACACAGCAAGGTGGTTATATGATTTACTCTACACGCCATGGAATGTGCTGACAGAACAAAAAAATTTATAATCGTGAAATCTTTCGAATGATTTTTGCTAATCGCTACGAGATATATCAGTAATCGAATGGATATACGATTTTCATTCGATCTATTCCATCATTAGCAACACAGCAAGGTGGTTTATATGATTTACTCTACACGCCATGGAATGTGCTGACACAACGGAAAATTTTAAAATCGTAAAATCATTCGAATGATTTTTGGTAATCGCTACGAGATATATCGGTAATCGAATGGATAGATGATTTTCATTTGAACTATTCCGTCATTAGCACACACAGCAAGGTGGTTTATATGATTTACTCTACACGCCATGGAATGTGCTGACAGAACAAAAAATTTTATAATCGTAAAATCATTCGAATGATTTTGGGTAATCGCTACGAGATATATCGGTAATCGAATAGATAGATGATTTTCATTCGAACTATTCCAACATTAGCACACACAGCAAGGTGGCTTATATGATTTACTCTACACGCCATGGAATGTATTGACAACACGGAAAATTTTAAAATCGTAAAATCATTCGAATGATTTTTGGTAATCGCTACGAGATATATCGGTAATCGAATGAATAGATGATTTTCATTCGAAGTATTCCATCATTAGCACCACAGCAAGGTGGTTTATATGATTTACTCTACACGCCATGGAATGTGCTAACACAACAGAAAATTTTATAATCGTAAAATCATTCGAATGATTTTTGGTAATCGCTACGAGATATATCGGTAATCGAATAGATAGATGATTTTCATTTGAACTATTCCATCACCAGCACACACAGCAAGGTGGTTTATATGATTTACTCTACACGCCATGGAATGTGTTGACAAAACGGAAAATTTTAAAATCGTAAAATCATTCGAATGATTTTTGGTAATCGCTACGAAATATATCGGTAATCGAATGGATAGATGATTTTCATTTGAACTATTCCGTCATTTGCACACACAGCAAGGTGGTTTATATGATTTACACTACACGCCATGGAATGTGCTGACAAAACGGAAAATTTTAAAATCGAAAATCATTCGAATGATTTTTGGTAATCGCTACGAGATATATCGGTAATCGAATAGATAGATGATTTTCATTTGAACTATTCCATCACCAGCACACACGGCAAGGTGGTTTATATGATTTACTCTACACGCCATGGAATGTGCTGACACAACAGAAAATTTTATAATCGTAAAATCATTCGAATGATTTTTGGTAATCGCTACGAGATATATCGGTAATCGAATAGATAGATGATTTTCATTTGAACTATTCCATCACCAGCACACACAGCAAGGTGGTTTATATGATTTACTCTACACGCCATGGAATGTGCTGACACAACGGAAAATTTTAAAATCGTAAAATCATTCGAATGATTTTTGGTAATCGCTACGAGATATATCGGTAATCGAATGGATAGATGATTTTCATTTGAACTATTCCGTTATTAGCACACACAGCAAGGTGGTTTATATGATTTACTCTACACGCCATGGAATGTGCTGACAGAACAAAAAATTTTATAATCAAAAAAACCTTTCGAATGATTTTTGGTAATCGCTACGAGATATATCGGTAATCGAAAAGATATATGATTTTCATTCGAACTATTCCGTCATTAGCCCACACAGCAAGGTGGTTTATATGTTTTCCTCTACACGCCATGGAATGTGCTGACAAAACGGAAAATTTTAAAATCGAAAATCTTTCGAATGATTTTTGGTAATAGCTACGAGATATTTCGGTAATCGAATGGATAGATGATTTTGATTCGAACTATTCCATCATTAGCACCACAGCAAGGTGGTTTATATGATTTACTCTACACGTCATGGAATGTGCTGACACAACAGAAAATTTTATAATCGTAAAATCATTAGAATGATTTTTGGTAATCGGTACGAGATATATCGGTAATCGAATAGATAGATGATTTTCATTTGAACTATTCCATCACCAGCACACACGGCAAGGTGGTTTATATGATTTACTCTACACGCCATGGAATGTGCTGACAGAACAAAAAATTTTATAATCAAAAAAACCTTTCGAATGATTTTTGGTAATCGCTACGAGATATATCGGTAATCGAAAGGATATATGATTTTCATTCGAACTATTCCATCATTAGCAACACAGCAAGGTGGTTATATGATTTACTCTACACGCCATGGAATGTGCTGACAGAACAAAAAAATTTATAATCGTGAAATCTTTCGAATGATTTTTGCTAATCGCTACGAGATATATCAGTAATCGAATGGATATATGATTTTCATTCGATCTATTCCATCATTAGCAACACAGCAAGGTGGTTTATATGATTTACTCTACACGCCATGGAATGTGCTGACACAACGGAAAATTTTAAAATCGTAAAATCATTCGAATGATTTTTGGTAATCGCTACGAGATATATCGGTAATCGAATGGATAGATGATTTTCATTTGAACTATTCCGTCATTAGCACACACAGCAAGGTGGTTTATATGATTTACTCTACACGCCATGGAATGTGCTGACAGAACAAAAAATTTTATAATCGTAAAATCATTCGAATGATTTTGGGTAATCGCTACGAGATATATCGGTAATCGAATAGATAGATGATTTTCATTCGAACTATTCCAACATTAGCACACACAGCAAGGTGGCTTATATGATTTACTCTACACGCCATGGAATGTATTGACAACACGGAAAATTTTAAAATCGTAAAATCATTCGAATGATTTTTGGTAATCGCTACGAGATATATCGGTAATCGAATGAATAGATGATTTTCATTCGAAGTATTCCATCATTAGCACCACAGCAAGGTGGTTTATATGATTTACTCTACACGCCATGGAATGTGCTAACACAACAGAAAATTTTATAATCGTAAAATCATTCGAATGATTTTTGGTAATCGCTACGAGATATATCGGTAATCGAATAGATAGATGATTTTCATTTGAACTATTCCATCACCAGCACACACAGCAAGGTGGTTTATATGATTTACTCTACACGCCATGGAATGTGTTGACAAAACGGAAAATTTTAAAATCGTAAAATCATTCGAATGATTTTTGTAATCGCTACGAGATATATCGGTAATCGAATAGATAGATGATTTTCATTTGAACTATTCCATCATTAGCACACACAGCAAGGTGGTTTATATGATTTACTCTACACGCCATGGAATGTGTTGACAAAACGGAAAATTTTAAAATCGAAAATCATTCGAATGATTTTTGGTAATCGCTACGAGATATATCGTTAATCGAATAGATAGATGATTTTCATTTGAAATATTCCATCACTAGCACACACAGCAAAGTGGTTTATATGATTTACTCTACACGCCATGGAATGTGTTGACAAAACGGAAAATTTTAAAATCGAAAATCATTCGAATGATTTTTGGTAATCGCTACGAGATATATCGGTAATCGAATAGATAGATGATTTTCATTTGAACTATTCCATCATTAGCACACACAGCAAGGTGGCTTATATGATTTACTCTACACGCCATGGAATGTATTGACAAAACGGAAAATTTTAAAATCGTAAAATCATTCGAATGATTTTTGGTAATCGCTACGAGATATATCGGTAATCGAATGAATAGATGATTTTCATTCGAAGTATTCCATCATTAGCACCACAGCAAGGTGGTTTATATGATTTACTCTACACGCCATGGAATGTGCTGACACAACAGAAAATTTTATAATCGTAAAATCATTCGAATGATTTTTGGTAATCGCTACGAGATATATCGGTAATCGAATGGATAGATGATTTTCATTTGAACTATTCCGTCATTTGCACACACAGCAAGGTGGTTTATATGATTTACTCTACACGCCATGGAATGTGTTGACAAAACGGAAAATTTTAAAATCGTAAAATCATTCGAATGATTTTTGGTAATCGCTACGAAATATATCGGTAATCGAATGGATAGATGATTTTCATTTGAACTATTCCGTCATTTGCACACACAGCAAGGTGGTTTATATGATTTACACTACACGCCATGGAATGTGCTGACAAAACGGAAAATTTTAAAATCGAAAATCATTCGAATGATTTTTGGTAATCGCTACGAGATATATCGGTAATCGAATAGATAGATGATTTTCATTTGAACTATTCCATCACCAGCACACACGGCAAGGTGGTTTATATGATTTACTCTACACGCCATGGAATGTGCTGACACAACAGAAAATTTTATAATCGTAAAATCATTCGAATGATTTTTGGTAATCGCTACGAGATATATCGGTAATCGAATAGATAGATGATTTTCATTTGAACTATTCCATCACCAGCACACACAGCAAGGTGGTTTATATGATTTACTCTACACGCCATGGAATGTGCTGACACAACGGAAAATTTTAAAATCGTAAAATCATTCGAATGATTTTTGGTAATCGCTACGAGATATATCGGTAATCGAATGGATAGATGATTTTCATTTGAACTATTCCGTTATTAGCACACACAGCAAGGTGGTTTATATGATTTACTCTACACGCCATGGAATGTGCTGACAGAACAAAAAATTTTATAATCAAAAAAACCTTTCGAATGATTTTTGGTAATCGCTACGAGATATATCGGTAATCGAAAAGATATATGATTTTCATTCGAACTATTCCGTCATTAGCCCACACAGCAAGGTGGTTTATATGTTTTCCTCTACACGCCATGGAATGTGCTGACAAAACGGAAAATTTTAAAATCGAAAATCTTTCGAATGATTTTTGGTAATAGCTACGAGATATTTCGGTAATCGAATGGATAGATGATTTTGATTCGAACTATTCCATCATTAGCACCACAGCAAGGTGGTTTATATGATTTACTCTACACGTCATGGAATGTGCTGACACAACAGAAAATTTTATAATCGTAAAATCATTAGAATGATTTTTGGTAATCGGTACGAGATATATCGGTAATCGAATAGATAGATGATTTTCATTTGAACTATTCCATCACCAGCACACACGGCAAGGTGGTTTATATGATTTACTCTACACGCCATGGAATGTGCTGACAGAACAAAAAATTTTATAATCAAAAAAACCTTTCGAATGATTTTTGGTAATCGCTACGAGATATATCGGTAATCGAAAGGATATATGATTTTCATTCGAACTATTCCATCATTAGCAACACAGCAAGGTGGTTATATGATTTACTCTACACGCCATGGAATGTGCTGACAGAACAAAAAAATTTATAATCGTGAAATCTTTCGAATGATTTTTGCTAATCGCTACGAGATATATCAGTAATCGAATGGATATATGATTTTCATTCGATCTATTCCATCATTAGCAACACAGCAAGGTGGTTTATATGATTTACTCTACACGCCATGGAATGTGCTGACACAACGGAAAATTTTAAAATCGTAAAATCATTCGAATGATTTTTGGTAATCGCTACGAGATATATCGGTAATCGAATGGATAGATGATTTTCATTTGAACTATTCCGTCATTAGCACACACAGCAAGGTGGTTTATATGATTTACTCTACACGCCATGGAATGTGCTGACAGAACAAAAAATTTTATAATCGTAAAATCATTCGAATGATTTTGGGTAATCGCTACGAGATATATCGGTAATCGAATAGATAGATGATTTTCATTCGAACTATTCCAACATTAGCACACACAGCAAGGTGGCTTATATGATTTACTCTACACGCCATGGAATGTATTGACAACACGGAAAATTTTAAAATCGTAAAATCATTCGAATGATTTTTGGTAATCGCTACGAGATATATCGGTAATCGAATGAATAGATGATTTTCATTCGAAGTATTCCATCATTAGCACCACAGCAAGGTGGTTTATATGATTTACTCTACACGCCATGGAATGTGCTAACACAACAGAAAATTTTATAATCGTAAAATCATTCGAATGATTTTTGGTAATCGCTACGAGATATATCGGTAATCGAATAGATAGATGATTTTCATTTGAACTATTCCATCACCAGCACACACAGCAAGGTGGTTTATATGATTTACTCTACACGCCATGGAATGTGTTGACAAAACGGAAAATTTTAAAATCGTAAAATCATTCGAATGATTTTTGGTAATCGCTACGAGATATATCGGTAATCGAATAGATAGATGATTTTCATTTGAACTATTCCATCATTAGCACACACAGCAAGGTGGTTTATATGATTTACTCTACACGCCATGGAATGTGTTGACAAAACGGAAAATTTTAAAATCGAAAATCATTCGAATGATTTTTGGTAATCGCTACGAGATATATCGTTAATCGAATAGATAGATGATTTTCATTTGAAATATTCCATCACTAGCACACACAGCAAAGTGGTTTATATGATTTACTCTACACGCCATGGAATGTGTTGACAAAACGGAAAATTTTAAAATCGAAAATCATTCGAATGATTTTTGGTAATCGCTACGAGATATATCGGTAATCGAATAGATAGATGATTTTCATTTGAACTATTCCATCATTAGCACACACAGCAAGGTGGCTTATATGATTTACTCTACACGCCATGGAATGTATTGACAAAACGGAAAATTTTAAAATCGTAAAATCATTCGAATGATTTTTGGTAATCGCTACGAGATATATCGGTAATCGAATGAATAGATGATTTTCATTCGAAGTATTCCATCATTAGCACCACAGCAAGGTGGTTTATATGATTTACTCTACACGCCATGGAATGTGCTGACACAACAGAAAATTTTATAATCGTAAAATCATTCGAATGATTTTTGGTAATCGCTACGAGATATATCGGTAATCGAATGGATAGATGATTTTCATTTGAACTATTCCGTCATTTGCACACACAGCAAGGTGGTTTATATGATTTACTCTACACGCCATGGAATGTGTTGACAAAACGGAAAATTTTAAAATCGTAAAATCATTCGAATGATTTTTGGTAATCGCTACGAAATATATCGGTAATCGAATGGATAGATGATTTTCATTTGAACTATTCCGTCATTTGCACACACAGCAAGGTGGTTTATATGATTTACACTACACGCCATGGAATGTGCTGACAAAACGGAAAATTTTAAAATCGAAAATCATTCGAATGATTTTTGGTAATCGCTACGAGATATATCGGTAATCGAATAGATAGATGATTTTCATTTGAACTATTCCATCACCAGCACACACGGCAAGGTGGTTTATATGATTTACTCTACACGCCATGGAATGTGCTGACAATACGGAAAATTTTAAAATCGAAAATCATTCGAATGATTTTTGGTAATCGCTACGAGATATATCAGTAATCGAATGGATATATGATTTTCATTCGATCTATTCCATCATTAGCAACACAGCAAGGTGGTTTATATGATTTACTCTACACGCCATGGAATGTGCTGACACAACGGAAAATTTTAAAATCGTAAAATCATTCGAATGATTTTTGGTAATCGCTACGAGATATATCGGTAATCGAAAGGATATATGATTTTCATTCGAACTATTCCATCATTAGCAACACAGCAAGGTGGTTATATGATTTACTCTACACGCCATGGAATGTGCTGACAGAACAAAAAAATTTATAATCGTGAAATCTTTCGAATGATTTTTGCTAATCGCTACGAGATATATCAGTAATCGAATGGATATATGATTTTCATTCGATCTATTCCATCATTAGCAACACAGCAAGGTGGTTTATATGATTTACTCTACACGCCATGGAATGTGCTGACACAACGGAAAATTTTAAAATCGTAAAATCATTCGAATGATTTTTGGTAATCGCTACGAGATATATCGGTAATCGAATGGATAGATGATTTTCATTTGAACTATTCCGTCATTAGCACACACAGCAAGGTGGTTTATATGATTTACTCTACACGCCATGGAATGTGCTGACAGAACAAAAAATTTTATAATCGTAAAATCATTCGAATGATTTTGGGTAATCGCTACGAGATATATCGGTAATCGAATAGATAGATGATTTTCATTCGAACTATTCCAACATTAGCACACACAGCAAGGTGGCTTATATGATTTACTCTACACGCCATGGAATGTATTGACAACACGGAAAATTTTAAAATCGTAAAATCATTCGAATGATTTTTGGTAATCGCTACGAGATATATCGGTAATCGAAAGAATAGATGATTTTCATTCGAAGTATTCCATCATTAGCACCACAGCAAGGTGGTTTATATGATTTACTCTACACGCCATGGAATGTGCTAACACAACAGAAACTTTTATAATCGTAAAATCATTCGAATGATTTTTGGTAATCGCTACGAGATATATCGGTAATCGAATAGATAGATGATTTTCATTTGAACTATTCCATCACCAGCACACACAGCAAGGTGGTTTATATGATTTACTCTACACGCCATGGAATGTGTTGACAAAACGGAAAATTTTAAAATCGTAAAATCATTCGAATGATTTTTGGTAATCGCTACGAAATATATCGGTAATCGAATGGATAGATGATTTTCATTTGAACTATTCCGTCATTTGCACACACAGCAAGGTGGTTTATATGATTTACACTACACGCCATGGAATGTGCTGACAAAACGGAAAATTTTAAAATCGAAAATCATTCGAATGATTTTTGGTAATCGCTACGAGATATATCGGTAATCGAATAGATAGATGATTTTCATTTGAACTATTCCATCACCAGCACACACGGCAAGGTGGTTTATATGATTTACTCTACACGCCATGGAATGTGCTGACAAAACGGAAAATTTTAAAATCGAAAATCATTCGAATGATTTTTGGTAATCGCTACGAGATATATCGGTAATCGAATGGATAGATGATTTTCATTTGAACTATTCCGTCATTTGCACACACAGCAAGGTTGTTTATATGATTTACTCTACACGCCATGGAATGTGCTGACAAAACGGAAAATTTTAAAATCGAAAATCATTCGAATGATTTTTGGTAATCGCTACGAGATATATCGGTAATCGAATGAATAGATGATTTTCATTCGAAGTATTCCATCATTAGCACCACAGCAAGGTGGCTTATATGATTTACTCTACACGCCATGGAATGTGCTGACACAACAGAAAATTTTATAATCGTAAAATCATTCGAATGATTTTTGGTAATCGCTACGAGAATCGAATAGATAGATGATTTTCATTTGAACTATTCCATCACCAGCACACACGGCAAGGTGGTTTATATGCTTTACTCTACACGCCATGGCATGTGCTGACACAACAGAAAATTTTATAATCGTAAAATCATTCGAATGATTTTTGGTAGTCGCTACGAGATATATCGGTAATCGAATGGATAGATGATTTTCATTCGAACTATTCCATCATTAGCACCACAGCAAGGTGGTTTATATGATTTACTCTACACGCCATGGAATGTGCTGACAGAACGGAAAATTTTATAATCGTAAAATCATACGAATGATTTTTGGTAATCGCTACGAGATATATCGGTAATCGAATAGATAGATGATTTTCATTTGAACTATTCCATCACTAGCACACACAGCAAGGTGGTTTATATGATTTACTCTACACGCCATGGAATGTGTTGACAAAACGGAAAATTTTAAAATCGAAAATCATTCGAATGATTTTTGGTAATCGCTACGAGATATATCGGTAATCGAATAGATAGATGATTTTCATTTGAACTATTCCATCATTAGCACACACAGCAAGGTGGTTTATATGATTTACTCTACACGCCATGGAATGTGTTGACAAAACGGAAAATTTTAAAATCGAAAATCATTCGAATGATTTTTGGTAATCGATACGAGATATATCGTTAATCGAATAGATAGATGATTTTCATTTGAAATATTCCATCACTAGCACACACAGCAAAGTGGTTTATATGATTTACTCTACACGCCATGGAATGTGTTGACAAAACGGAAAATTTTAAAATCGAAAATCATTCGAATGATTTTTGGTAATCGCTACGAGATATATCGGTAATCGAATAGATAGATGATTTTCATTTGAACTATTCCATCATTAGCACACACAGCAAGGTGGCTTATATGATTTACTCTACACGCCATGGAATGTATTGACAAAACGGAAAATTTTAAAATCGTAAAATCATTCGAATGATTTTTGGTAATCGCTACGAGATATATCGGTAATCGAATGAATAGATGATTTTCATTCGAAGTATTCCATCATTAGCACCACAGCAAGGTGGTTTATATGATTTACTCTACACGCCATGGAATGTGCTGACACAACAGAAAATTTTATAATCGTAAAATCATTCGAATGATTTTTGGTAATCGCTACGAGATATATCGGTAATCGAATGGATAGATGATTTTCATTTGAACTATTCCGTCATTTGCACACACAGCAAGGTGGTTTATATGATTTACTCTACACGCCATGGAATGTGTTGACAAAACGGAAAATTTTAAAATCGAAAATCATTCAAATGATTTTTGGTAATCGCTACGACATATATCGGTAATCGAATGGATAGATGCTTTTCATTTGAACTATTCCGTCATTAGCACACACAGCAAGGTGGTTTATATGATTTACTCTACACGCCATACAATGTGCTGACAAAACGGAAAATTTTAAAATCGAAAATCATTCGAAAGATTTTTGGTAATCGCTACGACATATTTCGGTAATCGAATGGATATATGATTTTGATTCGAACTATTCCATCATTAGCACCACAGCAAGGTGGTTTATATGATTTACTCTACACGCCATGGAATGTGCTGACAAAACGGAAAATTTTAAAATCGAAAAAAAATCATTCGAATGATTTTTGGTTATAGCTACGAGATATTTCGGTAATCGAATAAATAGATGATTTTCAATCGAACTATTCCGTCATTAGCACCACAGCAAGGTGGTTTATATGATTTACTCTACACGCCATGGAATGTGCTGACAAAACGGAAAATTTTAAAATCGAAAAAAAATCATTCGAATGATTTTTGGTTATCGCTAGGAGATATTTCGGTAATCGAATAGATAGATGATTTTCATTTGAACTATTCCATTACTAACACACACAGCAAGGTGGTTTATATGATTTACTCTACACGCCATGGAATGTGCTGACAAAACGGAAAATTTTAAAATCGAAAAAAAATCATTCGAATGATTTTTGGTTATAGCTACGAGATATTTCGGTAATCGAATAGATAGATGATTTTCATTTGAACTATTCCATTACTAACACACACAGCAAGGTGGTTTATATGATTTACTCTACACGCCATGGAATGTGTTGACAAAACGGAAAACTTTAAAATCGAAAATCATTGGAATGGTTTTTGGTAATCGCTACGAGATATATCGGTAATCGAATGGATAGATGATTTTCATTTGAACTATTCCATCATTAGCACCACAGCAAGGTGGTTTATATGATTTACTCTACACGCCATGGAATGTGCTGACAAAACGGAAAATTTAAAAATCGAAAATCATTCGAATGATATTTGGTAATCGCTACGAGATATATCGGTAATCGAATGGATAGATGATTTTCATTTGAACTATTCCGTCGTTTGCACACACAGCAAGGTGGTTTATATGATTTACTCTACACGCCATGGAATGTGCTGACAACACGGAAAATTTTAAAATCGAAAATCATTCGTATGATTTTTGGTAATCGTTACGAGATATATCGGTAATCGAATGGATAGATGATTTTCATTTGAACTATTCCGTCATTAGCACACACAGCAAGGTGGTTTATATGATTTACTCTACACGCCATGGAATGTGCTGACAGAACAAAAAATTTTATAATCGTAAAATCATTCGAATGATTTTGGGTAATCGCTACGAGATATATCGGTAATCGAATAGATAGATGATTTTCATTTGAACTATTCCAACATTAGCACACACAGCAAGGTGGCTTATATGATTTACTCTACACGCCATGGAATGTATTGACAACACGGAAAATTTTAAAATCGTAAAATCATTCGAATGATTTTTGGTAATCGCTACGAGATATATCGGTAATCGAATGAATAGATGATTTTCATTCGAAGTATTCCATCATTAGCACCACAGCAAGGTGGTTTATATGATTTACTCTACACGCCATGGAATGTGCTGACACAACAGAAAATTTTATAATCGTAAAATCATTCGAATGATTTTTGGTAATCGCTACGAGATATATCGGTAATCGAATAGATAGATGATTTTCATTTGAACTATTCCATCACCAGCACACACAGCAAGGTGGTTTATATGATTTACTCTACACGCCATGGAATGTGTTGACAAAACGGAAAATTTTAAAATCGTAAAATCATTCGAATGATTTTTGGTAATCGCTACGAGATATATCGGTAATCGAATGGATAGATGATTTTCATTTGAACTATTCCGTCATTTGCACACACAGCAAGGTGGTTTATATGATTTACACTACACGCCATGGAATGTGCTGACAAAACGGAAAATTTTAAAATCGAAAATCATTCGAATGATTTTTGGTAATCGCTACGAGATATATCGGTAATCGAATAGATAGATGATTTTCATTTGAACTATTCCATCACCAGCACACACGGCAAGGTGGTTTAATATGATTTACTCTACACGCCATGGAATGTGCTGACAAAACGGAAAATTTTAAAATCGAAAAAAAATCATTCGAATGATTTTTGGTTATCGCTAGGAGATATTTCGGTAATCGAATAGATAGATGATTTTCATTTGAACTATTCCATTACTAACACACACAGCAAGGTGGTTTATATGATTTACTCTACACGCCATGGAATGTGCTGACACAACAGAAAATTTTATAATCGTAAAATCATTCGAATGATTTTTGGTAATCGCTACGAGATATATCGGTAATCGAATAGATAGATCATTTTCATTTGAACTATTCCATCACCAGCACACACAGCAAGGTGGTTTATATGATTTACTCTACACGCCATGGAATGTGTTGACAAAACGGAAAACTTTAAAATCGAAAATCATTGGAATGGTTTTTGGTAATCGCTACGAGATATATCGGTAATCGAATGGATAGATGATTTTCATTTGAACTATTCCATCACCAGCACACACGGCAAGGTGTTTTATATGATTTACTCTACACGCCATGGAATGTGTTGACAAAACGGAAAATTTTAAAATCGTAAAATCATTCGAATGATTTTTGGTAATCGCTACGAGATATATCGGTAATCGAATGGATAGATGATTTTCATTTGAACTATTCCGTCATTTGCACACACAGCAAGGTGGTTTATATGATTTACACTACACGCCATGGAATGTGCTGACAAAACGGAAAATTTTAAAATCGAAAATCATTCGAATGATTTTTGGTAATCGCTACGAGATATATCGGTAATCGAATAGATAGATGATTTTCATTTGAACTATTCCATCACCAGCACACACGGCAAGGTGGTTTATATGATTTACTCTACACGCCATGGAATGTGCTGACAAAACGGAAAATTTTAAAATCGAAAATCATTCGAATGATTTTTGGTAATCGCTACGAGATATATCGGTAATCGAATGGATAGATGATTTTCATTTGAACTATTCCGCCATTTGCACACACAGCAAGGTTGTTTATATGATTTACTCTACACGCCATGGAATGTGCTGACAAAACGGAAAATTTTAAAATCGAAAATCATTCGAATGATTTTTGGTAATCGCTACGAGATATATCGGTAATCGAATGAATAGATGATTTTCATTCGAAGTATTCCATCATTAGCACCACAGCAAGGTGGCTTATATGATTTACTCTACACGCCATGGAATGTGCTGACACAACAGAAAATTTTATAATCGTAAAATCATTCGAATGATTTTTGGTAATCGCTACGAGAATCGAATAGATAGATGATTTTCATTTGAACTATTCCATCACCAGCACACACGGCAAGGTGGTTTATATGCTTTACTCTACACGCCATGGCATGTGCTGACACAACAGAAAATTTTATAATCGTAAAATCATTCGAATGATTTTTGGTAGTCGCTACGAGATATATCGGTAATCGAATGAATAGATGATTTTCATTCGAACTATTCCATCATTAGCACCACAGCAAGGTGGTTTATATGATTTACTCTACACGCCATGGAATGTGCTGACAGAACGGAAAATTTTATAATCGTAAAATCATACGAATGATTTTTGGTAATCGCTACGAGATATATCGGTAATCGAATAGATAGATGATTTTCATTTGAACTATTCCATCACTAGCACACACAGCAAGGTGGTTTATATGATTTACTCTACTAGCCATGGAATGTGTTGACAAAACGGAAAATTTTAAAATCGAAAATCATTCGAATGATTTTTGGTAATCGCTACGAGATATATCGGTAATCGAATGAATAGATGATTTTCATTCGAACTATTCCATCATTAGCACCACAGCAAGGTGGTTTATATGATTTACTCTACACGCCATGGAATGTGCTGACAGAACGGAAAATTTTATAATCGTAAAATCATACGAATGATTTTTGGCAATCGCTACGAGATATATCGGTAATCGAATAGATAGATGATTTTCATTTGAACTATTCCATCACTAGCACACACAGCAAGGTGGTTTATATGATTTACTCTACACGCCATGGAATGTGTTGACAAAACGGAAAATTTTAAAATCGAAAATCATTCGAATGATTTTTGGTAATCGCTACGAGATATATCGGTAATCGAATAGATAGATGATTTTCATTTGAACTATTCCATCATTAGCACACACAGCAAGGTGGTTTATATGATTTACTCTACACGCCATGGAATGTGTTGACAAAACGGAAAATTTTAAAAACGAAAATCATTCGAATGATTTTTGGTAATCGCTACGAGATATATCGTTAATCGAATAGATAGATGATTTTCATTTGAAATATTCCATCACTAGCACACACAGCAAAGTGGTTTATATGATTTACTCTACACGCCATGGAATGTGTTGACAAAACGGAAAATTTTAAAATCGAAAATCATTCGAATGATTTTTGGTAATCGCTACGAGATATATCGGTAATCGAATAGATAGATGATTTTCATTTGAACTATTCCATCATTAGCACACACAGCAAGGTGGCTTATATGATTTACTCTACACGCCATGGAATGTATTGACAAAACGGAAAATTTTAAAATCGTAAAATCATTCGAATGATTTTTGGTAATCGCTACGAGATATATCGGTAATCGAATGAATAGATGATTTTCATTCGAAGTATTCCATCATTAGCACCACAGCAAGGTGGTTTATATGATTTACTCTACACGCCATGGAATGTGCTGACACAACAGAAAATTTTATAATCGTAAAATCATTCGAATGATTTTTGGTAATCGCTACGAGATATATCGGTAATCGAATGGATAGATGATTTTCATTTGAACTATTCCGTCATTTGCACACACAGCAAGGTGGTTTATATGATTTACTCTACACGCCATGGAATGTGTTGACAAAACGGAAAATTTTAAAATCGAAAATCATTCGAATGGTTTTTGGTAATCGCTACGAGATATATCGGTAATCGAATAGATAGATGATTTTCATTCGAAGTATTCCATCATTAGCACCACAGCAAGGTGGTTTATATGATTTACTCTACACGCCATGGAATGTGCTGACAAATAGGAAAATTTTAAAATCGAAAATCATTCGAATGATTTTTGGTAATCGCTACGAGATATATCGGTAATCGAATGGATAGATGATTTCATTTGAACTATTCCATCACCAGCACACACGGCAAGGTGGTTTATATGATTTACTCTACACGCCATGGAATGTGCTGACAAAACGGAAAATTTTAAAATCGAAAATCATTCGAATGATTTTTGGTAATCGCTACGAGATATATCGGTAATCGAATGGATAGATGATTTTCATTTGAACTATTCCGTCATTTGCACACACAGCAAGGTTGTTTATATGATTTACTCTACACGCCATGGAATGTGCTGACAAAACGGAAAATTTTAAAATCGAAAATCATTCGAATGATTTTTGGTAATCGCTACGAGATATATCGGTAATCGAATGAATAGATGATTTTCATTCGAAGTATTCCATCATTAGCACCACAGCAAGGTGGCTTATATGATTTACTCTACACGCCATGGAATGTGCTGACACAACAGAAAATTTTATAATCGTAAAATCATTCGAATGATTTTTGGTAATCGCTACGAGAATCGAATAGATAGATGATTTTCATTTGAACTATTCCATCACCAGCACACACGGCAAGGTGGTTTATATGCTTTACTCTACACGCCATGGCATGTGCTGACACAACAGAAAATTTTATAATCGTAAAATCATTCGAATGATTTTTGGTAGTCGCTACGAGATATATCGGTAATCGAATGAATAGATGATTTTCATTCGAACTATTCCATCATTAGCACCACAGCAAGGTGGTTTATATGATTTACTCTACACGCCATGGAATGTGCTGACAGAACGGAAAATTTTATAATCGTAAAATCATACGAATGATTTTTGGTAATCGCTACGAGATATATCGGTAATCGAATAGATAGATGATTTTCATTTGAACTATTCCATCACTAGCACACACAGCAAGGTGGTTTATATGATTTACTCTACTAGCCATGGAATGTGTTGACAAAACGGAAAATTTTAAAATCGAAAATCATTCGAATGATTTTTGGTAATCGCTACGAGATATATCGGTAATCGAATGAATAGATGATTTTCATTCGAACTATTCCATCATTAGCACCACAGCAAGGTGGTTTATATGATTTACTCTACACGCCATGGAATGTGCTGACAGAACGGAAAATTTTATAATCGTAAAATCATACGAATGATTTTTGGTAATCGCTACGAGATATATCGGTAATCGAATAGATAGATGATTTTCATTTGAACTATTCCATCACTAGCACACACAGCAAGGTGGTTTATATGATTTACTCTACACGCCATGGAATGTGTTGACAAAACGGAAAATTTTAAAATCGAAAATCATTCGAATGATTTTTGGTAATCGCTACGAGATATATCGGTAATCGAATAGATAGATGATTTTCATTTGAACTATTCCATCATTAGCACACACAGCAAGGTGGTTTATATGATTTACTCTACACGCCATGGAATGTGTTGACAAAACGGAAAATTTTAAAATCGAAAATCATTCGAATGATTTTTGGTAATCGCTACGAGATATATCGTTAATCGAATAGATAGATGATTTTCATTTGAAATATTCCATCACTAGCACACACAGCAAAGTGGTTTATATGATTTACTCTACACGCCATGGAATGTGTTGACAAAACGGAAAATTTTAAAATCGAAAATCATTCGAATGATTTTTGGTAATCGCTACGAGATATATCGGTAATCGAATAGATAGATGATTTTCATTTGAACTATTCCATCATTAGCACACACAGCAAGGTGGCTTATATGATTTACTCTACACGCCATGGAATGTATTGACAAAACGGAAAATTTTAAAATCGTAAAATCATTCGAATGATTTTTGGTAATCGCTACGAGATATATCGGTAATCGAATGAATAGATGATTTTCATTCGAAGTATTCCATCATTAGCACCACAGCAAGGTGGTTTATATGATTTACTCTACACGCCATGGAATGTGCTGACACAACAGAAAATTTTATAATCGTAAAATCATTCGAATGATTTTTGGTAATCGCTACGAGATATATCGGTAATCGAATGGATAGATGATTTTCATTTGAACTATTCCGTCATTTGCACACACAGCAAGGTGGTTTATATGATTTACTCTACACGCCATGGAATGTGTTGACAAAACGGAAAATTTTAAAATCGAAAATCATTCGAATGGTTTTTGGTAATCGCTACGAGATATATCGGTAATCGAATAGATAGATGATTTTCATTCGAAGTATTCCATCATTAGCACCACAGCAAGGTGGTTTATATGATTTACTCTACACGCCATGGAATGTGCTGACAAATAGGAAAATTTTAAAATCGAAAATCATTCGAATGATTTTTGGTAATCGCTACGAGATATATCGGTAATCGAATGGATAGATGATTTCATTTGAACTATTCCGTCATTAGCAGACACAGCAAGGTGGTTTATATGATTTACTCTACACGCCATGGAATGTGCTGACAGAACAAAAAATTTTATAATCGTAAAATCATTCGAATGATTTTTGGTAATCGCTACGAGATATATCGGTAATCGAATAGATAGATGATTTTCATTTGAACTATTACATCATTAGCACACACAGCAAGGTGGTTTATATGATTTACTCTACACGCCATGGAATGTGTTGACAAAACGGAAAATTTTAAAATCGAAAATCATTCGAATGATTTTTGGTAATCGCTACGAGATATATCGGTAATCGAATGGATAGATGATTTCATTTGAACTATTCCGTCATTAGCACACACAGCAAGGTGGTTTATATGATTTACTCTACACGCCATGGAATGTGTTGACAAAACGGAAAATTTTATAATCGTAAAATCATTCGAATGATTTTTGGTAATCGTTACGAGATATATCGGTAATCGAATGGATATATGATTTTCATTTGAACTATTCCGTCTTTTGCACACACAGCAAGGTGGTTTATATGATTTACTCTACACGCCATGGAATGTGTTGACAAAACGGAAAATTTTAAAATCGAAAATCATTCGAATGGTTTTTGGTAATCGCTACGAGATATATCGGTAATCGAATAGATAGATGATTTTCATTCGAAGTATTCCATCATTAGCACCACAGCAAGGTGGTTTATATGATTTACTCTACACGCCATGGAATGTGCTGACAAATAGGAAAATTTTAAAATCGAAAATCATTCGAATGATTTTTGATAATCGCTACGAGATATATCGGTAATCGAATGGATAGATGATTTCATTTGAACTATTCCGTCATTAGCAGACACAGCAAGGTGGTTTATATGATTTACTCTACACGCCATGGAATGTGCTGACAGAACAAAAAATTTTATAATCGTAAAATCATTCGAATGATTTTTGGTAATCGCTACGAGATATATCCGTAATCGAATGGATATATGATTTTCATTCGACTATTCCATCATTAGCAACACAGCAAGGTGGTTTATATGATTTACTCTACACGCCATGGAATGTGCTGACACAACGAAAAATTTTATAATCGTAAAATCATTCGAATGATTTTTGGTAATCGCTACGAGATATATCGGTAATCGAATGGATAGATGATTTTCATTCGAACTATTCCATCATTAGCACCACAGCAAGGTGGTTTATATGATTTACTCTACACGCCATGGAATGTGCTGACAGAACGGAAAATTTTATAATCGTAAAATCATACGAATGATTTTTGGTAATCGCTACGAGTTATATCGGTAATCGAATAGATAGATGATTTTCATTTGAACTATTCCATCACTAGCACACACAGCAAGGTGGTTTATATGATTTACTCTACACGCCATGGCATGTGTTGACAAAACGGAAAATTTTAAAATCGAAAATCATTGGAATGGTTTTTGGTAATCGCTACGAGATATATCGGTAATCGAATAGATAGATGATTTTCATTTGAACTATTCCATCACTAGCACACACAGCAAGGTGGTTTATATGATTTACTCTACACGCCATGGAATGTGCTGACACAACAGAAAATTTTATAATCGTAAAATCATTCGAATGATTTTTGGTAATCGCTACGAGATATATCGGTAATCGAATAGATAGATGATTTTCATTTGAACTATTCCGCCATTAGCACACACAGCAAGGTGGTTTATATGCTTTACTCTACACGCCATGGAATGTGTTGACAAAACGGAAAATTTTAAAATCGAAAATCATTCGAATAGTTTTTGGTAATCGCTACGAGATATATCGGTAATCGAATAGATAGATGATTTTCATTCGAAGTATTCCATCACTAGCACACACAGCAAGGTGGTTTATATGATTTACTCTACACGCCATGGAATGTGTTGACAAAACGGAAAATTTTAAAATCGAAAATCATTGGAATGGTTTTTGGTAATCGCTACGAGATATATCGGTAATCGAATAGATAGATGATTTTCATTTGAACTATTCCATCACTAGCACACACAGCAAGGTGGTTTATATGATTTACTCTACACGCCATGGAATGTGCTGACACAACAGAAAATTTTATAATCGTAAAATCATTCGAATGATTTTTGGTAATCGCCACGAGATATATCGGTAATCGAATAGATAGATGATTTTCATTTGAACTATTCCGCCATTAGCACACACAGCAAGGTGGTTTATATGATTTACTCTACACGCCATGGAATGTGTTGACAAAACGGAAAATTTTAAAATCGAAAATCATTGGAATGGTTTTTGGTAATCGCTACGAGATATATCGGTAATCGAATAGATAGATGATTTTCATTTGAACTATTCCATCACTAGCACACACAGCAAGGTGGTTTATATGATTTACTCTACACGCCATGGAATGTGCTGACACAACAGAAAATTTTATAATCGTAAAATCATTCGAATGATTTTTGGTAATCGCCACGAGATATATCGGTAATCGAATAGATAGATGATTTTCATTTGAACTATTCCGCCATTAGCACACACAGCAAGGTGGTTTATATGATTTACTCTACACGCCATGGAATGTGTTGACAAAACGGAAAATTTTAAAATCGAAAATCATTGGAATGGTTTTTGGTAATCGCTACGAGATATATCGGTAATCGAATAGATAGATGATTTTCATTTGAACTATTCCATCACTAGCACACACAGCAAGGTGGTTTATATGATTTACTCTACACGCCATGGAATGTGCTGACACAACGGAAAATTTTATAATCGAAAAATCATTCGAATGATTTTTGGTAATCGCTACGAGATATATCGGTAATCGAATGGATAGATAATTTTCATTCGAACTATTCCGTCATTAGCACCACAGCAAGGTGGTTTATATGATTTACTCTACACGCCATGGAATGTGCTGACAGAACGGAAAATTTTATAATTGTTAAATCATTCGAATGATTTTTGGTAATCGCTACGAGATATATCGGTTATCGAATGGATAGATAATTTTCATTCGAACTATTCCATCATTAGCACCACAGCAAGGTGGTTTATATGATTTACTCTACACGCCATGGAATGTGCTGACACAACAGAAAATTTTATAATCGTAAAATCATTCGAATTATTTTTGGTAATCGCTACGAGATATATCGGTAATCGAATAGATAGATGATTTTCATTTGAACTATTCCATCACTAGCACACACAGCAAGGTGGTTTATATGATTTACTCTACACGCCATGGAATGTGTTGACAAAACGGAAAATTTTAAAATCGAAAATCAATCGAATGATTTTTGGTAATCGCTACGAGATATATCGGTAATCGAATAGATAGATGATTTTCATTTGAACTATTCCATCATTAGCACACACAGCAAGGTGGTTTATATGCTTTACTCTACACGCCCTGGAATGTGCTGACACAACAGAAAATTTTATAATCGTAAAATCATTCGAATGATTTTTGGTAGTCGCTACGAGATATATCGGTAATCGAATAGATAGATGATTTTCATTTGAACTATTCCATCACTAGCACACACAGCAAGGTGGTTTATATGATTTACTCTACACGCCATGGAATGTGTTGACAAAACGGAAAATTTTAAAATCGAAAATCATTCGAATGATTTTTGGTAATCGCTACGAGATATATCGGTAATCGAATGAATAGATGATTTTCACTCGAAGTATTCCATCATTAGCACCACAGCAAGGTGGTTTATATGATTTACTCTACACGCCATGGAATGTGCTGACTCAACAGAAAATTTTATAATTGTAAAATCATTCGAATGATTTTTGGTAATCGCTACGAGATATATCGGTAATCGAATGGATAGATGATTTTCATTTGAACTATTCCGTCATTTGCACACACAGCAAGGTGGTTTATATGATTTACTCTACACGCCATGGAATGTGTTGACAAAACGGAAAATTTTAAAATCGAAAATCATTCGAATGGTTTTTGGTAATCGCTACGAGATATATCGGTAATCGAATAGATAGATGATTTTCATTCGAAGTATTCCATCATTAGCACCACAGCAAGGTGGTTTATATGATTTACTCTACACGCCATGGAATGTGCTGACAAATAGGAAAATTTTAAAATCGAAAATCATTCGAATGATTTTTGGTAATCGCTACGAGATATATCGGTAATCGAATGGATAGATGATTTCATTTGAACTATTCCGTCATTAGCACACACAGCAAGGTGGTTTATATGATTTACTCTACACGCCATGGAATGTGCTGACAGAACAAAAAATTTTATAATCGTAAAATCATTCGAATGATTTTTGGTAATCGCTACGAGATATATCCGTAATCGAATGGATATATGATTTTCATTCGACTATTCCATCATTAGCAACACAGCAAGGTGGTTTATATGATTTACTCTACACGCCATGGAATGTGCTGACACAACGAAAAATTTTATAATCGTAAAATCATTCGAATGATTTTTGGTAATCGCTACGAGATATATCGGTAATCGAATGGATAGATGATTTTCATTCGAACTATTCCATCATTAGCACCACAGCAAGGTGGTTTATATGATTTACTCTACACGCCATGGAATGTGCTGACAGAACGGAAAATTTTATAATCGTAAAATCATACGAATGATTTTTGGTAATCGCTACGAGTTATATCGGTAATCGAATAGATAGATGATTTTCATTTGAACTATTCCATCACTAGCACACACAGCAAGGTGGTTTATATGATTTACTCTACACGCCATGGAATGTGTTGACAAAACGGAAAATTTTAAAATCGAAAATCATTGGAATGGTTTTTGGTAATCGCTACGAGGTATATCGGTAATCGAATAGATAGATGATTTTCATTTGAACTATTCCATCACTAGCACACACAGCAAGGTGGTTTATATGATTTACTCTACACGCCATGGAATGTGCTGACACAACAGAAAATTTTATAATCGTAAAATCATTCGAATGATTTTTGGTAATCGCTACGAGATATATCGGTAATCGAATAGATAGATGATTTTCATTTGAACTATTCCGCCATTAGCACACACAGCAAGGTGGTTTATATGCTTTACTCTACACGCCATGGAATGTGTTGACAAAACGGAAAATTTTAAAATCGAAAATCATTCGAATGGTTTTTGGTAATCGCTACGAGATATATCGGTAATCGAATAGATAGATGATTTTCATTCGAAGTATTCCATCACTAGCACACACAGCAAGGTGGTTTATATGATTTACTCTACACGCCATGGAATGTGTTGACAAAACGGAAAATTTTAAAATCGAAAATCATTGGAATGGTTTTTGGTAATCGCTACGAGATATATCGGTAATCGAATAGATAGATGATTTTCATTTGAACTATTCCATCACTAGCACACACAGCAAGGTGGTTTATATGATTTACTCTACACGCCATGGAATGTGCTGACACAACGGAAAATTTTATAATCGTAAAATCATTCGAATGATTTTTGGTAATCGCTACGAGATATATCGGTAATCGAATAGATAGATGATTTTCATTTGAACTATTCCATCACTAGCACACACAGCAAGGTGGTTTATATGATTTACTCTACACGCCATGGAATGTGCTGACACAACAGAAAATTTTATAATCGTAAAATCATTCGAATGATTTTTGGTAATCGCCACGAGATATATCGGTAATCGAATAGATAGATGATTTTCATTTGAACTATTCCGCCATTAGCACACACAGCAAGGTGGTTTATATGATTTACTCTACACGCCATGGAATGTGCTGACACAACGAAAAATTTTATAATCGTAAAATCATTCGAATGATTTTTGGTAATCGCTACGAGATATATCGGTAATCGAATGGATAGATAATTTTCATTCGAACTATTCCATCATTAGCACCACAGCAAGGTGGTTTATATGATTTACTCTACACGCCATGGAATGTGCTGACAAAACGGAAAATTTTAAAATCGAAAAAAAATCATTCGAATGATTTTTGGTTATAGCTACGAGATATTTCGGTAATCGAATGGATAGATGATTTTCATTCGAACTATTCCGTCATTAGCACACACAGCAAGGTGGTTTATATGATTTACTCTACACGCCATGGAATGTGTTGACAAAACGGAAAATTTTAAAATCGAAAATCATTGGAATGGTTTTTGGTAATCGCTACGAGATATATCGGTAATCGAATAGATAGATGATTTTCATTTGAACTATTCCATCACTAGCACACACAGCAAGGTGGTTTATATGATTTACTCTACACGCCATGGAATGTGCTGACACAACAGAAAATTTTATAATCGTAAAATCATTCGAATGATTTTTGGTAATCGCTACGAGATATATCGGTAATCGAATAGATAGATGATTTTCATTTGAACTATTCCGCCATTAGCACACACAGCAAGGTGGTTTATATGCTTTACTCTACACGCCATGGAATGTGTTGACAAAACGGAAAATTTTAAAATCGAAAATCATTCGAATGGTTTTTGGTAATCGCTACGAGATATATCGGTAATCGAATAGATAGATGATTTTCATTCGAAGTATTCCATCACTAGCACACACAGCAAGGTGGTTTATATGATTTACTCTACACGCCATGGAATGTGTTGACAAAACGGAAAATTTTAAAATCGAAAATCATTGGAATGGTTTTTGGTAATCGCTACGAGATATATCGGTAATCGAATAGATAGATGATTTTCATTTGAACTATTCCGCCATTAGCACACACAGCAAGGTGGTTTATATGATTTACTCTACACGCCATGGAATGTGCTGACACAACGGAAAATTTTATAATCGTAAAATCATTCGAATGATTTTTGGTAATCGCTACGAGATATATCGGTAATCGAATAGATAGATGATTTTCATTTGAACTATTCCATCACTAGCACACACAGCAAGGTGGTTTATATGATTTACTCTACACGCCATGGAATGTGCTGACACAACGGAAAATTTTATAATCGTAAAATCATTCGAATGATTTTTGGTAATCGCTACGAGATATATCGGTAATCGAATGGATAGATAATTTTCATTCGAACTATTCCATCATTAGCACCACAGCAAGGTGGTTTATATGATTTACTCTACACGCCATGGAATGTGCTGACAAAACGGAAAATTTTAAAATCGAAAAAAAATCATTCGAATGATTTTTGGTTATAGCTACGAGATATTTCGGTAATCGAATGGATAGATGATTTTCATTCGAACTATTCCGTCATTAGCACACACAGCAAGGTGGTTTATATGATTTACTCTACACGCCATGGAATGTGCTGACAAAACGGAAAGTTTTAAAATCGAAAATCATTCGAATGATTTTTGGTAAATGCTACGAGATATATCGGTAATCGAATGGATAGATAATTTTCATTCGAACTATTCCATCATTAGCACCACAGCAATGTGGTTTATATGATTTACTCTACACGCCATGGAATGTGCTGACAAAACGGAAAGTTTTAAAATCGAAAATCATTCGAATGATTTTTGGTAATCGCTACGAGATATTTCGGTAATCGAATGGATAGATGATTTTGATTCGAACTATTCCATCATTAGCACCACAGGAAGGTGGTTTATATGATTTACTCTACACGCCATGGAATGTGCTGACACAACGGAAAATTTTAAAATCGAAAATAATTCGAATGATTTTTGGTAATAGCTATGAGATATTTCGGTAATCGAATGGATAGATGATTTTCATTCGAACTATTCCATCATTAGCGCACACACAGCAAGGAAATCGAAAATCATTTGAATGATATTAGGTTATCGCTACGAGATATATCGGTAATCGAATGGATAGATGATTTTCATTCGAACTATTCCGTCATTAGCACACACAGCAAGGTGGCTTATATGATTTACTCTACACGCCATGGAATGTGCTGACACAACAGAAAATTTTATAATCGTAAAATCATTCGAATGATTTTTGGTAATCGCTTCGAGATATATCGGTAATCGAATAAATAGATGATTTTCATTTGAACTATTCCATCATTAGCACCACAGCAAGGTGGTTTATATGATGTACTCTACACGCCATGGAATGTGCTGACACAACAGAAAATTTTATAATCGTAAAATCATTCGAATGATTTTTGGTAATCGCTTCGAGATATATCGGTAATCGAATAAATAGATGATTTTCATTTGAACTATTCCATCATTAGCACCACAGCAAGGTGGTTTATATGATTTACTCTACACGCCATGGAATGTGTTGACAAAAGGGAAAATTTTATAATCGTAAAATCATTCGAATGATTTTTGGTAATCGCTACGAGATATATCGGTAATCGAATGAATAGATGATTTTCATTCGAAGTATTCCATCATTCGCACCACAGCAAGGTGGTTTATATGATGTACTCTACACGCCATGGAATGTGCTGACACAACAGAAAATTTTATAATCGTAAAATCATTCGAATGATTTTTGGTAATCGCTTCGAGATATATCGGTAATCGAATAAATAGATGATTTTCATTTGAACTATTCCATCATTAGCACCACAGCAAGGTGGTTTATATGATTTACTCTACACGCCATGGAATGTGCTGACAAAACGGAAATTTTAAAATCGAAAATCATTCGAATGATTTTTGGTAATCGCTACGAGATATATCGGTAGTCTAATGGATAGATGAATTCATTTGAACTATTCCGTCATTAGCACACACAGCAAGGTGGTTTATATGATTTACTCTACACGCCATGGAATGTGCTGACAGAACAAAAAATTTTATAATCGTAAAATCATTCGAAGGATTTTTGGTAATCGCTACGAGATATATCCGTAATCGAATGGATATATGATTTTCATTCGACTATTCCATCATTAGCAACACGGCAAGGTGGTTTATATGATTTACTCTACACGCCATGGAATGTGCTGACACAACGAAAAATGTTATAATCGTAAAATCATTCGAATGATTTTTGGTAATCGCTACGAGATATATCGGTAATCGAATGGATAGATGATTTTCATTCGAACTATTCCATCATTAGCAACACAGCAAGGTGGTTTATATGATTTACTCTACACGCCATGGAATGTGCTGACAGAACGGAAAATTTTATAATCGTAAAATCATACGAATGATTTTTGGTAATCGCTACGAGTTATATCGGTAATCGAATAGATAGATGATTTTCATTTGAACTATTCCATCACTAGCACACACAGCAAGGTGGTTTATATGATTTACTCTACACGCCATGGAATGTGTTGACAAAACGGAAAATTTTAAAATCGAAAATCATTGGAATGGTTTTTGGTAATCGCTACGAGATATATCGGTAATCGAATAGATAGATGATTTTCATTTGAACTATTCCATCACTAGCACACACAGCAAGGTGGTTTATATGATTTACTCTACACGCCATGGAATGTGCTGACACAACAGAAAATTTTATAATCGTAAAATCATTCGAATGATTTTTGGTAATCGCTACGAGATATATCGGTAATCGAATAGATAGATGATTTTCATTTGAACTATTCCGCCATTAGCACACACAGCAAGGTGGTTTATATGCTTTACTCTACACGCCATGGAATGTGTTGACAAAACGGAAAATTTTAAAATCGAAAATCATTCGAATGGTTTTTGGTAATCGCTACGAGATATATCGGTAATCGAATAGATAGATGATTTTCATTCGAAGTATTCCATCACTAGCACACACAGCAAGGTGGTTTATATGATTTACTCTACACGCCATGGAATGTGTTGACAAAACGGAAAATTTTAAAATCGAAAATCATTGGAATGGTTTTTGGTAATCGCTACGAGATATATCGGTAATCGAATAGATAGATGATTTTCATTTGAACTATTCCATCACTAGCACACACAGCAAGGTGGTTTATATGATTTACTCTACACGCCATGGAATGTGCTGACACAACAGAAAATTTGATAATCGTAAAATCATTCGAATGATTTTTGGTAATCGCTACGAGATATATCGGTAATCGAATGAATAGATGATTTTCACTCGAAGTATTCCATCATTAGCACCACAGCTAGGTGGTTTATATGATTTACTCTACACGCCATGGAATGTGCTGACACAACAGAAAATTTTATAATCGTAAAATCATTCGAATGATTTTTGGTAATCGTTACGAGATATATCGGTAATCGAATGGATAGATGATTTTCATTTGAACTATTCCGTCATTAGCACACACAGCAAGGTGGTTTATATGATTTACTCTACACGCCATGGAATGTGCTGACAAAACGGAAAATTTTAAAATCAAAAATCATTCGAATGATTTTTGGTAATCGCTACGACATATATCGGTAATCGAATGGATAGATGCTTTTCATTTGAACTATTCCGTCATTAGCACACACAGCAAGGTGGTTTATATGCTTTACTCTACACGCCATGGAATGTGTTGACAAAACGGAAAATTTTAAAATCGAAAATCATTCGAATGATTTTTGGTAATCGCTACGAGATATTTCGGTAATCGATTGGATAGATGATTTTGATTCGAACTATTCCATCATTAGCACCACAGCAAGGTGGTTTATATGATTTACTCTACACGCCATGGAATGTGCTGACAAAACGGAAAATTTTAAAATTGAAAAAAAATCGTTCGAATGATTTTTGGTTATCGCTAGGAGATATTTCGGTAATCGAATAGTTAGATGATTTTAATTTGAACTATTCCATCACTAGCACACACAGCAAGGTGGTTTATAGGATTTACTCTACACGCCATGGAATGTGTTGACAAAACGGAAAATTTTAAAAGCGAAAATCATTCGAATGGTTTTTGGTAATCGCTACGAGATATATCGGTAATCGAATAGATAGATGATTTTCATTCGAAGTATTCCATCATTAGCACCACAGCAAGGTGGTTTATATGACTTACTCTACACGCCATGGAATGTGCTGACACAACAGAAAATTTTATAATCGTAAAATCATTCGAATGATTTTTTGTAATCGCTACGAGATATATCGGTAATCGAATGGATAGATAATTTTCATTCGAACTATTCCATCATTAGCAACACAGCAAGGTGGTTTATATGATTTACTCTACACGCCATGGAATGTGCTGACACAACGGAAAATTTTATAATCGTAAAATCATTCGAATGATTTTTGGTAATCGCTACGAGATATATCGGTAATCGAATGGATAGATAATTTTCATTCGAACTATTCCATCATTAGCACCACAGCAAGGTGGTTTATATGATTTACTCTACACGCCATGGAATGTGCTGACAGAACGGAAAATTTTATAATGGTTAAATCATACGAATGTTTTTTGGTAATCGCTACGAGATATATCGGTAATCGAATAGATAGATGATTTTCATTTGAACTATTCCATCACTAGCACACACAGCAATGTGGTTTATATGATTTACTCTACACGCCATGGAATGTGCTGACAGATCAAATAATTTTATAATCGTAAAATCATACGAATGATTTTTGGTAATCGCTACGAGATATATCGGTAATCGAATAGATAGATGATTTTCATTTGAACTATTCCATCACTAGCACACACAGCAAGGTGGTTTATATGATTTACTCTACACGCCATGGAATGTGCTGACAGAACAAATAATTTTATAATCGTAAAATCATACGAATGATTTTTGGTAATCGCTACGAGATATATCGGTAATCGAATAGATAGATGATTTTCTTTTGAACTATTCCATCATTAGCAACACAGCAAGGTGGTTTATGTGATTTACTCTACACGCCATGGAATGTGCTGACACAACGGAAAATTTTATAATCGTAAAATCATGCGAATGATTTTTGGTAATCGCTACGAGATATATCGGTAATCGAATAGATAGATGATTTTCATTCGAACTATTCCATTATTAGCACCACAGCAAGGTGGTTTATATGATTTACTCTACACGCCATGGAATGTGTTGACAAAACGGAAAATTTTAAAATTGAAAATCATTCGAATGATTTTTGGTAATCGCTACGAGATATATCGGTAATCGAATAGATAGATGATTTTCATTTGAACTATCCATCATTAGCACACACAGCAAGGTGGTTTATATGCTTTACTCTACACGCCATGGAATGTGTTGACAAAACGGAAAATTTTAAAATCGAAAATCATTCGAATGATTTTTGGTAATCGCTACGAGATATATCGGTAATCGAATGGATAGATGATTTTCATTTGAACTATTCCATCATTAGCACACACAGCAAGGTGGCTTATATGATTTACTCTACACGCCATGGAATGTATTGACAAAACGGAAAATTTTAAAATCGTAAAATCATTCGTATGATTTTTGGTAATCGCTACGAGATATATCGGTAATCGAATGAATAGATGATTTTCATTCGAAGTATTCCATCATTAGCACCACAGCAAGGTGGTTTATATGATTTACTCTACACGCCATGGAATGTGCTGACACAACAGAAAATTTTATAATCGTAAAATTATTGGAATGATTTTTGGTAATCGCTACGAGATATATCGGTAATCGAATAGATAGATGATTTTCATTCGAACTATTCCATCATTAGCACCACAGCAAGGTGGTTTATATGATTTACTCTACACGCCATGGAATGTGCTGACAAAACGGAAAATTTTAAAATCGAAAATCATTCGAATGATTTTTGGTAATCGCTACGAGATATATCGGTAATCGAATGGATAGATGATTTTTATTTGAACTATTCCGTCATTAGCACACACAGCAAGGTGGTTTATATGATTTACTCTACACGCCATGGAATGTGCTGACAAAACGGAAAATTTTAAAATCGAAAATCATTCGAATGATTTTTGGTAATCGCTACGTGATATATCGGTAATCGAATGGATAGATGATTTTCATTTGAACTATTCCATCATTAGCACACACAGCAAGGTGGCTTATATGATTTACTCTACACGCCATGGAATGTGCTGACACAACAGAAAATTTTATAATCGTAAAATCATTCGAATGATTTTTGGTAATCGCTACGAGATATATCGGTAATCGAATGGATAGATGATTTTCATCCGAACTATTCCATCATTAGCACCACAGCAAGGTGGTTTATATGATTTACTCTACACGCCATGGAATGTGCTGACAGAACGGAAAATTTTATAATCGTTAAATCATACGAATGTTTTTTGGTAATCGCTACGAGATATATCGGTAATCGAATAGATAGATGATTTTCATTTGAACTATTCCATCACTAGCACACACAGCAAGGTGGTTTATATGATTTACTCTACACGCCATGGAATGTGCTGACAGAACAAAAAATTTTATAATCGTAAAATCATACGAATGATTTTTGGTAATCGCTACGAGATATATCGGTAATCGAATGGATATATGATTTTCATTCGAACTATTCCATCATTAGCAACACAGCAAGGTGGTTTATATGATTTACTCTACACGCCATGGAATGTGCTGACACAACGGAAAATTTTATAATCGTAAAATCATTCGAATGATTTTTGGTAATCGCTACGAGATATATCGGTAATCGAATGGATAGATGATTGTCATTCGATCTATTCCATCATTAGCACCACAGCAAGGTGGTATATATGATTTACTCTACACGCCATGGAATGTGCTGACAGAACGGAAAATTTTATAATCGTAAAATCATACGAATGATTTTTGGTAATCGCTACGAGCTATATCGGTAATCGAATGGATAGATGATTTTCATCCGAACTATTCCATCATTAGCACCACAGCAAGGTGGTTTATATGATTTACTCTACACGCCATGGAATGTGCTGACAGAACGGAAAATTTTATAATCGTTAAATCATTCGAATGTTTTTTGGTAATCGCTACGAGATATATCGGTAATCGAATAGATAGATGATTTTCATTTGAACTATTCCATCACTAGCACACACAGCAAGGTGGTTTATATGATTTACTCTACACGCCATGGAATGTGCTGACAGAACAAAAAATTTTATAATCGTAAAATCATACGAATGATTTTTGGTAATCGCTACGAGATATATCGGTAATCGAATGGATATATGATTTTCATTCGAACTATTCCATCATTAGCAACACAGCAAGGTGGTTTATATGATTTACTCTACACGCCATGGAATGTGCTGACACAACGGAAAATTTTATAATCGTAAAATCATTCGAATGATTTTTGGTAATCGCTACGAGATATATCGGTAATCGAATGGATAGATGATTTTCATTCGATCTATTCCATCATTAGCACCACAGCAAGGTGGTTTATATGATTTACTCTACACGCCATGGAATGTGCTGACAGAACGGAAAATTTTATAATCGTAATATCATACGAATGATTTTTGGTAATCGCTACGAGATATATCGGTAATCGAATAGATAGATGATTTTCATTTGAACTATTCCATCACTAGCACCACACCGCAAGGTGGTTTATATGCTTTACTCTACACGCCATGGAATGTGTTGACAAAACGGAAAATTTTAAAATTGAAAATCATTCGAATGATTTTTGGTAATCGCAACGAGATATATCGGTAATCGAATAGATAGATGATTTTCATTTGAACTATTCCATCATTAGCACACACAGCAAGGTGGTTTATATGCTTTACTCTACACGCCATGGAATGTGTTGACAAAACGGAAAATTTTAAAATTGAAAATCATTCGAATGATTTTTGGTAATCGCTACGAGATATATCGGTAATCGAATGAATAGATGATTTTCATTCGAAGTATTCCATCATTAGCACCACAGCAAGGTGGTTTATATGATTTACTCTACACGCCATGGAATGTGCTGACACAACAGAAAATTTTATAATCGTAAAATCATTGAAATGATTTTTGGTAATCGCAACGAGATATATCGGTAATCGAATAGATAGATGATTTTCATTTGAACTATTCCATCATTAGCACACACAGCAAGGTGGCTTATATGATTTACTCTACACGCCATGGAATGTATTGACAAAACGGAAAATTTTAAAATCGTAAAATCATTCGTATGATTTTTGGTAATCGCTACGAGATATATCGGTAATCGAATGAATAGATGATTTTCATTCGAAGTATTCCATCATTAGCACCACAGCAAGGTGGTTTATATGATTTACTCTACACGCCATGGAATGTGCTGACAGAACAAAAAATTTTAAATCGTAAAATCATACGAATGATTTTTGGTAATCGCTACGAGATATATCGGTAATCGAATGGATATATGATTTTCATTCGAACTATTCCATCATTAGCAACACAGCAAGGTGGTTTATATGAATTACTCTACACGCCATGGAATGTGCTGACACAACGGAAAATTTTATAATCGTAAAATCATTCGAATGATTTTTGGTAATCGCTACGAGATATATCGGTAATCGAATGGATAGATGATTTTCATTCGATCTATTCCATCATTAGCACCACAGCAAGGTGGTTTATATGATTTACTCTACACGCCATGGAATGTGCTGACAGAACGGAAAATTTTATAATCGTAAAATCATACGAATGATTTTTGGTAATCGCTACGAGATATATCGGTAATCGAATAGATAGATGATTTTCATTTGAACTATTCCATCACTAGCACCACACCGCAAGGTGGTTTATATGCTTTACTCTACACGCCATGGAATGTGTTGACAAAACGGAAAATTTTAAAATTGAAAATCATTCGAATGATTTTTGGTAATCGCAACGAGATATATCGGTAATCGAATAGATAGATGATTTTCATTTGAACTATTCCATCATTAGCACACACAGCAAGGTGGTTTATATGCTTTACTCTACACGCCATGGAATGTGTTGACAAAACGGAAAATTTTAAAATTGAAAATCATTCGAATGATTTTTGGTAATCGCTACGAGATATATCGGTAATCGAATGAATAGATGATTTTTATTCGAAGTATTCCATCATTAGCACCACAGCAAGGTGGTTTATATGATTTACTCTACACGCCATGGAATGTGCTGACACAACAGAAAATTTTATAATCGTAAAATCATTGGAATGATTTTTGGTAATCGCTACGAGATATATCGGTAATCGAATAGATAGATGATTTTCATTTGAACTATTCCATCATTAGCACACACAGCAAGGTGGCTTATATGATTTACTCTACACGCCATGGAATGTATTGACAAAACGGAAAATTTTAAAATCGTAAAATCATTCGTATGATTTTTGGTAATCGCTACGAGATATACCGGTAATCGAATGAATAGATGATTTTCATTCGAAGTATTCCATCATTAGCACCACAGCAAGGTGGTTTATATGATTTACTCTACACGCCATGGAATGTGCTGACAAAACGGAAAATTTTAAAATCGAAAATCATTCGAATGATTTTTGGTAATCGCTACGAGATATATCGGTAATCGAATGGATAGATGATTTTCATTTGAACTATTCCATCATTAGCACACACAGCAAGGTGGCTTATATGATTTACTCTACACGCCATGGAATGTATTGACAAAACGGAAAATTTTAAAATCGAAAATCATTCGAATGATTTTTGGTAATCGCTACGAGATATATCGGTAATCGAATGGATAGATGATTTCATTTGAACTATTCCGTCATTAGCACACACAGCAAGGTGGTTTATATGATTTACTCTACACGCCATGGAATGTGCTGACACAACAGAAAATTTTATAATCGTAAAATCATTCGAATGATTTTTGGTAATCGCTACGAGATATATCGGTAATCGAATGGATAGATGATTTTCATCCGAACTATTCCATCATTAGCACCACAGCAAGGTGGTTTATATGATTTACTCTACACGCCATGGAATGTGCTGACAGAACGGAAAATTTTATAATCGTTAAATCATACGAATGTTTTTTGGTAATCGCTACGAGATATATCGGTAATCGAATAGATAGATGATTTTCATTTGAACTATTCCATCACTAGCACACACAGCAAGGTGGTTTATATGATTTACTCTACACGCCATGGAATGTGCTGACAGAACAAAAAATTTTATAATCGTAAAATCATACGAATGATTTTTGGTAATCGCTACGAGATATATCGGTAATCGAATGGATATATGATTTTCATTCGAACTATTCCATCATTAGCAACACAGCAAGGTGGTTTATATGATTTACTCTACACGCCATGGAATGTGCTGACACAACGGAAAATTTTATAATGGTAAAATCATTCGAATGATTTTTGGTAATCGCTACGAGATATATCGGTAATCGAATGGATAGATGATTTTCATTCGATCTATTCCATCATTAGCACCACAGCAAGGTGGTTTATATGATTTACTCTACACGCCATGGAATGTGCTGACAGAACGGAAAATTTTATAATCGTAAAATCATACGAATGATTTTTGGTAATCGCTACGAGATATATCGGTAATCGAATGGATAGATGATTTTCATCCGAACTATTCCATCATTAGCACCACAGCAAGGTGGTTTATATGATTTACTCTACACGCCATGGAATGTGCTGACAGAACGGAAAATTTTATAATCGTTAAATCATACGAATGTTTTTTGGTAATCGCTACGAGATATATCGGTAATCGAATAGATAGATGATTTTCATTTGAACTATTCCATCACTAGCACACACAGCAAGGTGGTTTATATGATTTACTCTACACGCCATGGAATGTGCTGACAGAACGGAAAATTTTATAATCGTAAAATCATACGAATGATTTTTGGTAATCGCTACGAGATATATCGGTAATCGAATAGATAGATGATTTTCATTTGAACTATTCCATCACTAGCACCACACCGCAAGGTGGTTTATATGCTTTACTCTACACGCCATGGAATGTGTTGACAAAACGGAAAATTTTAAAATTGAAAATCATTCGAATGATTTTTGGTAATCGCAACGAGATATATCGGTAATCGAATAGATAGATGATTTTCATTTGAACTATTCCATCATTAGCACACACAGCAAGGTGGTTTATATGCTTTACTCTACACGCCATGGAATGTGTTGACAAAACGGAAAATTTTAAAATTGAAAATCATTCGAATGATTTTTGGTAATCGCTACGAGATATATCGGTAATCGAATGAATAGATGATTTTCATTCGAAGTATTCCATCATTAGCACCACAGCAAGGTGGTTTATATGATTTACTCTACACGCCATGGAATGTGCTGACACAACAGAAAATTTTATAATCGTAAAATCATTGGAATGATTTTTGGTAATCGCTACGAGATATATCGGTAATCGAATAGATAGATGATTTTCATTTGAACTATTCCATCATTAGCACACACAGCAAGGTGGCTTATATGATTTACTCTACACGCCATGGAATGTATTGACAAAACGGAAGATTTTAAAATTGTAAAATCATTCGTATGATTTTTGGTAATCGCTACGAGATATATCGGTAATCGAATGAATAGATGATTTTCATTCGAAGTATTCCATCATTAGCACCACAGCAAGGTGGTTTATATGATTTACTCTACACGCCATGGAATGTGCTGACACAACAGAAAATTTTATAATCGTAAAATCATTGGAATGATTTTTGGTAATCGCTACGAGATATATCGGTAATCGAATAGATAGATGATTTTCATTTGAACTATTCCATCACTAGCACACACAGCAAGGTGGTTTATATGATTTACTCTACACGCCATGGAATGTGTTGACAAAACGGAAAATTTTAAAATCGAAAATCATTGGAATGGTTTTTGGTAATCGCTACGAGATATATCGGTAATCGAATAGATAGATGATTTTCATTCGAACTATTCCATCATTAGCACCACAGCAAGGTGGTTTATATGATTTACTCTACACGCCATGGAATGTGCTGACAAAACGGAAAATTTTACAATCGAAAATCATTCGAATGATTTTTGGTAATCGCTACGAGATATATCGGTAATCGAATGGATATATGATTTTCATTCGAACTATTCCATCATTAGCAACACAGCAAGGTGGTTTATATGATTTACTCTACACGCCATGGAATGTGCTGACACAACGGAAAATTTTATAATCGTAAAATCATTCGAATGATTTTTGGTAATCGCTACGAGATATATCGGTAATCGAATGGATAGATGATTTTCATTCGATCTATTCCATCATTAGCACCACAGCAAGGTGGTTTATATGATTTACTCTACACGCCATGGAATGTGCTGACAGAACGGAAAATTTTATAATCGTAAAATCATACGAATGATTTTTGGTAATCGCTACGGGATATATCGGTAATCGAATAGATAGATGATTTTCATTTGAACTATTCCATCACTAGCACACACAGCAAGGTGGTTTATATGCTTTACTCTACACGCCATGGAATGTGTTGACAAAACGGAAAATTTTAAAATTGAAAATCATTCGAATGATTTTTGGTAATCGCAACGAGATATATCGGTAATCGAATAGATAGATGATTTTCATTCGAACTATTCCATCATTAGCACCACAGCAAGGTGGTTTATATGATTTACTCTACACGCCATGGAATGTGTTGACAAAACGGAAAATTTTAAAATCGAAAATCATTCGAATGATTTTGGGTAATCGCTACGAGATATATCGGTAATCGAATAGTTAGATGATTTTCATTTGAACTATTCCATCATTAGCACACACAGCAAGGTGGCTTATATGATTTACTCTACACGCCATGGAATGTATTGACAAAACGGAAAATTTTAAAATCGTAAAATCATTCGAATGATTTTTGGTAATCGCTACGAGATATATCGGTAATCGAATGGATATATGATTTTCATTCGAACTATTCCATCATTAGCAACACAGCAAGGTGGTTTATATGATTTACTCTACACGCCATGGAATGTGCTGACACAACGGAAAATTTTATAATCGTAAAATCATTCGAATGATTTTTGGTAATCGCTACGAGATATATCGGTAATCGAATAGATAGATGATTTTCATTTGAACTATTCCGCCATTAGCACACACAGCAAGGTGGTTTATATGCTTTACTCTACACGCCATGGAATGTGTTGACAAAACGGAAAATTTTAAAATCGAAAATCATTCGAATGGTTTTTGGTAATCGCTACGAGATATATCGGTAATCGAATAGATAGATGATTTTCATTCGAAGTATTCCATCACTAGCACACACAGCAATGTGGTTTATATGATTTACTCTACACGCCATGGAATGTGTTGACAAAACGGAAAATTTTAAAATCGAAAATCATTCGAATGATTTTTGGTAATCGCTACGAGATATATCGGTAATCGAATGGATAGATGATTTTCATTTGAACTATTCCATCATTAGCACACACAGCAAGGTGGCTTATATGATTTACTCTACACGCCATGGAATGTATTGACAAAACGGAAAATTTTAAAATCGTAAAATCATTCGTATGATTTTTGGTAATCGCTACGAGATATATCGGTAATCGAATGAATAGATGATTTTCATTCGAAGTATTCCATCATTAGCACACACAGCAAGGTGGTTTATATGATTTACTCTACACGCCATGGAATGTGCTGACACAACAGAAAATTTTATAATCGTAAAATCATTGGAATGATTTTTGGTAATCGCTACGAGATATATCGGTAATCGAATAGATAGATGATTTTCATTCGAACTATTCCATCATTAGCACCACAGCAAGGTGGTTTATATGATTTACTCTACACGCCATGGAATGTGCTGACAAAACGGAAAATTTTAAAATCGAAAATCATTCGAATGATTTTTGGTAATCGCTACGAGATATATCGGTAATTGAATGGATAGATGATTTTTATTTGAACTATTCCGTCATTAGCACACACAGCAAGGTGGTTTATATGATTTACTCTACACGCCATGGAATGTGCTGACAAAACGGAAAATTTTAAAATCGAAAATCATTCGAATGATTTTTGGTAATCGCTACGAGATATATCGGTAATCGAATGGATAGATGATTTTCATTTGAACTATTCCATCATTAGCACACACAGCAAGGTGGCTTATATGATTTACTCTACACGCCATGGAATGTATTGACAAAACGGAAAATTTTAAAATCGAAAATCATTCGAATGATTTTTGGTAATCGCTACGAGATATATCGGTAATCGAATGGATAGATGATTTCATTTGAACTATTCCGTCATTAGCACACACAGCAAGGTGGTTTATATGATTTACTCTACACGCCATGGAATGTGCTGACAGAACAAAAAAAAATATAATCGTAAAATCGAATGGATATATGATTTTCATTCGAACTATTCCATCATTAGCAACACAGCAAGGTGGTTTATATGATTTACTCTACACGCCATGGAATGTGCTGACACAACAGAAAATTTTATAATCGTAAAATCATTCGAATGATTTTTGGTAATCGCTACGAGATATATCGGTAATCGAATGGATAGATGATTTTCATCCGAACTATTCCATCATTAGCACCACAGCAAGGTGGTTTATATGATTTACTCTACACGCCATGGAATGTGCTGACAGAACGGAAAATTTTATAATCGTAAAATCATTCGAATGTTTTTTGGTAATCGCTACGAGATATATCGGTAATCGAATAGATAGATGATTTTCATTTGAACTATTCCATCACTAGCACACACAGCAAGGTGGTTTATATGATTTACTCTACACGCCATGGAATGTGTTGACAGAACAAAAAATTTTATAATCGTAAAATCATACGAATGATTTTTGGTAATCGCTACGAGATATATCGGTAATCGAATGGATATATGATTTTCATTCGAACTATTCCATCATTAGCAACACAGCAAGGTGGTTTATATGATTTACTCTACACGCCATGGAATGTGCTGACACAACGGAAAATTTTATAATCGTAAAATCATTCGAATGATTTTTGGTAATCGCTACGAGATATATCGGTAATCGAATGGATAGATGATTTTCATTCGATCTATTCCATCATTAGCACCACAGCAAGGTGGTTTATATGATTTACTCTACACGCCATTGAATGTGCTGACAGAACGGAAAATTTTATAATCGTAAAATCATACGAATGATTTTTGGTAATCGCTACGAGATATATCGGTAATCGAATGGATAGATGATTTTCATCCGAACTATTCCATCATTAGCACCACAGCAAGGTGGTTTATATGATTTACTCTACACGCCATGGAATGTGCTGACAGAACGGAAAATTTTATAATCGTTAAATCATACGAATGTTTTTTGGTAATCGCTACGAGATATATCGGTAATCGAATAGATAGATGATTTTCATTTGAACTATTCCATCACTAGCACACACAGCAAGGTGGTTTATATGATTTACTCTACACGCCATGGAATGTGCTGACAGAACAAAAAATTTTATAATCGTAAAATCATACGAATGATTTTTGGTAATCGCTACGAGATATATCGGTAATCGAATGGATATATGATTTTCATTCGAACTATTCCATCATTAGCAACACAGCAAGGTGGTTTATATGATTTACTCTACACGCCATGGAATGTGCTGACACAACGGAAAATTTTATAATCGTAAAATCATTCGAATGATTTTTGGTAATCGCTACGAGATATATCGGTAATCGAATAGATAGATGATTTTCATTTGAACTATTCCATCACTAGCACACACAGCAAGGTGGTTTATATGATTTACTCTACACGCCATGGAATGTGTTGACAAAACGGAAAATTTTAAAATCGAAAATCATTCGAATGATTTTTGGTAATCGCTACGAGATATATCGGTAATCGAATAGATAGATGATTTTCATTTGAACTATTCCATCACTAGCACACACAGCAAAGTGGTTTATATGATTTACTCTACACGCCATGGAATGTGTTGACAAAACGGAAAATTTTAAAATCGAAAATCATTCGAATGATTTTTGGTAATCGCTACGAGATATATCGGTAATCGAATAGATAGATGATTTTCATTTGAACTATTCCATCATTAGCACACACAGCAAGGTGGCTTATATGATTTACTCTACACGCCATGGAATGTATTGACAAAACGGAAAATTTTAAAATCGTAAAATCATTCGAATGATTTTTGGTAATCGCTACGAGATATATCGGTAATCGAATGAATAGATGATTTTCATTCGAAGTATTCCATCATTAGCACCACAGCAAGGTGGTTTATATGATTTACTCTACACGCCATGGAATGTGCTGACACAACAGAAAATTTTATAATCGTAAAATCATTCGAATGATTTTTGTTAATCGCTACGAGATATATCGGTAATCGAATAGATAGATGATTTTCATTTGAACTATTCCATCACCAGCACACACAGCAAGGTGGTTTATATGATTTACTCTACACGCCATGGAATGTGTTGACAAAACGGAAAATTTTAAAATCGAAAATCATTGGAATGGTTTTTGGTAATCGCTACGAGATATATCGGTAATCGAATGGATAGATGATTTTTATTTGAACTATTCCGTCATTAGCACACACAGCAAGGTGGTTTATATGATTTACTCTACACGCCATGGAATGTGCTGACAAAACGGAAAATTTTAAAATCGAAAATCATTCGAATGATTTTTGGTAATCGCTACGTGATATATCGGTAATCGAATGGATAGATGATTTTCATTTGAACTATTCCATCATTAGCACACACAGCAAGGTGGCTTATATGATTTACTCTACACGCCATGGAATGTGCTGACACAACAGAAAATTTTATAATCGTAAAATCATTCGAATGATTTTTGGTAATCGCTACGAGATATATCGGTAATCGAATGGATAGATGATTTTCATCCGAACTATTCCATCATTAGCACCACAGCAAGGTGGTTTATATGATTTACTCTACACGCCATGGAATGTGCTGACAGAACGGAAAATTTTATAATCGTTAAATCATACGAATGTTTTTTGGTAATCGCTACGAGATATATCGGTAATCGAATAGATAGATGATTTTCATTTGAACTATTCCATCACTAGCACACACAGCAAGGTGGTTTATATGATTTACTCTACACGCCATGGAATGTGCTGACAGAACAAAAAATTTTATAATCGTAAAATCATACGAATGATTTTTGGTAATCGCTACGAGATATATCGGTAATCGAATGGATATATGATTTTCATTCGAACTATTCCATCATTAGCAACACAGCAAGGTGGTTTATATGATTTACTCTACACGCCATGGAATGTGCTGACACAACGGAAAATTTTATAATCGTAAAATCATTCGAATGATTTTTGGTAATCGCTACGAGATATATCGGTAATCGAATGGATAGATGATTGTCATTCGATCTATTCCATCATTAGCACCACAGCAAGGTGGTATATATGATTTACTCTACACGCCATGGAATGTGCTGACAGAACGGAAAATTTTATAATCGTAAAATCATACGAATGATTTTTGGTAATCGCTACGAGCTATATCGGTAATCGAATGGATAGATGATTTTCATCCGAACTATTCCATCATTAGCACCACAGCAAGGTGGTTTATATGATTTACTCTACACGCCATGGAATGTGCTGACAGAACGGAAAATTTTATAATCGTTAAATCATTCGAATGTTTTTTGGTAATCGCTACGAGATATATCGGTAATCGAATAGATAGATGATTTTCATTTGAACTATTCCATCACTAGCACACACAGCAAGGTGGTTTATATGATTTACTCTACACGCCATGGAATGTGCTGACAGAACAAAAAATTTTATAATCGTAAAATCATACGAATGATTTTTGGTAATCGCTACGAGATATATCGGTAATCGAATGGATATATGATTTTCATTCGAACTATTCCATCATTTGCACCACAGCAAGGTGGTTTATATGATTTACTCTACACGCCATGGAATGTGCTGACAGAACGGAAAATTTTATAATGGTTAAATCATACGAATGTTTTTTGGTAATCGCTACGAGATATATCGGTAATCGAATAGATAGATGATTTTCATTTGAACTATTCCATCACTAGCACACACAGCAATGTGGTTTATATGATTTACTCTACACGCCATGGAATGTGCTGACAGATCAAATAATTTTATAATCGTAAAATCATACGAATGATTTTTGGTAATCGCTACGAGATATATCGGTAATCGAATAGATAGATGATTTTCATTTGAACTATTCCATCACTAGCACACACAGCAAGGTGGTTTATATGATTTACTCTACACGCCATGGAATGTGCTGACAGAACAAATAATTTTATAATCGTAAAATCATACGAATGATTTTTGGTAATCGCTACGAGATATATCGGTAATCGAATAGATAGATGATTTTCTTTTGAACTATTCCATCATTAGCAACACAGCAAGGTGGTTTATGTGATTTACTCTACACGCCATGGAATGTGCTGACACAACGGAAAATTTTATAATCGTAAAATCATGCGAATGATTTTTGGTAATCGCTACGAGATATATCGGTAATCGAATAGATAGATGATTTTCATTCGAACTATTCCATTATTAGCACCACAGCAAGGTGGTTTATATGATTTACTCTACACGCCATGGAATGTGTTGACAAAACGGAAAATTTTAAAATTGAAAATCATTCGAATGATTTTTGGTAATCGCTACGAGATATATCGGTAATCGAATAGATAGATGATTTTCATTTGAACTATCCATCATTAGCACACACAGCAAGGTGGTTTATATGCTTTACTCTACACGCCATGGAATGTGTTGACAAAACGGAAAATTTTAAAATCGAAAATCATTCGAATGATTTTTGGTAATCGCTACGAGATATATCGGTAATCGAATGGATAGATGATTTTCATTTGAACTATTCCATCATTAGCACACACAGCAAGGTGGCTTATATGATTTACTCTACACGCCATGGAATGTATTGACAAAACGGAAAATTTTAAAATCGTAAAATCATTCGTATGATTTTTGGTAATCGCTACGAGATATATCGGTAATCGAATGAATAGATGATTTTCATTCGAAGTATTCCATCATTAGCACCACAGCAAGGTGGTTTATATGATTTACTCTACACGCCATGGAATGTGCTGACACAACAGAAAATTTTATAATCGTAAAATTATTGGAATGATTTTTGGTAATCGCTACGAGATATATCGGTAATCGAATAGATAGATGATTTTCATTCGAACTATTCCATCATTAGCACCACAGCAAGGTGGTTTATATGATTTACTCTACACGCCATGGAATGTGCTGACAAAACGGAAAATTTTAAAATCGAAAATCATTCGAATGATTTTTGGTAATCGCTACGAGATATATCGGTAATCGAATGGATAGATGATTTTTATTTGAACTATTCCGTCATTAGCACACACAGCAAGGTGGTTTATATGATTTACTCTACACGCCATGGAATGTGCTGACAAAACGGAAAATTTTAAAATCGAAAATCATTCGAATGATTTTTGGTAATCGCTACGTGATATATCGGTAATCGAATGGATAGATGATTTTCATTTGAACTATTCCATCATTAGCACACACAGCAAGGTGGCTTATATGATTTACTCTACACGCCATGGAATGTGCTGACACAACAGAAAATTTTATAATCGTAAAATCATTCGAATGATTTTTGGTAATCGCTACGAGATATATCGGTAATCGAATGGATAGATGATTTTCATCCGAACTATTCCATCATTAGCACCACAGCAAGGTGGTTTATATGATTTACTCTACACGCCATGGAATGTGCTGACAGAACGGAAAATTTTATAATCGTTAAATCATACGAATGTTTTTTGGTAATCGCTACGAGATATATCGGTAATCGAATAGATAGATGATTTTCATTTGAACTATTCCATCACTAGCACACACAGCAAGGTGGTTTATATGATTTACTCTACACGCCATGGAATGTGCTGACAGAACAAAAAATTTTATAATCGTAAAATCATACGAATGATTTTTGGTAATCGCTACGAGATATATCGGTAATCGAATGGATATATGATTTTCATTCGAACTATTCCATCATTAGCAACACAGCAAGGTGGTTTATATGATTTACTCTACACGCCATGGAATGTGCTGACACAACGGAAAATTTTATAATCGTAAAATCATTGGAATGATTTTTGGTAATCGCTACGAGATATATCGGTAATCGAATGGATAGATGATTGTCATTCGATCTATTCCATCATTAGCACCACAGCAAGGTGGTATATATGATTTACTCTACACGCCATGGAATGTGCTGACAGAACGGAAAATTTTATAATCGTAAAATCATACGAATGATTTTTGGTAATCGCTACGAGCTATATCGGTAATCGAATGGATAGATGATTTTCATCCGAACTATTCCATCATTAGCACCACAGCAAGGTGGTTTATATGATTTACTCTACACGCCATGGAATGTGCTGACAGAACGGAAAATTTTATAATCGTTAAATCATTCGAATGTTTTTTGGTAATCGCTACGAGATATATCGGTAATCGAATAGATAGATGATTTTCATTTGAACTATTCCATCACTAGCACACACAGCAAGGTGGTTTATATGATTTACTCTACACGCCATGGAATGTGCTGACAGAACAAAAAATTTTATAATCGTAAAATCATACGAATGATTTTTGGTAATCGCTACGAGATATATCGGTAATCGAATGGATATATGATTTTCATTCGAACTATTCCATCATTAGCAACACAGCAAGGTGGTTTATATGATTTACTCTACACGCCATGGAATGTGCTGACACAACGGAAAATTTTATAATCGTAAAATCATTCGAATGATTTTTGGTAATCGCTACGAGATATATCGGTAATCGAATGGATAGATGATTTTCATTCGATCTATTCCATCATTAGCACCACAGCAAGGTGGTTTATATGATTTACTCTACACGCCATGGAATGTGCTGACAGAACGGAAAATTTTATAATCGTAATATCATACGAATGATTTTTGGTAATCGCTACGAGATATATCGGTAATCGAATAGATAGATGATTTTCATTTGAACTATTCCATCACTAGCACCACACCGCAAGGTGGTTTATATGCTTTACTCTACACGCCATGGAATGTGTTGACAAAACGGAAAATTTTAAAATTGAAAATCATTCGAATGATTTTTGGTAATCGCAACGAGATATATCGGTAATCGAATAGATAGATGATTTTCATTTGAACTATTCCATCATTAGCACACACAGCAAGGTGGTTTATATGCTTTACTCTACACGCCATGGAATGTGTTGACAAAACGGAAAATTTTAAAATTGAAAATCATTCGAATGATTTTTGGTAATCGCTACGAGATATATCGGTAATCGAATGAATAGATGATTTTCATTCGAAGTATTCCATCATTAGCACCACAGCAAGGTGGTTTATATGATTTACTCTACACGCCATGGAATGTGCTGACACAACAGAAAATTTTATAATCGTAAAATCATTGAAATGATTTTTGGTAATCGCAACGAGATATATCGGTAATCGAATAGATAGATGATTTTCATTTGAACTATTCCATCATTAGCACACACAGCAAGGTGGCTTATATGATTTACTCTACACGCCATGGAATGTATTGACAAAACGGAAAATTTTAAAATCGTAAAATCATTCGTATGATTTTTGGTAATCGCTACGAGATATAACGGTAATCGAATGAATAGATGATTTTCATTCGAAGTATTCCATCATTAGCACCACAGCAAGGTGGTTTATATGATTTACTCTACACGCCATGGAATGTGCTGACAGAACAAAAAATTTTAAATCGTAAAATCATACGAATGATTTTTGGTAATCGCTACGAGATATATCGGTAATCGAATGGATATATGATTTTCATTCGAACTATTCCATCATTAGCAACACAGCAAGGTGGTTTATATGAATTACTCTACACGCCATGGAATGTGCTGACACAACGGAAAATTTTATAATCGTAAAATCATTCGAATGATTTTTGGTAATCGCTACGAGATATATCGGTAATCGAATGGATAGATGATTTTCATTCGATCTATTCCATCATTAGCACCACAGCAAGGTGGTTTATATGATTTACTCTACACGCCATGGAATGTGCTGACAGAACGGAAAATTTTATAATCGTAAAATCATACGAATGATTTTTGGTAATCGCTACGAGATATATCGGTAATCGAATAGATAGATGATTTTCATTTGAACTATTCCATCACTAGCACCACACCGCAAGGTGGTTTATATGCTTTACTCTACACGCCATGGAATGTGTTGACAAAACGGAAAATTTTAAAATTGAAAATCATTCGAATGATTTTTGGTAATCGCAACGAGATATATCGGTAATCGAATAGATAGATGATTTTCATTTGAACTATTCCATCATTAGCACACACAGCAAGGTGGTTTATATGCTTTACTCTACACGCCATGGAATGTGTTGACAAAACGGAAAATTTTAAAATTGAAAATCATTCGAATGATTTTTGGTAATCGCTACGAGATATATCGGTAATCGAATGAATAGATGATTTTTATTCGAAGTATTCCATCATTAGCACCACAGCAAGGTGGTTTATATGATTTACTCTACACGCCATGGAATGTGCTGACACAACAGAAAATTTTATAATCGTAAAATCATTGGAATGATTTTTGGTAATCGCTACGAGATATATCGGTAATCGAATAGATAGATGATTTTCATTTGAACTATTCCATCATTAGCACACACAGCAAGGTGGCTTATATGATTTACTCTACACGCCATGGAATGTATTGACAAAACGGAAAATTTTAAAATCGTAAAATCATTCGTATGATTTTTGGTAATCGCTACGAGATATACCGGTAATCGAATGAATAGATGATTTTCATTCGAAGTATTCCATCATTAGCACCACAGCAAGGTGGTTTATATGATTTACTCTACACGCCATGGAATGTGCTGACAAAACGGAAAATTTTAAAATCGAAAATCATTCGAATGATTTTTGGTAATCGCTACGAGATATATCGGTAATCGAATGGATAGATGATTTTCATTTGAACTATTCCATCATTAGCACACACAGCAAGGTGGCTTATATGATTTACTCTACACGCCATGGAATGTATTGACAAAACGGAAAATTTTAAAATCGAAAATCATTCGAATGATTTTTGGTAATCGCTACGAGATATATCGGTAATCGAATGGATAGATGATTTCATTTGAACTATTCCGTCATTAGCACACACAGCAAGGTGGTTTATATGATTTACTCTACACGCCATGGAATGTGCTGACACAACAGAAAATTTTATAATCGTAAAATCATTCGAATGATTTTTGGTAATCGCTACGAGATATATCGGTAATCGAATGGATAGATGATTTTCATCCGAACTATTCCATCATTAGCACCACAGCAAGGTGGTTTATATGATTTACTCTACACGCCATGGAATGTGCTGACAGAACGGAAAATTTTATAATCGTTAAATCATACGAATGTTTTTTGGTAATCGCTACGAGATATATCGGTAATCGAATAGATAGATGATTTTCATTTGAACTATTCCATCACTAGCACACACAGCAAGGTGGTTTATATGATTTACTCTACACGCCATGGAATGTGCTGACAGAACAAAAAATTTTATAATCGTAAAATCATACGAATGATTTTTGGTAATCGCTACGAGATATATCGGTAATCGAATGGATATATGATTTTCATTCGAACTATTCCATCATTAGCAACACAGCAAGGTGGTTTATATGATTTACTCTACACGCCATGGAATGTGCTGACACAACGGAAAATTTTATAATGGTAAAATCATTCGAATGATTTTTGGTAATCGCTACGAGATATATCGGTAATCGAATGGATAGATGATTTTCATTCGATCTATTCCATCATTAGCACCACAGCAAGGTGGTTTATATGATTTACTCTACACGCCATGGAATGTGCTGACAGAACGGAAAATTTTATAATCGTAAAATCATACGAATGATTTTTGGTAATCGCTACGAGATATATCGGTAATCGAATGGATAGATGATTTTCATCCGAACTATTCCATCATTAGCACCACAGCAAGGTGGTTTATATGATTTACTCTACACGCCATGGAATGTGCTGACAGAACGGAAAATTTTATAATCGTTAAATCATACGAATGTTTTTTGGTAATCGCTACGAGATATATCGGTAATCGAATAGATAGATGATTTTCATTTGAACTATTCCATCACTAGCACACACAGCAAGGTGGTTTATATGATTTACTCTACACGCCATGGAATGTGCTGACAGAACGGAAAATTTTATAATCGTAAAATCATACGAATGATTTTTGGTAATCGCTACGAGATATATCGGTAATCGAATAGATAGATGATTTTCATTTGAACTATTCCATCACTAGCACCACACCGCAAGGTGGTTTATATGCTTTACTCTACACGCCATGGAATGTGTTGACAAAACGGAAAATTTTAAAATTGAAAATCATTCGAATGATTTTTGGTAATCGCAACGAGATATATCGGTAATCGAATAGATAGATGATTTTCATTTGAACTATTCCATCATTAGCACACACAGCAAGGTGGTTTATATGCTTTACTCTACACGCCATGGAATGTGTTGACAAAACGGAAAATTTTAAAATTGAAAATCATTCGAATGATTTTTGGTAATCGCTACGAGATATATCGGTAATCGAATGAATAGATGATTTTCATTCGAAGTATTCCATCATTAGCACCACAGCAAGGTGGTTTATATGATTTACTCTACACGCCATGGAATGTGCTGACACAACAGAAAATTTTATAATCGTAAAATCATTGGAATGATTTTTGGTAATCGCTACGAGATATATCGGTAATCGAATAGATAGATGATTTTCATTTGAACTATTCCATCATTAGCACACACAGCAAGGTGGCTTATATGATTTACTCTACACGCCATGGAATGTATTGACAAAACGGAAGATTTTAAAATTGTAAAATCATTCGTATGATTTTTGGTAATCGCTACGAGATATATCGGTAATCGAATGAATAGATGATTTTCATTCGAAGTATTCCATCATTAGCACCACAGCAAGGTGGTTTATATGATTTACTCTACACGCCATGGAATGTGCTGACACAACAGAAAATTTTATAATCGTAAAATCATTGGAATGATTTTTGGTAATCGCTACGAGATATATCGGTAATCGAATAGATAGATGATTTTCATTTGAACTATTCCATCACTAGCACACACAGCAAGGTGGTTTATATGATTTACTCTACACGCCATGGAATGTGTTCACAAAACGGAAAATTTTAAAATCGAAAATCATTGGAATGGTTTTTGGTAATCGCTACGAGATATATCGGTAATCGAATAGATAGATGATTTTCATTCGAACTATTCCATCATTAGCACCACAGCAAGGTGGTTTATATGATTTACTCTACACGCCATGGAATGTGCTGACAAAACGGAAAATTTTACAATCGAAAATCATTCGAATGATTTTTGGTAATCGCTACGAGATATATCGGTAATCGAATGGATATATGATTTTCATTCGAACTATTCCATCATTAGCAACACAGCAAGGTGGTTTATATGATTTACTCTACACGCCATGGAATGTGCTGACACAACGGAAAATTTTATAATCGTAAAATCATTCGAATGATTTTTGGTAATCGCTACGAGATATATCGGTAATCGAATGGATAGATGATTTTCATTCGATCTATTCCATCATTAGCACCACAGCAAGGTGGTTTATATGATTTACTCTACACGCCATGGAATGTGCTGACAGAACGGAAAATTTTATAATCGTAAAATCATACGAATGATTTTTGGTAATCGCTACGGGATATATCGGTAATCGAATAGATAGATGATTTTCATTTGAACTATTCCATCACTAGCACACACAGCAAGGTGGTTTATATGCTTTACTCTACACGCCATGGAATGTGTTGACAAAACGGAAAATTTTAAAATTGAAAATCATTCGAATGATTTTTGGTAATCGCAACGAGATATATCGGTAATCGAATAGATAGATGATTTTCATTCGAACTATTCCATCATTAGCACCACAGCAAGGTGGTTTATATGATTTACTCTACACGCCATGGAATGTGTTGACAAAACGGAAAATTTTAAAATCGAAAATCATTCGAATGATTTTGGGTAATCGCTACGAGATATATCGGTAATCGAATAGTTAGATGATTTTCATTTGAACTATTCCATCATTAGCACACACAGCAAGGTGGCTTATATGATTTACTCTACACGCCATGGAATGTATTGACAAAACGGAAAATTTTAAAATCGTAAAATCATTCGAATGATTTTTGGTAATCGCTACGAGATATATCGGTAATCGAATGGATATATGATTTTCATTCGAACTATTCCATCATTAGCAACACAGCAAGGTGGTTTATATGATTTACTCTACACGCCATGGAATGTGCTGACACAACGGAAAATTTTATAATCGTAAAATCATTCGAATGATTTTTGGTAATCGCTACGAGATATATCGGTAATCGAATAGATAGATGATTTTCATTTGAACTATTCCGCCATTAGCACACACAGCAAGGTGGTTTATATGCTTTACTCTACACGCCATGGAATGTGTTGACAAAACGGAAAATTTTAAAATCGAAAATCATTCGAATGGTTTTTGGTAATCGCTACGAGATATATCGGTAATCGAATAGATAGATGATTTTCATTCGAAGTATTCCATCACTAGCACACACAGCAATGTGGTTTATATGATTTACTCTACACGCCATGGAATGTGTTGACAAAACGGAAAATTTTAAAATCGAAAATCATTCGAATGATTTTTGGTAATCGCTACGAGATATATCGGTAATCGAATGGATAGATGATTTTCATTTGAACTATTCCATCATTAGCACACACAGCAAGGTGGCTTATATGATTTACTCTACACGCCATGGAATGTATTGACAAAACGGAAAATTTTAAAATCGTAAAATCATTCGTATGATTTTTGGTAATCGCTACGAGATATATCGGTAATCGAATGAATAGATGATTTTCATTCGAAGTATTCCATCATTAGCACACACAGCAAGGTGGTTTATATGATTTACTCTACACGCCATGGAATGTGCTGACAAAACGGAAAATTTTAAAATCGAAAATCATTCGAATGATTTTTGGTAATCGCTACGAGATATATCGGTAATTGAATGGATAGATGATTTTTATTTGAACTATTCCGTCATTAGCACACACAGCAAGGTGGTTTATATGATTTACTCTACACGCCATGGAATGTGCTGACAAAACGGAAAATTTTAAAATCGAAAATCATTCGAATGATTTTTGGTAATCGCTACGAGATATATCGGTAATCGAATGGATAGATGATTTTCATTTGAACTATTCCATCATTAGCACACACAGCAAGGTGGCTTATATGATTTACTCTACACGCCATGGAATGTATTGACAAAACGGAAAATTTTAAAATCGAAAATCATTCGAATGATTTTTGGTAATCGCTACGAGATATATCGGTAATCGAATGGATAGATGATTTCATTTGAACTATTCCGTCATTAGCACACACAGCAAGGTGGTTTATATGATTTACTCTACACGCCATGGAATGTGCTGACAGAACAAAAAAAAATATAATCGTAAAATCGAATGGATATATGATTTTCATTCGAACTATTCCATCATTAGCAACACAGCAAGGTGGTTTATATGATTTACTCTACACGCCATGGAATGTGCTGACACAACAGAAAATTTTATAATCGTAAAATCATTCGAATGATTTTTGGTAATCGCTACGAGATATATCGGTAATCGAATGGATAGATGATTTTCATCCGAACTATTCCATCATTAGCACCACAGCAAGGTGGTTTATATGATTTACTCTACACGCCATGGAATGTGCTGACAGAACGGAAAATTTTATAATCGTAAAATCATTCGAATGTTTTTTGGTAATCGCTACGAGATATATCGGTAATCGAATAGATAGATGATTTTCATTTGAACTATTCCATCACTAGCACACACAGCAAGGTGGTTTATATGATTTACTCTACACGCCATGGAATGTGTTGACAGAACAAAAAATTTTATAATCGTAAAATCATACGAATGATTTTTGGTAATCGCTACGAGATATATCGGTAATCGAATGGATATATGATTTTCATTCGAACTATTCCATCATTAGCAACACAGCAAGGTGGTTTATATGATTTACTCTACACGCCATGGAATGTGCTGACACAACGGAAAATTTTATAATCGTAAAATCATTCGAATGATTTTTGGTAATCGCTACGAGATATATCGGTAATCGAATGGATAGATGATTTTCATTCGATCTATTCCATCATTAGCACCACAGCAAGGTGGTTTATATGATTTACTCTACACGCCATTGAATGTGCTGACAGAACGGAAAATTTTATAATCGTAAAATCATACGAATGATTTTTGGTAATCGCTACGAGATATATCGGTAATCGAATGGATAGATGATTTTCATCCGAACTATTCCATCATTAGCACCACAGCAAGGTGGTTTATATGATTTACTCTACACGCCATGGAATGTGCTGACAGAACGGAAAATTTTATAATCGTTAAATCATACGAATGTTTTTTGGTAATCGCTACGAGATATATCGGTAATCGAATAGATAGATGATTTTCATTTGAACTATTCCATCACTAGCACACACAGCAAGGTGGTTTATATGATTTACTCTACACGCCATGGAATGTGCTGACAGCACAAAAAATTTTATAATCGTAAAATCATACGAATGATTTTTGGTAATCGCTACGAGATATATCGGTAATCGAATGGATATATGATTTTCATTCGAACTATTCCATCATTAGCAACACAGCAAGGTGGTTTATATGATTTACTCTACACGCCATGGAATGTGCTGACACAACGGAAAATTTTATAATCGTAAAATCATTCGAATGATTTTTGGTAATCGCTACGAGATATATCGGTAATCGAATAGATAGATGATTTTCATTTGAACTATTCCATCACTAGCACACACAGCAAGGTGGTTTATATGATTTACTCTACACGCCATGGAATGTGTTGACAAAACGGAAAATTTTAAAATCGAAAATCATTCGAATGATTTTTGGTAATCGCTACGAGATATATCGGTAATCGAATAGATAGATGATTTTCATTTGAACTATTCCATCACTAGCACACACAGCAAAGTGGTTTATATGATTTACTCTACACGCCATGGAATGTGTTGACAAAACGGAAAATTTTAAAATCGAAAATCATTCGAATGATTTTTGGTAATCGCTACGAGATATATCGGTAATCGAATAGATAGATGATTTTCATTTGAACTATTCCATCATTAGCACACACAGCAAGGTGGCTTATATGATTTACTCTACACGCCATGGAATGTATTGACAAAACGGAAAATTTTAAAATCGTAAAATCATTCGAATGATTTTTGGTAATCGCTACGAGATATATCGGTAATCGAATGAATAGATGATTTTCATTCGAAGTATTCCATCATTAGCACCACAGCAAGGTGGTTTATATGATTTACTCTACACGCCATGGAATGTGCTGACACAACAGAAAATTTTATAATCGTAAAATCATTCGAATGATTTTTGTTAATCGCTACGAGATATATCGGTAATCGAATAGATAGATGATTTTCATTTGAACTATTCCATCACCAGCACACACAGCAAGGTGGTTTATATGATTTACTCTACACGCCATGGAATGTGTTGACAAAACGGAAAATTTTAAAATCGAAAATCATTGGAATGGTTTTTGGTAATCGCTACGAGATATATCGGTAATCGATTAGATAGATGATTTTCATTCGAACTATTCCATCATTAGCACCACAGCAAGGTGGTTTATATGATTTACTCTACACGCCATGGAATGTGCTGACAAAACGGAAAATTTAAAAATCGAAAATCATTCGAATGATTTTTGGTAATCGCTACGAGATATATCGGTAATCGAATGGATAGATGATTTTCATTTGAACTATTCCGTCATTTGCACACACAGCAAGGTGGTTTATATGATTTACTCTACACGCCATGGAATGTGCTGACAAAACGGAAAATTTTAAAATCGAAAATCATTCGAATGATTTTTGGTAATCGCTACGAGATATATCGGTAATCGAATGGATAGATGCATTTCATTTGAACTATTCCGTCATTAGCACACACAGCAAGGTGGTTTATATGATTTACTCTACACGCCATGGAATGTGCTGACAAAACGGAAAATTTTTTAACGAAAATCATTCGAATGATTTTTGGTAATCGCTACGAGATATTTCGGTAATCGAATGGATAGATGATTTTCATTCGAACTATTCCATCATTAGCACCACAGCAAGGTGGTTTATATGATTTACTCTACACGCCATGGAATGTGCTGACAAAACGGAAAATTTTAAAATCGAAAAAAAATCATTCGAATGATTTTTGGTTATCGCTAGGAGATATTTCGGTAATCGAATAGATAGATGATTTTCATTTGAACTATTCCATTACTAACACACAGCAAGGTGGTTTATATGATTTACTCTACACCCCATGGAATGTGCTGACAAAACGGAAAATTTTAAAATCGAAAAAAAATCATTCGAATGATTTTTGGTTATAGCTACGAGATATTTCGGTAATCGAATGGATAGATGATTTTCATTCGAACTATTCCGTCATTAGCAGACACAGCAAGGTGGTTTATATGATTTACTCTACACGCCATGGAATGTGCTGACAAAACGGAAAATTTTAAAATGGAAAATCATTCGAATGATTTTTGGTAATCGCTACGAGATATATCGGTAATTGAATGGATAGATGATTTTCATTCGAACTATTCCATCATTAGCACCACAGCAAGGTGGTTTATATGATTTACTCTACACGCCATGGAATGTGCTGACAAAACGGAAAATTTTAAAATCGAAAAAAATCATTCGAATGATTTTTGGTTATCGCTAGGAGATATTTCGGTAATCGAATAGATAGATGATTTTCATTTGAACTATTCCATTACTAACACACAGCAAGGTGGTTTATATGATTTACTCTACACCCCATGGAATGTGCTGACAAAACGGAAAATTTTAAAATCGAAAAAAAATCATTCGAATGATTTTTGGTTATAGCTACGAGATATTTCGGTAATCGAATGGATAGATGATTTTCATTCGAACTATTCCGTCATTAGCACACACAGCAAGGTGGTTTATATGATTTACTCTACACGCCATGGAATGTGCTGACAAAACGGAAAATTTTAAAATCGAAAATCATTCGAATGATTTTTGGTAATCGCTACGAGATATATCGGTAATCGAATGGATAGATGCTTTTCATTTAAACTATTCCGCCATTAGCACACACAGCAAGGTGGTTTATATGATTTACTCTACACGCCATACAATGTGCTGACAAAACGGAAAATTTTAAAATCGAAAATCATTCGAATGATTTTTATTAATCGCTACGAGATATATCGGTAATCGAATAGATAGATGATTTTCATTTGAACTATTCCATCACTAGCACACACAGCAAGGTGGTTTATATGATTTACTCTACACGCCATGGAATGTGTTGACAAAACGGAAAATTTTAAAATCGAAAATCATTCGAATGATTTTTGGTAATCGCTACGAGATATATCTGTAATCGAATAGATAGATGATTTTCATTTGAACTATTCCATCACTAGCACACACAGCAAGGTGGTTTATATGATTTACTCTACACGCCATGGAATGTGTTGACAAAACGGAAAATTTTAAAATCGAAAATCATTCGAATGATTTTTTGTAATCGCTACGAGATATATCGGTAATCGAATAGATAGATGATTTTCATTTGAACTATTCCTTCATTAGCACACACAGCAAGGTGGTTTATATGCTTTACTCTACACGCCATGGCATGTGCTGACACAACAGAAAATTTTATAATCGTAAAATCATTCGAATGATTTTTGGTAGTCGCTACGAGATATATCGGTAATCGAATGGATAGATGATTTTCATTCGAACTATTCCATCATTAGCACCACAGCAAGGTGGTTTATATGATTTACTCTACACGCCATGGAATGTGCTGACAAAACGGAAAATTTTAAAATCGAAAATCATTCGAATGATTTTTGGTAATCGCTACGAGATATTTCGGTAATCGAATGGATAGATGATTTTGATTCGAACTATTCCATCATTAGCACCACAGCAAGGTGGTTTATATGATTTACTCTACACGCCATGGAATGTGCTGACAAAACGGAAAATTTTAATACCGAAAAAAAATCATTCGAATGATTTTTGGTTATCGCTAGGAGATATTTCTATAATCGAATAGATAGATGATTTTCATTTGAACTATTCCATCATTAGCACCACAGCAAGGTGGTTTATATGATTTACTCTACACGCCATGGAATGTGCTGACAGAACGGAAAATTTTATAATCGTAAAATCATACGAATGATTTTTGGTAATCGCTACGAATCGGTAATCGAATGGATAGATGATTTTCATTCGAACTATTCCATCATTAGCACCACAGCAAGGTGGTTTATATGATTTACTCTACACGCCATGGAATGTGCTGACAGAACGGAAAATTTTATAATCGTAAAATCATACGAATGATTTTTGGTAATCGCTACGAGATATATCGGTAATCGAATAGATAGATGATTTTCATTTGAACTATTCCATCATTAGCACCACAGCAAGGTGGTTTATATGATTTACTCTACACGCCATGGAATGTGCTGACAAAACGGAAAATTTTAAAATCGAAAATCATTCGAATGATTTTTGGTAATCGCTACGAGATATTTCGGTAATCGAATGGATAGATGATTTTGATTCGAACTATTCCATCATTAGCACCACAGCAAGGTGGTTTATATGATTTACTCTACACGCCATGGAATGTGCTGACAAAACGGAAAATTTTAATACCGAAAAAAAATCATTCGAATGATTTTTGGTTATCGCTAGGAGATATTTCTATAATCGAATAGATAGATGATTTTCATTTGAACTATTCCATTACTAACACACACAGCAAGGTGGTTTATATGATTTACTCTACACGCCATGGAATGTGCTGACAAAACGGAAAATTTTAAAATCGAAAAAAAATCATTCGAATGATTTTTGGTTATAGCTACGAGATATTTCGGTAATCGAATGGATAGATGATTTTCAATCGAACTATTCCGTCATTAGCACCACAGCAAGGTGGTTTATATGATTTACTCTACACGCCATGGAATGTGCTGACAAAACGGAAAATTTTAAAATCGAAAAAAAATCATTCGAATGATTTTTGGTTATCGCTAGGAGATATTTCGGTAATCGAATAGATAGATGATTTTCATTTGAACTATTCCATTACTAACACACACAGCAAGGTGGTTTATATGATTTACTCTACACGCCATGGAATGTGCTGACAAAACGGAAAATTTTAAAATCGAAAAAAAATCATTCGAATGATTTTTGGTTATAGTTACGAGATATTTCGGTAATCGAATGGATAGATGATTTTCATTCGAAGTATTCCATCATTAGCACCACAGCAAGGTGGTTTATATGATTTACTCTACACGCCATGGAATGTGCTGACACAACAGAAAATTTTATAATCGTAAAATCATTCGAATGATTTTTGGTAATCGCTACGAGATATATCGGTAATCGAATAGATAGATGATTTTCATTTGAACTATTCCATCACCAGCACACACAGCAAGGTGGTTTATATGATTTACTCTACACGCCATGGAATGTGTTGACAAAACGGAAAACTTTAAAATCGAAAATCATTGGAATGGTTTTTGGTAATCTCTACGAGATATATCGGTAATCGAATAGATAGATGATTTTCATTCGAACTATTCCATCACCAGCACACACAGCAAGGTGGTTTATATGATTTACTCTACACGCCATGGAATGTGTTGACAAAACGGAAAATTTTAAAATCGAAAATCATTCGAATGATTTTTGGTAATCGCTACGACATATATCGGTAATCGAATGGATAGATGCTTTTCATTTGAACTATTCCGTCATTAGCACACACAGCAAGGTGGTTTATATGATTTACTCTACACGCCATACAATGTGCTGACAAAACGGAAAATTTTAAAATCGAAAATCATTCGAATGATTTTTGGTAATCGCTACGAGATATTTCGGTAATCGAATGGATAGATGATTTTGATTCGAACTATTCCATCATTAGCACCACAGCAAGGTGGTTTATATGATTTACTCTACACGCCATGGAATGTGCTGACAAAACGGAAAATTTTAAAATCGAAAAAAAATCATTCGAATGATTTTTGGTTATCGCTAGGAGTTATTTCGGTAATCGAATAGATAGATGATTTTCATTTGAACTATTCCATTACTAACACACACAGCAAGGTGGTTTATATGATTTACTCTACACGCCATGGAATGTGCTGACAAAACGGAAAATTTTAAAATCGAAAAAAAATCATTCGAATGATTTTTGGTTATAGCTACGAGATATTTCGGTAATCGAATGGATAGATGATTTTCAATCGAACTATTCCGTCATTAGCACCACAGCAAGGTGGTTTATATGATTTACTCTACACGCCATGGAATGTGCTGACAAAACGGAAAATTTTAAAATCGAAAAAAAATCATTCGAATGATTTTTGGTTATCGCTAGGAGATATTTCGGTAATCGAATAGATAGATGATTTTCATTTGAACTATTCCATTACTAACACACACAGCAAGGTGGTTTATATGATTTACTCTACACGCCATGGAATGTGCTGACAAAACGGAAAATTTTAAAATCGAAAAAAAATCATTCGAATGATTTTTGGTTATAGCTACGAGATATTTCGGTAATCGAATGGATAGATGATTTTCATTCGAAGTATTCCATCATTAGCACCACAGCAAGGTGGTTTATATGATTTACTCTACACGCCATGGAATGTGCTGACAAAACGGAAAATTTTAAAATCGAAAAAAAATCATTCGAATGATTTTTGGTTATAGCTACGAGAAATTACGGTAATCGAATGGATAGATGATTTTCATTCGAACTATTCCGTCATTAGCACACACAGCAAGGTGGTTTATATGATTTACTCTACACGCCATGGAATGTGCTGACAAAACGGAAAATTTTAAAATCGAAAATCATTTGAATGATTTTTGGTAATCGCTACGAGATATATCGGTAATCGAATGGATAGATGCTTTTCATTTGAACTATTCCGCCATTAGCACCCACAGCAAGGTGGTTTATATGATTTACTCTACACGCCATACAATGTGCTGACAAAACGGAAAATTTTAAAATCGAAAATCATTCGAATGATTTTTGGTAATCGCTATGAGATATTTCGGTAATCGAATGGATAGATGATTTTGATTCGAACTATTCCATCATTAGCACCACAGCAAGGTGGTTTATATGATTTACTCTACACGCCATGGAATGTGCTGACACAACGGAAAATTTTAAAATCGAAAATAATTCGAATGATTTTTGGTAATAGCTATGAGATATTTCGGTAATCAAATGGATAGATGATTTTCATTCGAACTATTCCATCATTAGCGCACACACAGCAAGGAAATCGAAAATCATTTGAATGATATTAGGTTATCGCTACGAGATATATCGGTAATCGAATGAATAGATGATTTTCATTCGAAGTATTCCATCATTAGCACCACAGCAAGGTGGTTTATATGATTTACTCTACACGCCATGGAATGTGCTGACACAACAGAAAATTTTATAATCGTAAAATCATTCGAATGATTTTTGGTAATCGCTACGAGATATATCGGTAATCGAATAGATAGATGATTTTCATTTGAACTATTCCATCACCAGCACACACAGCAAGGTGGTTTATATGATTTACTCTACACGCCATGGAATGTGTTGACAAAACGGAAAACTTTAAAATCGAAAATCATTGGAATGGTTTTTGGTAATCGCTACGAGATATATCGGTAATCGAATAGATAGATGATTTTCATTCGAACTATTCCATCATTAGCACCACATTAAGGTGGTTTATATGATTTACTCTACACGCCATGGAATGTGCTGACAAAACGGAAAATTTTAAAATCGAAAAAAAATCATTCGAATGATTTTTGGTTATAGCTACGAGAAATTTCGGTAATCGAATGGATAGATGATTTTCATTCGAACTATTCCGTCATTAGCACACACAGCAAGGTGGTTTATATGATTTACTCTACACGCCATGGAATGTGCTGACAAAACGGAAAATTTTAAAATCGAAAATCATTCGAATGATTTTTGGTAATCGCTACGAGATATAGCGGTAATCGAATGGATAGATGCTTTTCATTTGAACTATTCCGCCATTAGCACACACAGCAAGGTGGTTTATATGATTTACTCTACACGCCATACAATGTGCTGACAAAACGGAAAATTTTAAAATCGAAAATCATTCGAATGATTTTTGGTAATCGCTACGAGATATTTCGGTAATCGAATGGATAGATGATTTTGATTCGAACTATTCCATCATTAGCACCACAGCAAGGTGGTTTATATGATTTACTCTACACGTCATGGAATGTGCTGACACAACAGAAAATTTTATAATCGTAAAATCATTCGAATGATTTTTGGTAATCGGTACGAGATATATCGGTAATCGAATAGATAGATGATTTTCATTTGAACTATTCCATCACCAGCACACACGGCAAGGTGGTTTATATGATTTACTCTACACGCCATGGAATGTGCTGACAGAACAAAAAATTTTATAATCAAAAAAACCTTTCGAATGATTTTTGGTAATCGCTACGAGATATATCGGTAATCGAAAGGATATATGATTTTCATTCGAACTATTCCATCATTAGCAACACAGCAAGGTGGTTATATGATTTACTCTACACGCCATGGAATGTGCTGACAGAACAAAAAAATTTATAATCGTGAAATCTTTCGAATGATTTTTGCTAATCGCTACGAGATATATCAGTAATCGAATGGATATATGATTTTCATTCGATCTATTCCATCATTAGCAACACAGCAAGGTGGTTTATATGATTTACTCTACACGCCATGGAATGTGCTGACACAACGGAAAATTTTAAAATCGTAAAATCATTCGAATGATTTTTGGTAATCGCTACGAGATATATCGGTAATCGAATGGATAGATGATTTTCATTTGAACTATTCCGTCATTAGCACACACAGCAAGGTGGTTTATATGATTTACTCTACACGCCATGGAATGTGCTGACAGAACAAAAAATTTTATAATCGTAAAATCATTCGAATGATTTTGGGTAATCGCTACGAGATATATCGGTAATCGAATAGATAGATGATTTTCATTTGAACTATTCCAACATTAGCACACACAGCAAGGTGGCTTATATGATTTACTCTACACGCCATGGAATGTATTGACAACACGGAAAATTTTAAAATCGTAAAATCATTCGAATGATTTTTGGTAATCGCTACGAGATATATCGGTAATCGAATGAATAGATGATTTTCATTCGAAGTATTCCATCATTAGCACCACAGCAAGGTGGTTTATATGATTTACTCTACACGCCATGGAATGTGCTGACACAACAGAAAATTTTATAATCGTAAAATCATTCGAATGATTTTTGGTAATCGCTACGAGATATATCGGTAATCGAATAGATAGATGATTTTCATTTGAACTATTCCATCACCAGCACACACAGCAAGGTGGTTTATATGATTTACTCTACACGCCATGGAATGTGCTGACACAACGGAAAATTTTAAAATCGTAAAATCATTCGAATGATTTTTGGTAATCGCTACGAGATATATCGGTAATCGAATGGATAGATGATTTTCATTTGAACTATTCCGTCATTAGCACACACAGCAAGGTGGTTTATATGATTTACTCTACACGCCATGGAATGTGCTGACAGAACAAAAAATTTTATAATCAAAAAAACCTTTCGAATGATTTTTGGTAATCGCTACGAGATATATCGGTAATCGAAAGGATATATGATTTTCATTCGAACTATTCCGTCATTAGCCCACACAGCAAGGTGGTTTATATGTTTTCCTCTACACGCCATGGAATGTGCTGACAAAACGGAAAATTTTAAAATCGAAAATCTTTCGAATGATTTTTGGTAATAGCTACGAGATATTTCGGTAATCGAATGGATAGATGATTTTGATTCGAACTATTCCATCATTAGCACCACAGCAAGGTGGTTTATATGATTTACTCTACACGTCATGGAATGTGCTGACACAACAGAAAATTTTATAATCGTAAAATCATTCGAATGATTTTTGGTAATCGGTACGAGATATATCGGTAATCGAATAGATAGATGATTTTCATTTGAACTATTCCATCACCAGCACACACGGCAAGGTGGTTTATATGATTTACTCTACACGCCATGGAATGTGCTGACACAACAGAAAATTTTATAATCGTAAAATCATTCGAATGATTTTTGGTAATCGCTACGAGATATATCGGTAATCGAATAGATAGATGATTTTCATTTGAACTATTCCATCACCAGCACACACAGCAAGGTGGTTTATATGATTTACTCTACACGCCATGGAATGTGCTGACACAACGAAAAATTTTAAAATCGTAAAATCATTCGAATGATTTTTGGTAATCGCTACGAGATATATCGGTAATCGAATGGATAGATGATTTTCATTTGAACTATTCCGTCATTAGCACACACAGCAAGGTGGTTTATATGATTTACTCTACACGCCATGGAATGTGCTGACAGAACAAAAAATTTTATAATCAAAAAAACCTTTCGAATGATTTTTGGTAATCGCTACGAGATATATCGGTAATCGAAAAGATATATGATTTTCATTCGAACTATTCCGTCATTAGCCCACACAGCAAGGTGGTTTATATGTTTTCCTCTACACGCCATGGAATGTGCTGACAAAACGGAAAATTTTAAAATCGAAAATCTTTCGAATGATTTTTGGTAATAGCTACGAGATATTTCGGTAATCGAATGGATAGATGATTTTGATTCGAACTATTCCATCATTAGCACCACAGCAAGGTGGTTTATATGATTTACTCTACACGTCATGGAATGTGCTGACACAACAGAAAATTTTATAATCGTAAAATCATTAGAATGATTTTTGGTAATCGGTACGAGATATATCGGTAATCGAATAGATAGATGATTTTCATTTGAACTATTCCATCACCAGCACACACGGCAAGGTGGTTTATATGATTTACTCTACACGCCATGGAATGTGCTGACAGAACAAAAAATTTTATAATCAAAAAAACCTTTCGAATGATTTTTGGTAATCGCTACGAGATATATCGGTAATCGAAAGGATATATGATTTTCATTCGAACTATTCCATCATTAGCAACACAGCAAGGTGGTTATATGATTTACTCTACACGCCATGGAATGTGCTGACAGAACAAAAAAATTTATAATCGTGAAATCTTTCGAATGATTTTTGCTAATCGCTACGAGATATATCAGTAATCGAATGGATATATGATTTTCATTCGATCTATTCCATCATTAGCAACACAGCAAGGTGGTTTATATGATTTACTCTACACGCCATGGAATGTGCTGACACAACGGAAAATTTTAAAATCGTAAAATCATTCGAATGATTTTTGGTAATCGCTACGAGATATATCGGTAATCGAATGGATAGATGATTTTCATTTGAACTATTCCGTCATTAGCACACACAGCAAGGTGGTTTATATGATTTACTCTACACGCCATGGAATGTGCTGACAGAACAAAAAATTTTATAATCGTAAAATCATTCGAATGATTTTGGGTAATCGCTACGAGATATATCGGTAATCGAATAGATAGATGATTTTCATTCGAACTATTCCAACATTAGCACACACAGCAAGGTGGCTTATATGATTTACTCTACACGCCATGGAATGTATTGACAACACGGAAAATTTTAAAATCGTAAAATCATTCGAATGATTTTTGGTAATCTCTACGAGATATATCGGTAATCGAATGAATAGATGATTTTCATTCGAAGTATTCCATCATTAGCACCACAGCAAGGTGGTTTATATGATTTACTCTACACGCCATGGAATGTGCTAACACAACAGAAAATTTTATAATCGTAAAATCATTCGAATGATTTTTGGTAATCGCTACGAGATATATCGGTAATCGAATAGATAGATGATTTTCATTTGAACTATTCCATCACCAGCACACACAGCAAGGTGGTTTATATGATTTACTCTACACGCCATGGAATGTGTTGACAAAACGGAAAATTTTAAAATCGTAAAATCATTCGAATGATTTTTGGTAATCGCTACGAAATATATCGGTAATCGAATGGATAGATGATTTTCATTTGAACTATTCCGTCATTTGCACACACAGCAAGGTGGTTTATATGATTTACACTACACGCCATGGAATGTGCTGACAAAACGGAAAATTTTAAAATCGAAAATCATTCGAATGATTTTTGGTAATCGCTACGAGATATATCGGTAATCGAATAGATAGATGATTTTCATTTGAACTATTCCATCACCAGCACACACGGCAAGGTGGTTTATATGATTTACTCTACACGCCATGGAATGTGCTGGCACAACAGAAAATTTTATAATCGTAAAATCATTCGAATGATTTTTGGTAATCGCTACGAGATATATCGGTAATCGAATAGATAGATGATTTTCATTTGAACTATTCCATCACCAGCACACACAGCAAGGTGGTTTATATGATTTACTCTACACGCCATGGAATGTGCTGACACAACGGAAAATTTTAAAATCGTAAAATCATTCGAATGATTTTTGGTAATCGCTACGAGATATATCGGTAATCGAATGGATAGATGATTTTCATTTGAACTATTCCGTCATTAGCACACACAGCAAGGTGGTTTATATGATTTACTCTACACGCCATGGAATGTGCTGACAGAACAAAAAATTTTATAATCAAAAAAACCTTTCGAATGATTTTTGGTAATCGCTACGAGATATATCGGTAATCGAAAAGATATATGATTTTCATTCGAACTATTCCGTCATTAGCCCACACAGCAAGGTGGTTTATATGTTTTCCTCTACACGCCATGGAATGTGCTGACAAAACGGAAAATTTTAAAATCGAAAATCTTTCGAATGATTTTTGGTAATAGCTACGAGATATTTCGGTAATCGAATGGATAGATGATTTTGATTCGAACTATTCCATCATTAGCACCACAGCAAGGTGGTTTATATGATTTACTCTACACGTCATGGAATGTGCTGACACAACAGAAAATTTTATAATCGTAAAATCATTAGAATGATTTTTGGTAATCGGTACGAGATATATCGGTAATCGAATAGATAGATGATTTTCATTTGAACTATTCCATCACCAGCACACACGGCAAGGTGGTTTATATGATTTACTCTACACGCCATGGAATGTGCTGACAGAACAAAAAATTTTATAATCAAAAAAACCTTTCGAATGATTTTTGGTAATCGCTACGAGATATATCGGTAATCGAAAGGATATATGATTTTCATTCGAACTATTCCATCATTAGCAACACAGCAAGGTGGTTATATGATTTACTCTACACGCCATGGAATGTGCTGACAGAACAAAAAAATTTATAATCGTGAAATCTTTCGAATGATTTTTGCTAATCGCTACGAGATATATCAGTAATCGAATGGATATATGATTTTCATTCGATCTATTCCATCATTAGCAACACAGCAAGGTGGTTTATATGATTTACTCTACACGCCATGGAATGTGCTGACACAACGGAAAATTTTAAAATCGTAAAATCATTCGAATGATTTTTGGTAATCGCTACGAGATATATCGGTAATCGAATGGATAGATGATTTTCATTTGAACTATTCCGTCATTAGCACACACAGCAAGGTGGTTTATATGATTTACTCTACACGCCATGGAATGTGCTGACAGAACAAAAAATTTTATAATCGTAAAATCATTCGAATGATTTTGGGTAATCGCTACGAGATATATCGGTAATCGAATAGATAGATGATTTTCATTCGAACTATTCCAACATTAGCACACACAGCAAGGTGGCTTATATGATTTACTCTACACGCCATGGAATGTATTGACAACACGGAAAATTTTAAAATCGTAAAATCATTCGAATGATTTTTGGTAATCGCTACGAGATATATCGGTAATCGAATGAATAGATGATTTTCATTCGAAGTATTCCATCATTAGCACCACAGCAAGGTGGTTTATATGATTTACTCTACACGCCATGGAATGTGCTAACACAACAGAAAATTTTATAATCGTAAAATCATTCGAATGATTTTTGGTAATCGCTACGAGATATATCGGTAATCGAATAGATAGATGATTTTCATTTGAACTATTCCATCACCAGCACACACAGCAAGGTGGTTTATATGATTTACTCTACACGCCATGGAATGTGTTGACAAAACGGAAAATTTTAAAATCGTAAAATCATTCGAATGATTTTTGGTAATCGCTACGAAATATATCGGTAATCGAATGGATAGATGATTTTCATTTGAACTATTCCGTCATTTGCACACACAGCAAGGTGGTTTATATGATTTACACTACACGCCATGGAATGTGCTGACAAAACGGAAAATTTTAAAATCGAAAATCATTCGAATGATTTTTGGTAATCGCTACGAGATATATCGGTAATCGAATAGATAGATGATTTTCATTTGAACTATTCCATCACCAGCACACACGGCAAGGTGGTTTATATGATTTACTCTACACGCCATGGAATGTGCTGACAAAACGGAAAATTTTAAAATCGAAAATCATTCGAATGATTTTTGGGAATCGCTACGAGATATATCGGTAATCGAATGGATAGATGATTTTCATTTGAACTATTCCGTCATTTGCACACACAGCAAGGTTGTTTATATGATTTACTCTACACGCCATGGAATGTGCTGACAAAACGGAAAATTTTAAAATCGAAAATCATTCGAATGATTTTTGGTAATCGCTACGAGATATATCGGTAATCGAATGAATAGATGATTTTCATTCGAAGTATTCCATCATTAGCACCACAGCAAGGTGGCTTATATGATTTACTCTACACGCCATGGAATGTGCTGACACAACAGAAAATTTTATAATCGTAAAATCATTCGAATTGATTTTTGGTAATCGCTACGAGAATCGAATAGATAGATGATTTTCATTTGAACTATTCCATCACCAGCACACACGGCAAGGTGGTTTATATGCTTTACTCTACACGCCATGGCATGTGCTGACACAACAGAAAATTTTATAATCGTAAAATCATTCGAATGATTTTTGGTAGTCGCTACGAGATATATCGGTAATGGAATGGATAGATGATTTTCATTCGAACTATTCCATCATTAGCACCACAGCAAGGTGGTTTATATGATTTACTCTACACGCCATGGAATGTGCTGACAGAACGGAAAATTTTATAATCGTAAAATCATACGAATGATTTTTGGTAATCGCTACGAGATATATCGGTAATCGAATAGATAGATGATTTTCATTTGAACTATTCCATCACTAGCACACACAGCAAGGTGGTTTATATGATTTACTCTACACGCCATGGAATGTGTTGACAAAACGGAAAATTTTAAAATCGAAAATCATTCGAATGATTTTTGGTAATCGCTACGAGATATATCGGTAATCGAATAGATAGATGATTTTCATTTGAACTATTCCATCATTAGCACACACAGCAAGGTGGTTTATATGATTTACTCTACACGCCATGGAATGTGTTGACAAAACGGAAAATTTTAAAATCGAAAATCATTCGAATGATTTTTGGTAATCGCTACGAGATATATCGTTAATCGAATAGATAGATGATTTTCATTTGAAATATTCCATCACTAGCACACACAGCAAAGTGGTTTATATGATTTACTCTACACGCCATGGAATGTGTTGACAAAACGGAAAATTTTAAAATCGAAAATCATTCGAATGATTTTTGGTAATCGCTACGAGATATATCGGTAATCGAATAGATAGATGATTTTCATTTGAACTATTCCATCATTAGCACACACAGCAAGGTGGCTTATATGATTTACTCTACACGCCATGGAATGTATTGACAAAACGGAAAATTTTAAAATCGTAAAATCATTCGAATGATTTTTGGTAATCGCTACGAGATATATCGGTAATCGAATGAATAGATGATTTTCATTCGAAGTATTCCATCATTAGCACCACAGCAAGGTGGTTTATATGATTTACTCTACACGCCATGGAATGTGCTGACAGAACAAAAAATTTTATAATCAAAAAAACCTTTCGAATGATTTTTGGTAATCGCTACGAGATATATCGGTAATCGAAAAGATATATGATTTTCATTCGAACTATTCCGTCATTAGCCCACACAGCAAGGTGGTTTATATGTTTTCCTCTACACGCCATGGAATGTGCTGACAAAACGGAAAATTTTAAAATCGAAAATCTTTCGAATGATTTTTGGTAATAGCTACGAGATATTTCGGTAATCGAATGGATAGATGATTTTGATTCGAACTATTCCATCATTAGCACCACAGCAAGGTGGTTTATATGATTTACTCTACACGTCATGGAATGTGCTGACACAACAGAAAATTTTATAATCGTAAAATCATTAGAATGATTTTTGGTAATCGGTACGAGATATATCGGTAATCGAATAGATAGATGATTTTCATTTGAACTATTCCATCACCAGCACACACGGCAAGGTGGTTTATATGATTTACTCTACACGCCATGGAATGTGCTGACAGAACAAAAAATTTTATAATCAAAAAAACCTTTCGAATGATTTTTGGTAATCGCTACGAGATATATCGGTAATCGAAAGGATATATGATTTTCATTCGAACTATTCCATCATTAGCAACACAGCAAGGTGGTTATATGATTTACTCTACACGCCATGGAATGTGCTGACAGAACAAAAAAATTTATAATCGTGAAATCTTTCGAATGATTTTTGCTAATCGCTACGAGATATATCAGTAATCGAATGGATATATGATTTTCATTCGATCTATTCCATCATTAGCAACACAGCAAGGTGGTTTATATGATTTACTCTACACGCCATGGAATGTGCTGACACAACGGAAAATTTTAAAATCGTAAAATCATTCGAATGATTTTTGGTAATCGCTACGAGATATATCGGTAATCGAATGGATAGATGATTTTCATTTGAACTATTCCGTCATTAGCACACACAGCAAGGTGGTTTATATGATTTACTCTACACGCCATGGAATGTGCTGACAGAACAAAAAATTTTATAATCGTAAAATCATTCGAATGATTTTGGGTAATCGCTACGAGATATATCGGTAATCGAATAGATAGATGATTTTCATTCGAACTATTCCAACATTAGCACACACAGCAAGGTGGCTTATATGATTTACTCTACACGCCATGGAATGTATTGACAACACGGAAAATTTTAAAATCGTAAAATCATTCGAATGATTTTTGGTAATCGCTACGAGATATATCGGTAATCGAATGAATAGATGATTTTCATTCGAAGTATTCAATCATTAGCACCACAGCAAGGTGGTTTATATGATTTACTCTACACGCCATGGAATGTGCTAACACAACAGAAAATTTTATAATCGTAAAATCATTCGAATGATTTTTGGTAATCGCTACGAGATATATCGGTAATCGAATAGATAGATGATTTTCATTTGAACTATTCCATCACCAGCACACACAGCAAGGTGGTTTATATGATTTACTCTACACGCCATGGAATGTGTTGACAAAACGGAAAATTTTAAAATCGTAAAATCATTCGAATGATTTTTGGTAATCGCTATGAAATATATCGGTAATCGAATGGATAGATGATTTTCATTTGAACTATTCCGTCATTTGCACACACAGCAAGGTGGTTTATATGATTTACACTACACGCCATGGAATGTGCTGACAAAACGGAAAATTTTAAAATCGAAAATCATTCGAATGATTTTTGGTAATCGCTACGAGATATATCGGTAATCGAATAGATAGATGATTTTCATTTGAACTATTCCATCACCAGCACACACGGCAAGGTGGTTTATATGATTTACTCTACACGCCATGGAATGTGCTGACAAAACGGAAAATTTTAAAATCGAAAATCATTCGAATGATTTTTGGGAATCGCTACGAGATATATCGGTAATCGAATGGATAGATGATTTTCATTTGAACTATTCCGTCATTTGCACACACAGCAAGGTTGTTTATATGATTTACTCTACACGCCATGGAATGTGCTGACACAACAGAAAATTTTATAATCGTAAAATCATTCGAATGATTTTTGGTAATCGCTACGAGATATATCGGTAATCGAATAGATAGATGATTTTCATTTGAACTATTCCATCACCAGCACACACAGCAAGGTGGTTTATATGATTTACTCTACACGCCATGGAATGTGTTGACAAAACGGAAAATTTTAAAATCGTAAAATCATTCGAATGATTTTTGGTAATCGCTACGAAATATATCGGTAATCGAATGGATAGATGATTTTCATTTGAACTATTCCGTCATTTGCACACACAGCAAGGTGGTTTATATGATTTACACTACACGCCATGGAATGTGCTGACAAAACGGAAAATTTTAAAATCGAAAATCATTCGAATGATTTTTGGTAATCGCTACGAGATATATCGGTAATCGAATAGATAGATGATTTTCATTTGAACTATTCCATCACCAGCACACACGGCAAGGTGGTTTATATGATTTACTCTACACGCCATGGAATGTGCTGACAAAACGGAAAATTTTAAAATCGAAAATCATTCGAATGATTTTTGGGAATCGCTACGAGATATATCGGTAATCGAATGGATAGATGATTTTCATTTGAACTATTCCGTCATTTGCACACACAGCAAGGTTGTTTATATGATTTACTCTACACGCCATGGAATGTGCTGACAAAACGGAAAATTTTAAAATCGAAAATCATTCGAATGATTTTTGGTAATCGCTACGAGATATATCGGTAATCGAATGAATAGATGATTTTCATTCGAAGTATTCCATCATTAGCACCACAGCAAGGTGGCTTATATGATTTACTCTACACGCCATGGAATGTGCTGACACAACAGAAAATTTTATAATCGTAAAATCATTCGAATTGATTTTTGGTAATCGCTACGAGAATCGAATAGATAGATGATTTTCATTTGAACTATTCCATCACCAGCACACACGGCAAGGTGGTTTATATGCTTTACTCTACACGCCATGGCATGTGCTGACACAACAGAAAATTTTATAATCGTAAAATCATTCGAATGATTTTTGGTAGTCGCTACGAGATATATCGGTAATGGAATGGATAGATGATTTTCATTCGAACTATTCCATCATTAGCACCACAGCAAGGTGGTTTATATGATTTACTCTACACGCCATGGAATGTGCTGACAGAACGGAAAATTTTATAATCGTAAAATCATACGAATGATTTTTGGTAATCGCTACGAGATATATCGGTAATCGAATAGATAGATGATTTTCATTTGAACTATTCCATCACTAGCACACACAGCAAGGTGGTTTATATGATTTACTCTACACGCCATGGAATGTGTTGACAAAACGGAAAATTTTAAAATCGAAAATCATTCGAATGATTTTTGGTAATCGCTACGAGATATATCGGTAATCGAATAGATAGATGATTTTCATTTGAACTATTCCATCATTAGCACACACAGCAAGGTGGTTTATATGATTTACTCTACACGCCATGGAATGTGTTGACAAAACGGAAAATTTTAAAATCGAAAATCATTCGAATGATTTTTGGTAATCGCTACGAGATATATCGTTAATCGAATAGATAGATGATTTTCATTTGAAATATTCCATCACTAGCACACACAGCAAAGTGGTTTATATGATTTACTCTACACGCCATGGAATGTGTTGACAAAACGGAAAATTTTAAAATCGAAAATCATTCGAATGATTTTTGGTAATCGCTACGAGATATATCGGTAATCGAATAGATAGATGATTTTCATTTGAACTATTCCATCATTAGCACACACAGCAAGGTGGCTTATATGATTTACTCTACACGCCATGGAATGTATTGACAAAACGGAAAATTTTAAAATCGTAAAATCATTCGAATGATTTTTGGTAATCGCTACGAGATATATCGGTAATCGAATGAATAGATGATTTTCATTCGAAGTATTCCATCATTAGCACCACAGCAAGGTGGTTTATATGATTTACTCTACACGCCATGGAATGTGCTGACAGAACAAAAAATTTTATAATCAAAAAAACCTTTCGAATGATTTTTGGTAATCGCTACGAGATATATCGGTAATCGAAAAGATATATGATTTTCATTCGAACTATTCCGTCATTAGCCCACACAGCAAGGTGGTTTATATGTTTTCCTCTACACGCCATGGAATGTGCTGACAAAACGGAAAATTTTAAAATCGAAAATCTTTCGAATGATTTTTGGTAATAGCTACGAGATATTTCGGTAATCGAATGGATAGATGATTTTGATTCGAACTATTCCATCATTAGCACCACAGCAAGGTGGTTTATATGATTTACTCTACACGTCATGGAATGTGCTGACACAACAGAAAATTTTATAATCGTAAAATCATTAGAATGATTTTTGGTAATCGGTACGAGATATATCGGTAATCGAATAGATAGATGATTTTCATTTGAACTATTCCATCACCAGCACACACGGCAAGGTGGTTTATATGATTTACTCTACACGCCATGGAATGTGCTGACAGAACAAAAAATTTTATAATCAAAAAAACCTTTCGAATGATTTTTGGTAATCGCTACGAGATATATCGGTAATCGAAAGGATATATGATTTTCATTCGAACTATTCCATCATTAGCAACACAGCAAGGTGGTTATATGATTTACTCTACACGCCATGGAATGTGCTGACAGAACAAAAAAATTTATAATCGTGAAATCTTTCGAATGATTTTTGCTAATCGCTACGAGATATATCAGTAATCGAATGGATATATGATTTTCATTCGATCTATTCCATCATTAGCAACACAGCAAGGTGGTTTATATGATTTACTCTACACGCCATGGAATGTGCTGACACAACGGAAAATTTTAAAATCGTAAAATCATTCGAATGATTTTTGGTAATCGCTACGAGATATATCGGTAATCGAATGGATAGATGATTTTCATTTGAACTATTCCGTCATTAGCACACACAGCAAGGTGGTTTATATGATTTACTCTACACGCCATGGAATGTGCTGACAGAACAAAAAATTTTATAATCGTAAAATCATTCGAATGATTTTGGGTAATCGCTACGAGATATATCGGTAATCGAATAGATAGATGATTTTCATTCGAACTATTCCAACATTAGCACACACAGCAAGGTGGCTTATATGATTTACTCTACACGCCATGGAATGTATTGACAACACGGAAAATTTTAAAATCGTAAAATCATTCGAATGATTTTTGGTAATCGCTACGAGATATATCGGTAATCGAATGAATAGATGATTTTCATTCGAAGTATTCAATCATTAGCACCACAGCAAGGTGGTTTATATGATTTACTCTACACGCCATGGAATGTGCTAACACAACAGAAAATTTTATAATCGTAAAATCATTCGAATGATTTTTGGTAATCGCTACGAGATATATCGGTAATCGAATAGATAGATGATTTTCATTTGAACTATTCCATCACCAGCACACACAGCAAGGTGGTTTATATGATTTACTCTACACGCCATGGAATGTGTTGACAAAACGGAAAATTTTAAAATCGTAAAATCATTCGAATGATTTTTGGTAATCGCTATGAAATATATCGGTAATCGAATGGATAGATGATTTTCATTTGAACTATTCCGTCATTTGCACACACAGCAAGGTGGTTTATATGATTTACACTACACGCCATGGAATGTGCTGACAAAACGGAAAATTTTAAAATCGAAAATCATTCGAATGATTTTTGGTAATCGCTACGAGATATATCGGTAATCGAATAGATAGATGATTTTCATTTGAACTATTCCATCACCAGCACACACGGCAAGGTGGTTTATATGATTTACTCTACACGCCATGGAATGTGCTGACAAAACGGAAAATTTTAAAATCGAAAATCATTCGAATGATTTTTGGGAATCGCTACGAGATATATCGGTAATCGAATGGATAGATGATTTTCATTTGAACTATTCCGTCATTTGCACACACAGCAAGGTTGTTTATATGATTTACTCTACACGCCATGGAATGTGCTGACAAAACGGAAAATTTTAAAATCGAAAATCATTCGAATGATTTTTGGTAATCGCTACGAGATATATCGGTAATCGAATGAATAGATGATTTTCATTCGAAGTATTCCATCATTAGCACCACAGCAAGGTGGCTTATATGATTTACTCTACACGCCATGGAATGTGCTGACACAACAGAAAATTTTATAATCGTAAAATCATTCGAATGATTTTTGGTAATCGCTACGAGAATCGAATAGATAGATGATTTTCATTTGAACTATTCCATCACCAGCACACACGGCAAGGTGGTTTATATGCTTTACTCTACACGCCATGGCATGTGCTGACACAACAGAAAATTTTATAATCGTAAAATCATTCGAATGATTTTTGGTAGTCGCTACGAGATATATCGGTAATCGAATGGATAGATGATTTTCATTCGAACTATTCCATCATTAGCACCACAGCAAGGTGGTTTATATGATTTACTCTACACGCCATGGAATGTGCTGACAGAACGGAAAATTTTATAATCGTAAAATCATACGAATGATTTTTGGTAATCGCTACGAGATATATCGGTAATCGAATAGATAGATGATTTTCATTTGAACTATTCCATCACTAGCACACACAGCAAGGTGGTTTATATGATTTACTCTACACGCCATGGAATGTGTTGACAAAACGGAAAATTTTAAAATCGAAAATCATTCGAATGATTTTTGGTAATCGCTACGAGATATATCGGTAATCGAATAGATAGATGATTTTCATTTGAACTATTCCATCATTAGCACACACAGCAAGGTGGTTTATATGATTTACTCTACACGCCATGGAATGTGTTGACAAAACGGAAAATTTTAAAATCGAAAATCATTCGAATGATTTTTGGTAATCGCTACGAGATATATCGTTAATCGAATAGATAGATGATTTTCATTTGAAATATTCCATCACTAGCACACACAGCAAAGTGGTTTATATGATTTACTCTACACGCCATGGAATGTGTTGACAAAACGGAAAATTTTAAAATCGAAAATCATTCGAATGATTTTTGGTAATCGCTACGAGATATATCGGTAATCGAATAGATAGATGATTTTCATTTGAACTATTCCATCATTAGCACACACAGCAAGGTGGCTTATATGATTTACTCTACACGCCATGGAATGTATTGACAAAACGGAAAATTTTAAAATCGTAAAATCATTCGAATGATTTTTGGTAATCGCTACGAGATATATCGGTAATCGAATGAATAGATGATTTTCATTCGAAGTATTCCATCATTAGCACCACAGCAAGGTGGTTTATATGATTTACTCTACACGCCATGGAATGTGCTGACACAACAGAAAATTTTATAATCGTAAAATCATTCGAATGATTTTTGGTAATCGCTACGAGATATATCGGTAATCGAATGGATAGATGATTTTCATTTGAACTATTCCGTCATTTGCACACACAGCAAGGTGGTTTATATGATTTACTCTACACGCCATGGAATGTGTTGACAAAACGGAAAATTTTAAAATCGAAAATCATTCAAATGATTTTTGGTAATCGCTACGACATATATCGGTAATCGAATGGATAGATGCTTTTCATTTGAACTATTCCGTCATTAGCACACACAGCAAGGTGGTTTATATGATTTACTCTACACGCCATACAATGTGCTGACAAAACGGAAAATTTTAAAATCGAAAATCATTCGAAAGATTTTTGGTAATCGCTACGACATATTTCGGTAATCGAATGGATATATGATTTTGATTCGAACTATTCCATCATTAGCACCACAGCAAGGTGGTTTATATGATTTACTCTACACGCCATGGAATGTGCTGACAAAACGGAAAATTTTAAAATCGAAAAAAAATCATTCGAATGATTTTTGGTTATAGCTACGAGATATTTCGGTAATCGAATAAATAGATGATTTTCAATCGAACTATTCCGTCATTAGCACCACAGCAAGGTGGTTTATATGATTTACTCTGCACGCCATGGAATGTGCTGACAAAACGGAAAATTTTAAAATCGAAAAAAAATCATTCGAATGATTTTTGGTTATCGCTAGGAGATATTTCGGTAATCGAATAGATAGATGATTTTCATTTGAACTATTCCATTACTAACACACACAGCAAGGTGGTTTATATGATTTACTCTACACGCCATGGAATGTGCTGACAAAACGGAAAATTTTAAAATCGAAAAAAAATCATTCGAATGATTTTTGGTTATAGCTACGAGATATTTCGGTAATCGAATAGATAGATGATTTTCATTTGAACTATTCCATTACTAACACACACAGCAAGGTGGTTTATATGATTTACTCTACACGCCATGGAATGTGCTGACACAACAGAAAATTTTATAATCGTAAAATCATTCGAATGATTTTTGGTAATCGCTACGAGATATATCGGTAATCGAATAGATAGATCATTTTCATTTGAACTATTCCATCACCAGCACACACAGCAAGGTGGTTTATATGATTTACTCTACACGCCATGGAATGTGTTGACAAAACGGAAAACTTTAAAATCGAAAATCATTGGAATGGTTTTTGGTAATCGCTACGAGATATATCGGTAATCGAATGGATAGATGATTTTCATTTGAACTATTCCATCATTAGCACCACAGCAAGGTGGTTTATATGATTTACTCTACACGCCATGGAATGTGCTGACAAAACGGAAAATTTAAAAATCGAAAATCATTCGAATGATATTTGGTAATCGCTACGAGATATATCGGTAATCGAATGGATAGATGATTTTCATTTGAACTATTCCGTCGTTTGCACACACAGCAAGGTGGTTTATATGATTTACTCTACACGCCATGGAATGTGCTGACAACACGGAAAATTTTAAAATCGAAAATCATTCGTATGATTTTTGGTAATCGTTACGAGATATATCGGTAATCGAATGGATAGATGATTTTCATTTGAACTATTCCGTCATTAGCACACACAGCAAGGTGGTTTATATGATTTACTCTACACGCCATGGAATGTGCTGACAGAACAAAAAATTTTATAATCGTAAAATCATTCGAATGATTTTGGGTAATCGCTACGAGATATATCGGTAATCGAATAGATAGATGATTTTCATTTGAACTATTCCAACATTAGCACACACAGCAAGGTGGCTTATATGATTTACTCTACACGCCATGGAATGTATTGACAACACGGAAAATTTTAAAATCGTAAAATCATTCGAATGATTTTTGGTAATCGCTACGAGATATATCGGTAATCGAATGAATAGATGATTTTCATTCGAAGTATTCCATCATTAGCACCACAGCAAGGTGGTTTATATGATTTACTCTACACGCCATGGAATGTGCTGACACAACAGAAAATTTTATAATCGTAAAATCATTCGAATGATTTTTGGTAATCGCTACGAGATATATCGGTAATCGAATAGATAGATGATTTTCATTTGAACTATTCCATCACCAGCACACACAGCAAGGTGGTTTATATGATTTACTCTACACGCCATGGAATGTGTTGACAAAACGGAAAATTTTAAAATCGTAAAATCATTCGAATGATTTTTGGTAATCGCTACGAGATATATCGGTAATCGAATGGATAGATGATTTTCATTTGAACTATTCCGTCATTTGCACACACAGCAAGGTGGTTTATATGATTTACACTACACACCATGGAATGTGCTGACAAAACGGAAAATTTTAAAATCGAAAATCATTCGAATGATTTTTGGTAATCGCTACGAGATATATCGGTAATCGAATAGATAGATGATTTTCATTTGAACTATTCCATCACCAGCACACACGGCAAGGTGGTTTAATATGATTTACTCTACACGCCATGGAATGTGCTGACAAAACGGAAAATTTTAAAATCGAAAAAAAATCATTCGAATGATTTTTGGTTATCGCTAGGAGATATTTCGGTAATCGAATAGATAGATGATTTTCATTTGAACTATTCCATTACTAACACACACAGCAAGGTGGTTTATATGATTTACTCTACACGCCATGGAATGTGCTGACAAAACGGAAAATTTTAAAATCGAAAAAAAATCATTCGAATGATTTTTGGTTATAGCTACGAGATATTTCGGTAATCGAATAGATAGATGATTTTCATTTGAACTATTCCATTACTAACACACACAGCAAGGTGGTTTATATGATTTACTCTACACGCCATGGAATGTGCTGACACAACAGAAAATTTTATAATCGTAAAATCATTCGAATGATTTTTGGTAATCGCTACGAGATATATCGGTAATCGAATAGATAGATCATTTTCATTTGAACTATTCCATCACCAGCACACACAGCAAGGTGGTTTATATGATTTACTCTACACGCCATGGAATGTGTTGACAAAACGGAAAACTTTAAAATCGAAAATCATTGGAATGGTTTTTGGTAATCGCTACGAGATATATCGGTAATCGAATGGATAGATGATTTTCATTTGAACTATTCCATCACCAGCACACACGGCAAGGTGTTTTATATGATTTACTCTACACGCCATGGAATGTGTTGACAAAACGGAAAATTTTAAAATCGTAAAATCATTCGAATGATTTTTGGTAATCGCTACGAGATATATCGGTAATCGAATGAATAGATGATTTTCATTCGAAGTATTCCATCATTAGCACCACAGCAAGGTGGTTTATATGATTTACTCTACACGCCATGGAATGTGCTGACACAACAGAAAATTTTATAATCGTAAAATCATTCGAATGATTTTTGGTAATCGCTACGAGATATATCGGTAATCGAATAGATAGATGATTTTCATTTGAACTATTCCATCACCAGCACACACAGCAAGGTGGTTTATATGATTTACACTACACGCCATGGAATGTGCTGACAAAACGGAAAATTTTAAAATCGAAAATCATTCGCATGATTTTTGGTAATCGCTACGAGATATATCGGTAATCGAATAGATAGATGATTTTCATTTGAACTATTCCATCACCAGCACACACGGCAAGGTGGTTTATATGATTTACTCTACACGCCATGGAATGTGTTGACAAAACGGAAAATTTTAAAATCGTAAAATCATTCGAATGATTTTTGGTAATCGCTACGAGATATATCGGTAATCGAATGGATAGATGATTTTCATTTGAACTATTCCGTCATTTGCACACACAGCAAGGTGGTTTATATGATTTACACTACACGCCATGGAATGTGCTGACAAAACGGAAAATTTTAAAATCGAAAATCATTCGAATGATTTTTGGTAATCGCTACGAGATATATCGGTAATCTAATAGATAGATGATTTTCATTTGAACTATTCCATCACCAGCACACACGGCAAGGTGGTTTATATGATTTACTCTACACGCCATGGAATGTGTTGACAAAACGGAAAATTTTAAAATCGTAAAATCATTCGAATGATTTTTGGTAATCGCTACGAGATATATCGGTAATCGAATGAATAGATGATTTTCATTCGAAGTATTCCATCATTAGCACCACAGCAAGGTGGTTTATATGATTTACTCTACACGCCATGGAATGTGCTGACAAAACGGAAAATTTTAAGATCGAAAATCATTCGAATGATTTTTGGTAATCGCTACGAGATATATCGGTAATCGAATGGATAGATGATTTTCATTTGAACTATTCCGTCATTTGCACACACAGCAAGGTGGTTTATATGATTTACTCTACACGCCATGGAATGTGCTGACAAAACGGAAAATTTTAAAATCGAAAATCATTCGAATGATTTTTGGTAATCGCTACGAGATATATCGGTAATCGAATGGATAGATGATTTTCATTTGAACTATTCCGTCATTTGCACACACAGCAAGGTTGTTTATATGATTTACTCTACACGCCATGGAATGTGCTGACAAAACGGAAAATTTTAAAATCGAAAATCATTCGAATGATTTTTTGTAATCGCTTCGAGATATATCGGTAATCGAATGAATAGATGATTTTCATTCGAAGTATTCCATCATTAGCACCACAGCAAGGTGGTTTATATGATTTACTCTACACGCCATGGAATGTGCTGACACAACAGAAAATTTTATAATCGTAAAATCATTCGAATGATTTTTGGTAATCGCTACGAGATATATCGGTAATCGAATAGATAGATGATTTTCATTTGAACTATTCCATCACCAGCACACACGGCAAGGTGGTTTATATGATTTACTCTACACGCCATGGAATGTGCTGACAAAACGGAAAATTTTAAAATCGAAAATCATTCGAATGATTTTTGGTAATCGCTACGAGATATATCGGTAATCGAATGAATAGATGATTTTCATTCGAAGTATTCCATCATTAGCACCACAGCAAGGTGGTTTATATGATTTACTCTACACGCCATGGAATGTGCTGACAAAACGGAAAATTTTAAAATCGAAAATCATTGGAATGGTTTTTGGTAATCGCTACGAGATATATCGGTAATCGAATAGATAGATGATTTTCATTCGAACTATTCCATCATTAGCACCACAGCAAGGTGGTTTATATGATTTACTCTACACGCCGTACAATGTGCTGACAAAACGGAAAATTTTAAAATTCATAATCATTCGAATGATTTTTGGTAATCGCTACGAGATATTTCAGTAATCGAATGGATAGATGATTTTGATTCGAACTATTCCGTCATTTGCACACACAGCAAGGTGGTTTATATGATTGACTCTACACGCCATGGAATGTGCTGACAAAACGGAAAATTTTAAAATCGAAAATCATTCGAATGATTTTTGGTAATCGCTACGAGAAATATCGGTAATCGAATGGATAGATGATTTTCATTTGAACTATTCCGTCATTTGCCACACAGCAAGGTGGTTTATATGATTTACTCTACACGCCATGGAATGTGCTGACAAAACGGAAAATTTTAAAATCGAAAATCATTCGAATGATTTTTGGTAATCGCTACGAGATATATCGGTAATCGAATGGATAGATGATTTTCATTTGAACTATTCCGTCATTTGCACACACAGCAAGGTGGTTTATATGATTTACTCTACACGCCATGGAATGTGCTGACAAAACGGAAAATTTTAAAATCGAAAATCATTCGAATGATTTTTGGTAATCGCTACGAGATATATCGGTAATCGAATGGATAGATGATTTTCATTTGAACTATTCCGTCATTAGCACACACAGCAAGGTGGTTTATATGATTTACTCTACACGCCGTACAATGTGCTGACAAAACGGAAAATTTTAAAATTCAAAATCATTCGAATGATTTTTGGTAATCGCTACGAGATATTTCAGTAATCGAATGGATAGATGATTTTGATTCGAACTATTCCATCATTAGCACCACAGCAAAGTGGTTTATATGATTTACTCTACACGCCATGGAATGTGCTGACACAACGGAAAATTTTAAAATCGAAAATAATTCGAATGATTTTTGGTAATAGCTATGAGATATTTCGGTAATCGAATGGATAGATGATTTTCATTCGAACTATTCCATCATTAGCGCACACACAGCAAGGAAATCGAAAATCATTTGAATGATATTAAGTTATCGGTACGAGATATATCGGTAATCGAATAGATAGATGATTTTTATTCGAACTATTCCGTCATTAGCACACACAGCAAGGTGGTTTATATGATTTACTCTACACGCCATGGAATGTGCTGACAAAACGGAAAATTTTAAAATCGAAAAAAAATCATTCGAATGATTTTTGGTAATCGCTACGAGATATTTCAGTAATCGAATGGATAGATGATTTTGATTCGAACTATTCCATCATTAGCACCACAGCAAAGTGGTTTATATGATTTACTCTACACGCCATGGAATGTGCTGACACAACGGAAAATTTTAAAATCGAAAATAATTCGAATGATTTTTGGTAATAGCTATGAGATATTTCGGTAATCGAATGGATAGATGATTTTCATTCGAACTATTCCATCATTAGCGCACACACAGCAAGGAAATCGAAAATCATTTGAATGATATTAAGTTATCGCTACGAGATATATCGGTAATCGAATAGATAGATGATTTTTATTCGAACTATTCCGTCATTTGCACACACAGCAAGGTGGTTTATATGATTGACTCTACACGCCATGGAATGTGCTGACAAAACGGAAAATTTTAAAATCGAAAATCATTCGAATGATTTTTGGTAATCGCTACGAGATATATCGGTAATCGAATGGATAGATGATTTTCATTTGAACTATTCCGTCATTAGCACACACAGCAAGGTGGTTTATATGATTTACACTACACGCCGTACAATGTGCTGACAAAACGGAAAATTTTAAAATTCAAAATCATTCGAATGATTTTTGGTAATCGCTACGAGATATTTCAGTAATCGAATGGATAGATGATTTTGATTCGAACTATTCCATCATTAGCACCACAGCAAAGTGGTTTATATGATTTACTCTACACGCCATGGAATGTGCTGACACAACGGAAAATTTTAAAATCGAAAATAATTCGAATGATTTTTGGTAATAGCTATGAGATATTTCGGTAATCGAATGGATAGATGATTTTCATTCGAACTATTCCATCATTAGCGCACACACAGCAAGGAAATCGAAAATCATTTGAATGATATTAAGTTATCGCTACGAGATATATCGGTAATCGAATAGATAGATGATTTTTATTCGAACTATTCCGTCATTAGCACACACAGCAAGGTGGTTTATATGATTTACTCTACACGCCATGGAATGTGCTGACAAAACGGAAAATTTTAAAATCGAAAAAAAATCATTCGAATGATTTTTGGTTATCGCTAGGAGATATTTCGGTAATCGAATAGATAGATGATTTTCATTTGAACTATTCCATCATTAGCACACACAACAAGGTGGTTTATATGATTTACTCTACACGCCATGGAATGTGCAGACAGATAGGAAAATTTTATAATCGTAAAATCATTCGAATGATTTTTTGTAATCGCTACGAGATATATCGGTAAACGAATGGATAGTTGATTTTCATTCGAACTATTCCGTCATTAGCACACACAGCAAGGTGGCTTATATGATTTACTCTACACGCCATGGAATGTGCTGACAAAACGGAAAATTTTATAATCGTAAAATCATTCGAATGATTTTTGGTAATCGCTACGAGATATATCGGTAATCGAATGGATAGATGATTTTCATTTGAACTATTCCGTCATTAGCACACACAGCAAGGTGGTTTATATGATTTACTCTACACGCCATGGAATGTGCTGACAAAACGGAAAATTTTATAATCGAAAAAATATTATTCGAATGATTTTTGGTTATCGCTAGGAGATATTTCGGTAATCGAATAGATAGATGATTTTCATTTGAACTATCCCATTACTAACACACACAGCAAGGTGGTTTATATGATTTACTCTACACGCCATGGTATGTGCTGACAAAACGGAAAATTTTAAAATCGACAAAAAATCCTTCGAATGATTTTTGGTTATAGCTACGAGATATTTCGGTAATCGAATGGATAGATGATTTTCAATCGAACTATTCCGTCATTAGCACACACAGCAAGGTGGTTTATATGATTTACTCTACACGCCATGGAATGTGCTGACACAACAGAAAATTTTAAAATCGAAAATCATTCGAATGATTTTTGGTAATCGCTACGAGATATATCAGTAATCGCATGGATAGATGATTTTCATTTTAACTATTCCATCATTAGCACACACAGCAAGGTGGTTTATATGATTTACTCTACACGCCATGGAATGTGCAGACAGATAGGAAAATTTTATAATCGTAAAATCATTCGAATGATTTTTGGTAATCGCTACGAGATATATCGGTAAACGAATGGATAGATGATTTTCATTCGAACTATTCCGTCATTAGCACACACAGCAAGGTGGTTTAATATGATTTACTCTACACGCCATGGAATGTGTTGACAAAACGGAACATTTTAAAAACGAAAATCATTCGAATGATTTTTGGTAATCGCTATGAGATATATCGGTAATCGAAATGATAGATGATTTTCATTTGAACTATTCCATCACTAGCACACACAGCAAGGTGGCTTATATGATTTACTCTACACGCCATGGAATGTGCTGACACAACGGAAAATCTTATAATCGTAAAATCATTCGAATGATTTTTGGTAATCGCTACGAGCTATATCGGTAATCGAATAGATAGATGATTTTCATTTGAACTATTCCATCATTAGCACACACAGCAAGGTGGTTTAATATGATTTACTCTACACGCCATGGAATGTGCTGACATAACGGAAAATTTTAAAATCGAAAATCATTCGAATGATTTTTGGTAATCGCTACGAGATATATCGGTATAGATGATCTTCAATTGAACTATTCCATCACTAGCACACACAGCAAGGTGGTTTATATGATTTACTCTACACGCCATGGAATGTGTTGACAAAACGGAACATTTTAAAAACGAAAATCATTCGAATGATTTTTGGTAATCGCTATGAGATATATCGGTAATCGAAATGATAGATGATTTTCATTTGAACTATTCCATCACTAGCACACACAGCAAGGTGGCTTATATGATTTACTCTACACGCCATGGAATGTGCTGACACAACGGAAAATCTTATAATCGTAAAATCATTCGAATGATTTTTGGTAATCGCTACGAGCTATATCGGCAATCGAATAGATAGATGATTTTCATTTGAACTATTCCATCATTAGCACACACAGCAAGGTGGTTTATATGATTTACTCTACACGCCATGGAATGTGCTAACACAACGGAAAATTTTAAATATGTAACCCAAAATAAATGAAACATGCTGTATTTTCTGAAAAAATAAATATTTTCACAGTTGCCTTGCAACTGAAACCATGCCTCTGTAATAGAAGCAGTTTCGAAACGTTACCAACAACAAATTAAATTTCTTGCCTTAATACGCAGTGGAAGTCATACGGGCAAAGAAAGCATCAGTTTATTCTTCCAGGGTTACTTGGATTGGGATTCTTGCATATCTGGAACCAAAAGAATTTCCTTCCTCCCGATTAAAACTGCAGAAGAAATCAATAAAATTAGGCACCGAAAACTATAAATCAAAGCAGATAAGTTTTAATTAAATCTACTGCCGGTAAAGTTTTAGGTTAAGAACCTTGTTACAACTATGATATTTTTACATTTACCTGTTTTAAGATTTTCACAATTATCCTGAGAAGTGTTGGAATTTAAATGGGCGTTTTCCTTTAAAGTTTATAACATATAAACAATTCAACACAGCACTTTACATGTGAAACGTTCAAATGTGTGTATAATTATGTCAGGCACGGCCAATGAAAAAAGCGGATTATGTTTATGTAACGCTTCCAACAGGTGTTTTGTTTTGAGGAAACTTCTTCAACTTTTATCTAACCTTATTAAAAGATGCGTTTTTACATCTAAGAAATAATATGCAAATTAGAGATGTGTATAATATTTAAAAATGAATTTTATTTTTCATAAATTCTGAATGAATCAGATAACGCTTTTACTTTTTATACGTCCAGTATAGGGAAGTGTTGATTTCATGAAAATATTCTAAATAGAGATTTTGACGGAAATACATGTGTTGGAACTCCAGCTCTCTAGGTGGGTGGATGGTTGTGTAGGTGGGTGTGTGCGTCCCGTAACTTCCAAACGGATGGTCCGATTTTAATGGGCTTTGGAATGTAGATCAAACGTTAATCGTTAAACAATGCGAAACCGTATTTTTTGAAACTATTTTTCGGGAAAAACGAATTCTGAACTAAAAAACAAAATCTGATAGAAAAGCTTAGGGCAAAGAAAATGTTTTTGTCCGGAACATTCTAGGTGCAAAATTGCAGCTGCTACAATTTTGTTTTTAAATTTGGGTTTAACCGAGTTTAACGCTTTATTATACAAAAACGAAACTGACATGGCAAATCGGGATGCCTATGTTGATATTTGATTTGACGGAGATATGGCTATTTTGGCAAATTTCAAAAAATGTGTTTTTCCGTGAGCTACAGAGCGGTCCAATTGTCAAATACCAAACACCATTGGCTTTGTCTTGAAAAGGCGCGTCTTTTAAGTGGTTACATAGCAACTGGTGAAAATCTCAATCAAAAACTTTATACAATTTACTTATAAAAATAGATATTTATTATACAAGGGAAAAAAGTAATAGATTTTAGCTCGAGGTGTCTGTTTGTCACTCACACCGAGAGCTAAAATCTTACTTTTTTCCTGTGTATAATACACTATTTTTTTCTGTGACGGGAAAAATGTAATATATCGAAAAACATATATAATAAAGTCGGAAAATTGCTCAACGTGGAATTTGAATTTTTAAACTAGTAAGCTGTTGTAGCGGGAAAAAAGTAATTACTTTTTTCCCCGGGGAAAAAGTAATTACTTTTTTCCCGGGTAAAAGGAAAAAAGTTTACTTTAGTACCTGTCAGGAGAGACAAAATGTTAAACTTTTTTCCCGTCACAGAAAAATAAAGATTTAAACCACTCTTTGCATTTCTGTGATACTGGTCAGAATTCAAATTGCGACACTCGGAAATTTGTCAAAAATATAGCGTTGTGGAAGACCTTTCCACACTTCTGTGATCCTGATAGCAACTGGTGAAACTCTCAATCGAAAACTTTATACAATTTTGGTTGGTATTTGATTTGACGGAAAAAATGTAAAAAATCGTCTTTTCTGGGACCTCGTACATTAAAAAATTCTTAAAATAGTTTTCCGAACTTACAGCGCGATGCCGGTTGCTTCCTGCTGTTTCGAGAGCTTCAAGCTATATTTTTAAATTCGCCGTAATGGCTATATCTCTGTCAATTCAAATATCAAAATAGGCACGTAACTATTTAAAAGGCGCGTCTTTTCGAGACAAAGCCAATGGTGTTAGGTATTTGAAAATTGGCCCGCTGCAGCTCACACAAAAACGCATTCTTTTAAAGTCTGCCGAAATGGCCATATCTCTATCAAATCAAATAACAACATAGACATGTAACCACTTAACAGACGCGTCCTTGCAAGGCGAACCCAACGTTGTTCGGTATTTGAAGATTGGACCGCTGCGCTGCAGTTCATGCAAACACACACCTTTCTTATTGTCTACTTTGTGTTTTACTGCATGAGAACTTGGATATTCAGAAGTTAGCTTTCTTTCGACGTATTCAAAAATATACAGTGTGCCATAGGAAAAATATTTTAAGCAGTAATTGGAAAGATGGACGTTGAATTGTTTTTTGTTGTATACGTGATTTTAATCAGCACACAAATTATGCCCTTTTTTCTTTTGTACCAAATTTGTAGCTCTTATGGTTACAGTTTTCAAGATACCAATGAAACGCAACTTAAAAATACACCCTGTCGACCATCAGAAATATGGACATTTAATGGACTGTATTTTCCATTTTTGTGCATAGTCTTCTTAGTTTATATCTACATCATTTCTACCAATCGTAAAACACCATCCATTTAGTATACATTATAAAGATATAAAACCGATTTTCACACAGTAGGTGTCTTACTTAAGCTTAATGAAAAATCGATTAATAAAACAATACCTACTCTCTATGGCATGATGAAAATATGATGTAAACATAGGCATCCCCACGCGGTAAGAGCTTTGTTATATTTCGGTCTTTCGCGCGTCTGGGAGCGTTCAGTAGGACGTCCGGTGTTTCAGTTCTTTACAGTATTATTAAATCATGTCCGTTTTAAGCACGGTGATATTCTTGGCAGTATCTGCAATCTTTACGCAAGCAAACCCGTGTTCTTTGGAATTGAGCGTGGATATTTCAAACGGCGAACGATTATCCAACGGAGTAATTAGAAATGATGGTATTTTTTACGAGCTGGGTACTTACTTTATTTACAACAATTCGGTTAGGGGGTGTGCTTGTGAAATTAAACGATGCCTTCCTAAATGTTGTCTACACGATTACGTTATGGTTAACGGCACCTGCCAAGCATACAAGGAAGATGCTTCTATGTTATTGCAAAATGAAACAGTTTTAATGAATTTATCGCGTGATCATTTTCAGTTTGTGCATAACAAAGATATGTGCATTGAAAGTGAACTTTATCGACTTCTTCCGCTTGATTACGAAGAAGATACATTTTATATTCAAGATGACGGACTATTGCATATGCCTTTTGCTATCGAAGGAAAAGACACTTTCAACCAAAAACAGTATTGCATGGAAATGTTTCTCAATGACGAAACGGACACGGAAGTTTCGGCGATTATTTGTATCGATGAACGGCAGCACTCTTATGTTTCCTATGGTGAGTTTAGTTTTGTTCAAACAAACCGACAAGTAGGTTTTTATGAAATGTGTTGAGATTGTGCAGAGCCGATATTCTTTCGTAATAGTAAAATGGTTATTCTTTAAAATAAATAATTTACTCTTAAATATACCTACTTTTATAGATGCAAGAAAAGTATTTAAAACTAATGTAAATCCACAGTTTTCTGAAATTACTCATTATTTTAAAAAAATAACTGCAACGCACAACTACATACAGAACTTTTAGAAATTCAGAACCGGCGGCGCGCGTCGCTAGAGTATGATGGTCCCTATCGCACTTTGCCGGGAACGCCAACCTATCCAAGGTTTAAAATAATTTTCTATTGAAGAATGAGACAAGCCGCAAGCTGTCAAAATCCCGAATTCCGACAAGGGCTTTTGGGTAGCTACTATTCTTTGCTTAATGCTTAATCTCACGCGCTGCACTTTATTTATGTATTTCAAGAATATCGCTTTTTTTTCAATGAGCAACATTGGATATGGAAATTTTAAGTTGCCAAAAGAAATGCATTTAGCCCGACTTGCATATACTTATTATTTCACTTACGTCTCATTTGTCTTTGTGTAAATTTGAAAGCACTAACACGTAAACTTAAATTTGGAATTTGTTTAGCGACTTTAAACTAAGTGTTGAGTTATAATAAGTGAGTTTCTCTTTTTTTTGTGGAATACAAGGTGAGTTTATTTTTATTTTTGTATGTTTTGCTTATTTACAACTTCTTCTCTAATGCTTCTTAAATAATATGCACCAACCAGGTAAAAACAGTACTAAGTAACCCAAGTGAGAGCGGCAGCTTGGGCTGTTCCGAAAAGTCCGACCAGTCATTTTATTGACTCGTACCAAAGTGACCATGTCCGAGCTCAGGGAGGAATAGCAGACCCCGTCTTGGTCCAGCTTATGCACTATGTAGCGTAGGGTCGTCTTGATGCGGCTCGCCGGGTGAGTCTCCCACCACCAGTGGAGACTTAGGGCTCGCAACCTGATGTCATTATTGGTAGGTAGCTATCTTTCTCGTAATCGTTATTGAGAGCGAGTTCGTGGCTGGTTGTAGCTTACGATAGGTGCCGCAACGTTAATAATCGAGGTTGCCTGTATTGGCCTACTCACAAGGTAAATACATATGTGAATTATATCTTTTATTTGTAACTAGTTACATTTTTTAGTTTGTACTGGTAACTGTATCTAGATACGAATAAAAAGTATTTTACCCAACACTGCTTAGCAGGCACACTCTAAGCACTAACAAAATAATTAGTGCCAATAGTTTCTACTATTAACATTTTACGTGTGTAGCTTTTTTAAGGATTGTTGATGAACTTAAGGGTAATTTAGAGGTGTGTTGTTTTTGACTGCTAATGAGTGGGATATTTTTCGTCATGTTCACATTTTTTAAATTTTTATGAGCTAGGGCGCTGGTTATAGCTTTTTGTCACACAAAGTACCCCACGCGAATAATACTCCGTCTCTTTTCAACACCAGTTTATTTGAAAACCCCTAATCCTACATATAAACTCCTTTATATATATGTCTGGTTTCACCGCGATTGTGGTCGCCTTCCAGTTCCCAGTTGCCAGTTTCTTCTGTCGTCTCAATCACCTTCTTGTAAGTTTCTTTGAGACATTGCTTTTGTTGTTCCTTTTCTCCATGTTTCTCTAGGACGGCCTCTTTCCTTCCTTTCATTTGGCACCCATTCCATTATTTTCTTCGGCAGTCTATTTTCATTCATCCTATTAACATGTCCGTACCATATTAGCTGCTTTCGTTGAATGTCCTCAATTATTGTTCTTTCTTTCTTAACTATGCGTCGGATCTCTTCATTTCTTATATGTTCCAGTCTTGATTTTCGCGCTGATCTTCTAAGAAAGTCCATCTCTGTCGATAATAGCTTGTTTTCCATGTCTTTGTTTATCTTCCATACCTCACATCCATAAGTGAGTGTGCTTTTAACCATAGCTTCATATATGTGCATTTTTGTTTTTCTCCTTATATCTTTCTGCCAAAGAACTGAATTCAAAGCGCCAGTTATTTTTCGAGCTTTGTTTGTTCTGCTGTTGATCATTTCATTGTATCTACCTGTATTATTCAAAATTGTTCCTAAATATTGGTAGCTGTCGCAGCTTTTTATCATTGTTCCGTTGTCCAGTTGAATATCTTGGGTTGGGCCACCTACGCACATATATTCAGTCTTTTTGAAGTTCATTGTTAGACCCCATTTGGAGTATTCTTCTTCTAACTTTCTGATCATGTATTCCATGTCCTCAAAATCCTGAGCAATTACTACCTGGTCATCAGCGTAGTGTAGTGTATATAATATTGTGTCTCCTATGGGGACCCCCATCACTCCACATTTCCTCCTCCACTGCTTCAGTGCCATGTCAAGATAGATGTTAAATAGGATCGGGGACGCACAGCAGCCCTGTCGCAGTCCTTTTGTTACTCGAAATGTAGATGTCAGTGATTTCCAACTTTAACCCTACTACAGGTGCCATTATACAGTTCTTTAATTGCTTTTATTATAGTTACGTTAATGGGGGATTCTTCTAGCACTTTGAAAAGGTTTTGGATGGGTATGTTGTCGTAAGCTTTTGTAAGATCTATAAATGTAAGATGTGTTTCTCTTGCTGTTGCTATCCTTTTTTCTATTATTTGTGTTAGGCAAAATATGTTGTCTATCGTTGATCGACCTGCTCGAAAACCTGACTGTTCTTCCGTTTGGTACATCTGGTAGTCATCGGTGATAAGCACGGTTAGAATACGTCCATATAGTCTGCTGAGCGTGCTGGTGACTGAGAGTCCTCTATAGTTCTCACACTGATCTCCTGAGCCCTTTTTAAATATGGGTGTTATCCAGCTTTCTTTCCTTTAATGGTTGCAAACATTTGCGAAAAGGTACCTACAAATGAAACTTATTTTAATGAAAAATAAATGTGCAGCCCACGTAATGTCAGTTTACTTAATGTTATTTTTCCATTTGTGGGTGAATATAAATTCTTCATTACGGATAGTTTTCACAATTATATTATCTAAAATGTTATGTACCTGGACACATTCAGCAACGCTGATACTAAACGTCTGACATTATAGCAATATTTCGTTTTATGTACTCTACTAGTAATCGTGTCTGGTATTTTTTTTTATGTATGTCTGTAGGTGGGTATGTGCGCCCTACAACTCCCGAACAAATGGTTTTATTTTAATGAGGTTCGGAGTGTGGGAGTATATCAAACATTCATCGACAAAATAAACTTTAAAGAAAATCCGATACCGGAAGCGGAAATTAGACATGTTTTTTGGTAGCAATTTTTTCAGAATACGAACTTGCTAAATCTACAAACGGAATTTGATAGAAGACCTTACGGCAAAGCGAATGCTTTTTTTTTCCTAATATTCTAGCTATAAAATGGCGGCTCTTCGATTTTCAAAAAATTTCAGTTTTAACGACCATTTACTCAACAACCAGTTGACAGGTCGAAATTAAAATTAATGCTACAATAACCCTAGGAAACCACAAGGTCACTATGTAAGAAAATTTTTGTACAAATAAAAACAGCAAAGTGAAAATACTTTCAAAATTGAACATTTGCAGAAAAATAATACTCAAAAACTGGTACACAATTTTTTTTTAAGTATGTGACCTGATAGAGCTAGAGATGAGCTACAGTTTGGTTTGTGTCCCAGTCCCCTAAATTCTCTGTAACGCTTTCAATGAATTTTTGGAAATCGAAAATTAATACCCCTCTCTTTAATAAACGGGGAACGATAACAAAATTCTGTTTAGACTAAATTGCTCATGAGTGATAGTAGAGAAGTGAGTGTGGGAATGTAAAGGCAAAGTTTATTGCCTATTTTTTACATTTTTGATCGTGGTTGTAGTTTTTTGCTCTGCACTATACTTATTTGCACTTATTAAAGCAGTAGTAAATATTTCTTTAAAAGCAACTATTTGGTTTTGTTTTCAAAAATTACCGTACCCTTAATTACACCTTATCGGTCGTCCACCTTGTCGTACAGTTTTAGTATTGGTGGCAGATTTGAAGATATTACATCTTGGAGTGTCATTAAGAGAGTACGTTTGACGCTTGGTAGGGTTATTGCTACCTCCCCCCATCCAGTTTCTGAAAGGGGCATTCTATTTTATGGTATTTTCTCTTAGAAATCTAATTGGGTGATTTGGCGATTATAATCTACCTACAACCAGACATTGTTTAAAAACACTTTTTTAGGGTACTGGTGGTAAACCAAGTATTTCTAACAAAATGTCGCATTAAAACATTTTCATGAAATCAATATACTTCGGGCCTATACTGAAAGTATATGTATAAGAAAGTAAAAATTAAATCATTTTGCTCAGAGCGAAATTGATTTAAAATAATTATATGCATTATTACTTGTTGATAAGGCACCCACGAAATATTTGGGTGCCAAATTACTCCTAAATACAATCAACTATTAATTAATCACATTTTGAAATCGACCATTTTCAACCAATTAATACCTTCTAATACTAGTGGTATAGAAATAAAAAAAAGTTGCACTGACATCTTGCGTAATAAATAAGCGATTACTTTTAAATATAAACCATAATAATGTGAAGAGATTTTAGACATAATACCTACAAGTATAATTTTTTCGTTGTTAGAGTGTTTCGTCTTTAATAAAATCTGCTTTTGGCTAGAACGCCATATAATTTTTAGTAAACTTTTTAAAACTAAGCGTAATTATAATTACGCTAATTAAATCATTAATTAATTCGGCGTTGCGTGTTGCCTATGTACTAGGCGTGAACCATAATCTGTGAAATTACAAACGTTTTTACTTTCTTATACTACTTTCAGCGTGTGTTATTTAACCCCAAACAATGGTTTTGCGATTGCAGTAATAAAACAATGGGGAAACACCTCGCCTGTATACTTTCCCATATATATATATATATAAAAAAAATCCTTTTAAGCCACAGGTATAAAGAGTTGCTACTGCATAAGAGTACATGACGCCAGATGCTCCAGTGCTCCTCGATTAATGTTACAGCGCTTTTTACCAAAATTGGCTTTTATTAGAAAAAATCTGTTTTTCGTATTTTTTCGATAACTAGAAAAAATATTCGTGTATGCCGATATGACAACTCACGTTAAAACCAAAATTTTCAAAAAAAATCGTTGCGGCCTCCATTTTAAAGATATGAGTATTAGAGATTTTGATTTGTCTTAGCGACCTGTATCGCGCTGTGCTCAAGTTGTGCATACTCCGTACAGAGCGTGTTGAAGTTTTTAAAAATCTGTTTGGAGAGTTCGTTTCTTAATTCCATTAGTCACCATCAAGGAACTTCAGAGATTAATTATAGGAACTAGCCGCATCAAAATCTAAAAGAAATAAATATAGCTTATATAAACATAACAGCTAATTTAGGCAATGCAGGAGCGGTCACTTGGAACTTTATATCCTGCTAGAATTTTAAAACACGCGTTGTACCGATTAGTTGCTTTGCACTGATGTAAAAATCCATAATTATAATGAATTTAATCACGCTGGAGCAACAAAACCAAAATGAGCTTGCGTATTTCACGTATGCGTAAAAGAAAACACATTTAAGTGGCCGGAAAAATTCAGAGTTTTGTACAATGCGAGTGACGCGGTGTTATCAGCACACACATATCCGGACACTAATAACCACAAAGTCTTGTTATACTTTAGTTTCTATTGGGTAAATGTGTTAGTTGATTAATCTCCTTTGGTGGCAGTGGTCGGTATATCTTATAAGTACCTACCATGAAGTGCTATTCGAAGTTTCTTCTACTCTTTGTCTTAAATGCATTTCTAGTTTCGGTAACTGCTAATCGCTGTCCTCTCAAATTAAGTTTAGATATAACAGACGGCGCCTATTCTGATGACGGAACAATCGTAAGCAACAACGTTTCGTATCCACGGGGAACTTATTTCGAACACAAGGGCTCGGTCAAGGGATGCATTTGTAAAATCAAACGTTGCGTTCGTAAATGCTGTGAAGTTGGTCAGGTGATGCTTAATAAAACTTGCCAATCGTACAGTAAAGACTTTCGTTTAGAAATTTACAATCAGAAGGAACTAATTAACAACGTCTCAGATAATCATTTTTATTACATACCCAATCAGGAATGCGCAAATAACAAATACAAACTGGAACCGACGGCTTATGATGAAGACAAATTTTACGTTCAATATAATGGAAGTATGTTTATGCCATTTGCTGAAAAAGTTTCCATGTTGCATCCCCAGCAATACTGTTTGGAAATGTTTATCGATGAAACAAAGAATGGAAATATTTCTGCCCTTGTTTGCTTTCCGGAAGGAAATGAATTTCACACTGCGTATTCATTCGGTAAGTTGCATTTAAACGTGTTTATTTTTGTTACTACTAGAGACAAGTACAAACAACAAACAAAATCTTATTTTGCATTCTAATAGCGCAGTTACAATTTGTCCGTGTCGTAATGCTTTAGCAGCAATTTACTTCCCCATGCTTGCAGTATGTCAATGCATTGTGAACGCGAAATTTTTCGATTTTGTCGGAAATACATGTTTTGGACCTTCAAGAAAACACAACCTGATTTTTAACATATGTAGGTATGTATGTGTATGTAGCGTGAAATCTCAGAAACTACTCGACAGATGTGTTAAGATGTTAATGCAATATTGTATATGTAGCTATAGCTAGGTATCATGAAAATTTATCGAGCCAAAGGTTGTTTCTTTAAGATACAGAAACGGAAACTGAAGTTAAACATACGTCTTTTTTTTGTGATTTTATTTAAAAAGGTAATTTAAAATGCAGAACGATAAAAGGCGTTAAGACAATTTTAAAGCTCTGTTTCCGAACGCTCTACCTCAAAAATTGCGACAACGACGATTTTTTTGGCTTTAACGCTTATTTACTCAAAAATGAGTTGTCAGATCGGCAGAAACTTTAATACGCAATGCTATTATCTAAGACCATTTTTGAAACCTCGTTAACTACGAAGAGAAAAAACATTTTTCGACTTTTGAAAAAAATATTATTTAAACTTACACATTTTTTTATTAATTTTGTAAGCTCATTGAGCTAGGAATGGCCTACAATATGAGTGGCGTTCGAGCACTGGTTTCTATGCGACGCCTCCTACAAATGTTTGAAAACTTTGGTTTTCATGCCTCCTTAGTACTCAAAAAAGGCTTATAATATAAGGACCCTAGGGCTACAAAATGTTACTCTCTACGTGCATTTTGTTGGAACCTAGGACATTTGGGAAATATTTTCAAAATTTATGATTTTCAAAAACAAAATTTCTGAAAAACTGGTCACACAATTTTGAACTCCAATTTGGCAATATGCATACTGCAATTATTTTTATGAGTATGCGAATAAACGAGCAGTGCTGCGCCGATTTTTTAATAATTTCACATACAGATAAGGATAATATTATTGCTTGTAACAAACATTTCAACATTTCCTTCTACACAAACTGTTAATACGTTTAGAGCAATCCCGCTGATTTCATGAGTATTTTCGTTTTGGGATTTTAACAAAACAACACATTTTAGGATCAAAAAAAAACAAAAGGCAGTTTAGAAAACTGTGCGTCTGTTGCGTGCGTTCGTACCCTCACAGGCTTAACGCTGATATAATCTCGTATCATTCTAAACATATTTGACATGTGAAGTTATAGCATTATTAATTTATCAAGAAAATAAACTTTTAAAAAAGTTTATAACCGGGAAAGAAAGTTGGCTATGTATATTTGATACAATTTTCTTCGAAAACAAAATTTTGTGAATTTTTGAGCTTATACATATAATAAGGATAGATAATGTACAAACGAAATTTTTGATTTTAATGCTTGTTTGCACAAAAATGAGTTGTCAGATCGGTATACATAATGATATGGCCAAAAATCGATATTTTCAAAATTATTCAATAAATTATTTCTGACGCCAAAACTTTTTATTATAATATGTATTTTATATTTTTAATACAAAACTTTGTTACAAAAGAATGAAACATTATATACCGCGTGTTGCAAAAGAAAGCGCATGAGCTTATAAGCTCCTCTGTTATTTACTTTAAAAAATTTTTGTACGGAAGTATTATTTTTTAGACAATACTATCTACAAAATCCACATGTCAATCGCCATCTCGTACTTCCGGAAATAACTGGAAGTGACATCAACTTTTTTAAATAGAACCCTGCTATATTCACGGGCGCCCGTGGGGACAGTTGCTTCCCCCACCTGAAATTTGAATTCGGCAAGAAATGTTCACGGGAACTCGTGCACACAAGCAGTCCTCCATACACGGTTCTGAATATATTTTTTATTAACTTGGAACTACTGCATATACAGAGTGGGCCGGGAAATGATGAACAATCGATTAGAGATGGTAATGAAACACAACAGTTAACATATTGAACATGCAATTAATTATTAACTGTTTTCCAAGCAATGTTTCAATTTTAATGACGTCTTATTGTTACAATTGTGCTTTATAAATCAAAACAAAATGCTTTATCATCTTGTGGTCCATGCTGCAGATGGGACGAAAAGACTCGAGAACAGCACACGGGGGGTAATCCCCGATAGCGTGGTACAGTGGAAATGTTTCTGTTTTTTTTTATTTATTTCGCGTAAAGTGGGCGTTACGTGCTGATGGAGAAACCTGTAATTACGTTAATCCAGGCTATTTTTTTAATTCTGAAACTGCAGGACAGCACTTAAATTTTCTTTTTAAATTTTACGAGTTTTTTTCTACTTTTTCCTTTTCTACTAAGGCCCTTAGAAATCAGCTTTACTGTGACGCAAAGTTAATTTCTGCAGAATTTGTCTTTTCACGGGTCGGGGGAGGAGGCTGTACCTCTCAAATTTAACGTTTATCTACTTTGGCTTGCTCTTCCCTTGAGGCAATTCTGTGGGCGCCTATGTCTATATTGTTAAACATTCTTTCATTGCGAAAATAATGAGTTATTGAAAAACTTCTTTCCTGAATAATGCCGCCTCTTGAATGAAATACATTGGTACATTTGTGCCATTTTATATAACCTAACAAAAACATTCATTCATATAAGTGATATAATAGTTGTTTAATAACATACAAAATTAATATCTATGTAACATTAGAAACATAACATACAGCATATAAAAACTTGAAATTTTTGATTTCCACGGCCTACTTTTATCAACATTTCTTTTATCATACTGTATTTTTTATACCCTTCAAAATTTTCGGCTCTTAAACTTCTGCCGCTCTAGGCAACAGTCTAGTGCGTCTATTGGAAAATCCGGTCCTGCTGCGAGGTCGCCAGATTTGAAGTTTATTCCACTCAAATGAAAATGAAATTAAAATAAATTAACGTTAAATCAAAATGAATCAGATATCAATGATGTTTCTATATCATATGTAATAAAACACTCAATTTACAACAAAAAATATTTATCGCAATTCTTTGATCTTCGATACAAACCAGCATATACATAGTAGGTCATAGTTATGAAATGGCCGCAAGTAAAGCTGCTTTAAGGTGGTAAAGTTCAGAAGTAGCAAGATGGATTGTAATATTTTAAACGAAAATGTGTGATGCAATGCAAATTTAAAATACCACCGTGTATAACATTATGAACTTTTGCATTCTACAAATCCACAATACTATTATTTATATAATATACATATAACTATTATCGGGTCGTTATCAATTAAAACATCCGTTTAATTAAACACCCACATTGTTATACGCTATACCTACTCATTTCACCTAACTAACAAGAAATAATTGATACTCATTTCCAAACTGTTTTTAAAATTAAAAAGCTGAAGTGTGCACTTCGAGTGGACTTTCCCATACTAGAACTTATCGTATTTGCAAAGGTGTAAATTTTATAATTATAACCTTTCATTCCATCCATCCAAATTCATAGAAAGCGCCACAGTGAAATTATAGCTTTAAAAAAAACAAACTGTAGCCATACTAGTTACTAATTGCCTTATTTGCAAAAGTGTAACCTTTAATAACTATAACGTTGTACAGTTTAAGCGAGTAATAGATTTCTAAGAAAACAAACAGCGGGAATTTACTTTTTAACTAGAGTTAATTGGTAGGCGTAGTTAAAATCACCTAAATGCCAGAAAACGCGTTGTAGATTTTAAAAAGTATCGCTTTTTTCTTAATTTTTAAAATAGTTGAAAAATTTAGCAAATCCTAATAAAGTACTTTAAATAGTCTCTCGAACTGATAAAAGTTTTTAACGATCGGCGTTTGCGTTTTTGAATAAATAAGTAATCAATTTCAAATTTTTCAAAAATTCCTGGAAGGCGTCAGAGTCAAATTTGGGAGATAAGTAAAAAATAAATTTGTAGTTCAGTGCAAGCTCTATCGGCCCAAAACGTTTAAAAGAAAACGTGTTTAAAGTTTTTAAGAAATTTTTTTTTTGTAAATATTAAAAATTTTGAAGCAGCGCCATTGCGATATTTTTCGGATTTTCAAAATTAATTAAATTTTATCGTATCCTACCTAGGAAGGGCTTTCAAACAAGTAGTAGCTGATCCCGATCAGACAACTACTTTTTGAGTAAATGGACGTTAAAGTCGAGATTTTCAAAAAGCTGTAACGGCCGCCATTTTAAAGCTAGAAAGTTCGGTAAAAAGTTTTCGATTTGCCTTAAGTTCTTCTCTCAGATTCCGTGCTTAAATTTTCAAACTTTTATTTTGGAAGAAAACGCTACAAAAGAAACATGTCGAACTTCCGTTTCGGGTTTTAGATTTTTTTGAAAAGCTTAACTAGAAACACAATTTTTGATATACATCTTTATTTAAAATTTCATCAAAATTGGTCCAGTACTTTCGCCTGTAGAGGCGTCACCCACCCACGGTAAAATAAACAAACGCTTTTGACAATCACTTGTTATGTGTCGAATGAGTAGTTCAAAACTTGATACAATACTAGTGCTGTCAAACGATTCCGAGTCCACAATCGGAATCGGTTCTTTAGCTTCAAGAATCTGTTCTGAAGTGTCACTAAAATCGATTCTAGTATCGAAATCAGATTCGAGAATCGAAATCAGATTCTGGAATCGAGAATCAAAATTCGATTCTAGAATCGACGACGCAGTCGTCAATATTTTTAAATTGCGTGGTATATTTTTTATTCCATTTTCAGGGAAAGCGCTTTCCTTTCTTTTCAACCATATAAAAATTTTGTTACATCAGAAAATTACGTTGAGAAATTTTCGTAATAAAATCGAAAAATTTTCCATTTAGTTCGTCATGAATTATAATACAAACACAAGATAATAACTGTCAAGTTAATTATTCGGCAAAGAATATAGGTAAAATTATCTGAGAAAGAAGAATGCAGAGAAAAAATCCACGGACAAAAATCCACAATAAAATATAGTTGTTTATTTCATTATTATTACTATAGAGTTGAGTAAATATGCTCTAAAGACTTTATTAGAAGCTTGTTTAGGAATTGTCTGATTTTGAATTTTTGACATTCCGAAGTTCATCGAAATCGGATCATCTGGTTCGGGAGTTATGAGAGGTAATTTACATTCACATAAACAAACCCACCCACACACATACATACATTTTTAAAAACCACTTCTTTATTACCGAAGATTTTTTCGGGACTATTTTATCGGGCTTTTTTTCGGGTCTTTTATTAAGGGGCTTTTTTATCCAGAACTTTTTTTCCTGAAGCTTTTTTCTCCAGGGACATTTTTTGGGGAATTTTTTTCCTGGGCGTTTCTTCCAAAGATGTTTGCTTTATCCTTGATTATTTTAATAAAATTTTGAATTAGAACTAAATTTTTATATGCATAACCAAAAAATGTAAACAGAAACAGGATATAAAAAAAACGATTTAATTTAGAAAAATCGATTGCGATTTATTTAAAAGAGTTTTTATTTTGATATTTTTATCAACTCTATTTTCATGATTTTTCTAATTTAAATTCATCATATACAATTTAAGTATTTTTGTTTGTTTCGTGAATGGTTGAATAACAAAAGTTTCATGGCAGCAGTGCTGCATTTTAAACTTTCAATGAGGATGTTTACTGACGGAATAAAAGACCAAAGGAAATTTTTATCTATCTATCGTTAAATGATTCTACAATCGAAAACAGATTCTTGTGGAATTGATTCTTGACAGCACCATACAATATCTTCCCGCATTTAATTTGCGATATTTCATATTTAACAGGAGAAATGGCAGAACTTGGTTAAATAGACGTGTTCAGCTTAATGGACAACTTTATGATAAAATAAATAGAATGGAAAGAACGACATCGTTGGATTTTATTGTATTAGTAAATTAAACTAATTTCCAGAAATAATTTTCAAGTCCGTTTGACTGCTGAAGTATCCTCTTTTAAAAAAATATGGAATACATTAAAGTTCAGTACAGCAAAATCTAAACAAATTAAAATATGCAAAAGAAAATGTAATTAATATTGTAAAAATTACGTCGTTCATTGTTCAAAATGAATTATGGAACAACCCAATGTTTGAATTAAAAAAAATAATAACAATAAAAGGGAAGAAGTAGAATTTACAAGTTACCTCAAGCACTTAAAGTAAATGCCTTGAGTTGAGTTGCTTGTTTGATTATTATTGTTAGGTATGTGGTGAGAACTCGAAAATTTCATCCCTGACAAACGTCAAGCGGGCGGACGTAGGGTGGCTGCAAGATATCTTGCAAAAAGGATAACAAAACACACCTAAAAGCAATTACATGTATTTAAAATTTTGTTAGAATGAAACAGGAATAGAATCCGGAACACTTGTTGAATTTTGGAGTGGGAGATTCGTGTTCTCCTACCAACTGCAGGTTGGTGGTAGGTAGTACCTGCTTGCTTTTGGATTTGAGGATTTCCTATCATTAGTAGACATGTGCACTTGCTAGTAATGGGAATTATTCGTGCCCCGTGTTAAAGTGTGGTGCGACGTATTTCGAAATGAATGATAAAAGATAATGATAATCTGCAACGCACCTTTGTTTACTGCATAAACAAAGAAAACAAAAATGCTGCTTTTCATTGTTCTAATCGGTTGGAGTGTCCTTTGTTTAAATTCGTGTTCCGGAAATCCGCAAAACTCGGAAATTAGTGATATTAATTTAGAAAACGATACAGTTACTTTAGATGACACATTAGCAGAAATTGACGTTACTTCAAGTAACCTCGCCGAAGAAGACGACCAGCTCGCTAACTGCCGCACTAAACCTTGCTTTCGAAAATGCTGCCCCATCGGAGAATTCTTAACCAACAGAACATGCCAACCTACGGAAACTCCCTTCGTTTTACCGGATACGAAGGGACCCAGTCTCGATAGGTTCAACATAATACATGGCTTCAGTTGCGATCCAAAAAAACAACGTTTGCTTTTAAATCCGAGTGAGAACTACACAAAAGATGAATTTGTGTTACAGCCGGATGGGCAACTTTTCGTGCCTTCTGGGCCATCGTATTATGACCCATTGGATTATTGCGTCGACTATATAGATGTGCCCGGTTTCGAAGACGATATCCGAGCCCTCATATGTGTGAAAGACAGAGACGAACTTTCTTCAAAGTACTATTGTATAGGTAATTGCAAACGAAAGTGTTAAAACTACGTGTTATTGTTGGAAGTATTTTTCCGATATTTAAGAAGCAATCTGTCCTTAAAATCTTATTTAAAGATTCTAGAAAACTGTCGATAATTTTGTTTTGTATTATTTAACCTTCTAAAAAACAAGGAAAGTTTTACATAAATTTAAATAAATTTTTTTAATTAAATTTTATTTGATTTTTGATAAATTAAACATAATATTTTATGGTAAAAAGTTATGTTATAACTTATCAAGTTTCTATAAATAATAAGTCACATAATTTTCAGATTACTGACGTATTCCTAATTAAATTAATTACTAGGATTGAGTCGTCACGTTCTTGAATTATTGTTCCTAAATGTTTGCCCGCTGCTTTACGTCAATCAGACAGCCATTAATTTCTCTGAAGTACAAAATAACCCATATCATTATATGGCGTGCAAACAACCAAAACAAATAAGAGTTATTAATCGATTTTCAACGAGAAACTAACAGTTTCAAATTATCTCTATAATTAAAGTGCATCTAAATTTAAATCTAAATGCCAGCTGCTACAGTGCTACGACTTTGAAAATTTTCACATTAGTGCTTTATTACTAGAAAACGGATTGACAGATTAGAGTCAAAATTTGTACTGTAGTTAGCTTAGAAGGACACAATATTACTAACGTATAAAAACTGTGATGTAAAATGTTTTTAAAGATTTTGGAAATTTTCAAAAACATATTACTTTAAAACTGACTAAACAATTTTTTTTTTAATTTTGTAGGCTAAGTATGAACCACAATTTGGTTCAATTATTTTGTGGCGCCTTTTTCGAGTTTTTGAAAATTTGGGTTTTAACTTTACCGCCTAGTTACTCAAAAACGAGTTATCAGATCGGGATGATATTTGATATTGTAAATGTCCTAGAAGCACCTCATATTACAAGTTAGAAAAACTTCTAGAAATACGGACTAAAACTGTGAAGTTTTTTTCTTAAATTGTATAGCCTAAGTTTATCTAAGTACAGTTTGGTGCGAGTTGTCGTCTCTGTGCCGCCGTCTATGAATTTTTGAAAACCAAAATAATCCTTATTCCAGGCGAAGTGTTTCGCTTATTTTTTTTAAGTGCATTGCCCATTGTAATTGTTGTTATACATTAGTAACTAATGTGAAATTAAAAATATTTCATAAAATATATTTAACTCGTGCTTGGCAAACGTTAATTTTAAATAACAGCCTCATTCGTCCTTTTATTTTGTTTGAATCTGGTACCTACCTACAACTCGGGTACAGCTAATTAAATGTCCGCATTTTCAATTATTAATTTTTTATAGGTTGCTGAACCAACGGCAATTCATTTGCATGCGAATAAAACAGTTTCTTCATATACTATTTCACTAACAAATCAGATTACTTGTTTGCAATAAAAGAAAAAAAGCTGAAGTGTGGACTTCGAGTGGACTTTCCCATACTAAAACTTATCGTATTTGCAAAAGTGTAAATTTTGTTATTATAACCTTCCATTCGATCCATCCAAATTCATCGAAAGCGCCACAGTATAATTATAGCTTAAGAAAAACAAATTGTAGCCAATACTAGATACTAATACTTGCCGTTGCCGTATTTGCAAAAGTGTAACTTTTAATAATTATAACGTTCTACAGTTTACTGAGTATTAGATTTCTAATAAAACAAGCAGCGAGAAATTTTAATAAGCGCCCGCCGAAGCGCTTTAAAAAGTGTCGTTTTTTTCTTAATTTTTTAAATAGTAGAAAATCCTAGCGAATCCTAATACTATAGTACTTTAAATAGTCTATCGAACTGATAAAAGTTTATAGCGATCGGCGTTTGCGTTTTTGAATAAATAATCAATTTCAAAATTTTCAAAAACTCCTGGAAGGCGTCAGAGTAAAATTTGAAAGATAGATAAAATAGTTATTTGTGTACCAAGGCCAAAAAGTGGATTTTTTTCGGCCGTGTCTAAGTTTAATGGCCGAGGCGAAGCCGAGGCCAGAAAGCAGACGAGGACGAAATAACACTTTTTGGCGGTGGTGCGCACAATATTTTTAGGCGACCTTCATTATAAAATTTACAAATTTGTTAGATTTTTATTTATGATTTATTGATATAATTATTTATAACAACGGAACAATTGTACATATTTGTGACTCCTTCAGAAACGTTTATATTTTTCTACAAATTTGTTAGATTTTTACTTAAAATAATCAAGATAAAATTACTGCTGCAGCAACATCAAAAAGCACACAAATTGTTCATACGAATAATGAAGCTATACATGCCGAAATTACTTCGAGTGTAAATAAAGAAAATATAAACGTTTCTGAAGGAGTCACAAATATGTACAATTGTTCAGTTGTTATAAATAATTATATCAATAAATCATAAATCAAAATCTAACAAATTTGTAAAATTTATAATGAAGGGCGCCTAAAAACATTTGTGTGCACCACTGCTAAAAAGTGTTTTTTCGTCCTCGGCCAAAAAACGGTTACTTTTTGGCCGCTTTTGAGTACTAAAAATTCAATTTTTTGTTAAGGTCGCCTAAAAAATAATTTTGCAGTTCGATGCAAGCTCTATCGGCTCAGAAGGTTTTAAAAAATCGTGACAACAGTTTTTGAAAATTCTCTAAACTTTGTAGAAGCGCCATTGCTATCGTTTTCGGATATTCAAAATTTATTTTTTTTATTGTATACTACCTAAGAAGCGCTTTTAAACAAATGGTAGCTGATCCCGATCAGACAACAACTTTTTGGGTAAATAGGCGTTAAAGTCGAGATGTTCCAAAAGCTGTAGCGGCCGCCATTTTAATGCTAGAGAGTTCGGTAAAAATGTTTTCGATTTGCCTTAAGTTCTTCTCTCAGATTCCGTTCTCAAATTTTCAAAATTTTGTTTTGGAAAAAAACGCTACCAAAAAAACATCGGTCCGGTACTTTTGCCTGTAGGGGCGTCACTCACACACCCACCCACCCACACACACCCCCACAGACATTTTTTAGAAACCACCTTTTGAGTTCCTTGAGCCCCAAAACGTGTATTTCCGTTAAAATCTAGATTTCGAAGATTTTCATGAAATCAATACTTCCCTATGCATACCGATGTTTGGGAAAGTAAAAATCGCAGTGAAAGTTTTTACAGAAGCGATTACGTTACCTGTATTTTAATGATGTATGTACAACTACCTTGTCCAAAATTGAATAAAGCCATATAAAGTGCACTCTCACTTTTAAATCATGTTTTAAGAAATACTGCAAAAAGAAAAAATACTCACTTATAGAGAACTTGCGTAATTAATTTCTGAAATCTGTAAAATTTCACAATTTCCTTCATTTAGTAGTTATAGGAGAAGGCATCAGACTAGGAAATTTTAGGAATAAACAGCGAAAAAAATAATAAGTTTAGAAAAAATATACTTCTGCCTGCACAACAACGGAAAACATTTTAAGCATGAACTGCATTTATTATAGGACACTTTTTCATGCTGTCATACATTTGTTTTTGTAAAAAAATAACTTAACCTGCTGCCTACGCTCTAAACAAAGTTTCCTGTAATTTTCGCGTACCTATTGTATCAAAGTAAATAAAAGTTGTGTTTTGTTTTACTTCCATCTGTTCATGGCCTACTAGAATTTTTTCAAAATAAATTAAATGACGTAGTCTTTCCATAGCACTCTTATGAAATTTTTATTTTCTGTAATAAATTGCTCAAACTTAAACAAAATGCAAAGTGTGACACATCGTTGAAATCAGAATTAAAAACTCTATTCAAATATGAAAAAAATTTAAAATGCCGACTAATAATTCTTGTTGTTTAAATAGGTTTAGTCATTCCAAGCTCATAAATTTCAACAGTGATTTAAATCAAGTGTTCTTTAAACAATCGTTGTTTAAATCAAGATTTTAAAACCAGCGAAGCTAGTACAAAACTCGGAAACGTACATTCTACAGACACCCAATTAGGAATTGAAATGAGTAACTAACCCCGGTTAGCTTATTTAAATTTTCCAATCTTACTTTGATCTTTTTACCCATTAGTAAACATTATCCCATTAAAAGGTTAAAATGCAGCACTTGCGTGGCATAAAATGTTTCTTATTGATCACCGATTCGGGAAATACAAAAAATATCACTTAAATTGTGAATAATGAATTTTGATTTTATTTTGGACTTGTAGGAACTCAAAAAAGTCTGTATGTGGGTGGGTGTGTGGGCAGTGTGCAGCTCGGTGGCTTTCAAGCTTCAAGCAAAAATCCGAAACCGGAAGAGAAACTTCATGTTGTATGACGGCATTCGTTTCAGAAACTGCATTTTGTGAAATTGTAAACGGAATCTGGTAGAAGACCGTAGTGTTAATCCAAAGTTTTTTTCTGAACGTTTTTGCAATAAAATGGTTAAAATGGTACGATTTTTGGAAAATTTTGACTTGAACGCCTTATTACTCAAAAACGAGTTCACAGACGGGAATGAAATTTGGTATATAATTATATGTTGCTAGTGTCTATATCGTGGTAGAGGCACACTGTTACTACGCACAAGAATTTTCGAAGAGATAAAAACCGTGATGTGCAAAATATATATTAAAAATTTTGAAAGTATTCAAAAATATATATTTTTCATAAACTAGCCATATTTTTAATATTATTAGACTCATAGAGATTGAGATAAGCTACCATTTGTTTGGTATCCTAGTCCGCTAATTCTCTGTAACGTTTTTATGAATTTTTGAAAATCGGTAATTAATACTCTTTTATTTAATAAACGGGAGATAATGAAACATTTTATTGTGAGTTAAATGTCGCATGAGTGATAGTAGAATAAGATTCACAACTTTTTTTTTACCTGCAGCATAAATCTAGAGAGGGTTAACTTTCCCCCTTGCGCTCAACTTTAGACGAGCGTATTTTTCTTTCGGATTTTGGTTTTCTTAATTCCAAAGAACCTTTTAACAAAAATATTGATTTTTTGCTCATTAAAAACAGAAATATTTTTAGTTGTAATTTAAGTCAGGTATACTAAATCTATTAAATTATTATTAAATAAAACATGAAAAAATCTTCTTCTAACCTTAATATTATTGGCCAATGCTCCTTTAGCACTGCTTATTTACAAGTACGCTAGCGTTACAGAGTTACGGGCGACGCGAACTTCCAAGTCCAAGTGATACTTCTGCAAATACGATCAGTAACAATATCAAAAGTATAGGAGGACAGTCCAGAAAAATATGTTGCCTATTTTTTACGTTCTTTGCCATACGGAGTATAGCAAGAGGAAAGTATTGCTATCGTTAAAATTTTGGAATTTGAGATTTCTCCGGATATTCACCAGATTTCGCCATGGTGGTGTGTGTGCCTGTATACACTTTACAGACCAGACGCCTTAATTGCAGAAAACGGCTATCACCAAATTATCTCAACGAATTGTTGGCAGTTAGAAAATACTAAAAATAAAAAAATTTCAAAACTTTCCAGAAACGTTTCAAAATTTATGTAAAATGTAATAATTCACAAAAATCGAAAAATTTCAAGTTTTACAAAAATTCCAAAAAATGTCGAATTTATCAAAAATGTTGTGCAATTCAAAAAAATTTCTAAATTTCTTAAAATTTACAAAATTTGAAATATTGGTAACAAAAGGCTTAAACATTTTTGGAATTTTTCAAACAATTCCGGGCGACGAAAACCAGTATTTGTCTCACGCGTGGTTGTTGGAGAGTAAGTAGTGGATAAAACCGGGTCGAAGATTATATTGGAAGACGGAAAAAAAATATTTTTTCAGGTATGTTTTTTTAAAATACAAAATTTTGGAGATTTTTTTTGTTTGTTTCCCATGAGATACATCTAAGTTGCTAATTAAATTTAGTACGTCACAGTATTTTTCAGAATTTTGACATCATCTAGTACTGTTTTTTTCGAATTGCCCTATTATGTTGATTTGGTATTATTACACAAATATTGTTCATTGTCGTAAATAGGCAAGGGGGACGTGTTTACACCCTCCATCACAACTTTCTCCTCATCATCAGTAACCTGTACCCCCCCCCCTTCCGGTTAAAACCACGCAAAGCCAAATAAAGCTGTTAACAGCCAATCTGAGTATTAGGGAGGTAGAATCATTTTACCCGGTTTTACTCGGTTCTACACAGTTCCGTTCTAACCGGAAGTGGACAGTGCTGTTAGTACAGGTCATGGTGGTGGTAGATAAAAGTAGAAGTGGGGGTTACCACAGGTCTCCTTCGTTACTTTGTTTTAAATATATTTAATTATTCAAAGTTTTTTTAATTTTCTTTATAAAGTTTTGTAGTAAGTTTGTATGTTAGGTTAGCTTTAAATGCGCTTTGTTTTAATTTTTTGCACTAATATTGGTATGTACTGTAATGAAATTTCAATAATATTTCCATTGCTATTACGTTTAAATACAGTTTAGTTTATTTACGAATAATTTCTGCAAAAACTGTACAAACACAATATTATTTGTTGATTGTTTGTCGAAGCTGATTACCTTAGACGCGTGGTGTATGTGTGTAATAAACTAACGTCACGTAGAAGATACATTTTTATTTACTAACGTTATCTCCCAATGGCACCTACTAAACTAGACGATTTAGTTTGTTAGACGAAGCCATTTACCGTATAGATTATCTATTTTTTCCGAAGCAGTCTTTCTATGTTTCATGTTAGATGTTACTTACATTACCTACTTTATCGGTGTTGAATTAAGCGTCATATGGTTTATACGAAATAAAACGTTAATGGTCGTAATTTAATCAGGTTACATCTATCACTGATACACCGGGAATATCGCAATTGTATTAGTCAGAACGTCGACATCAGTGGTACAGATATGAATTATATTGCGGTATTTTTTGGCATTACAATTTTATTAAACCCGATTGTTGCTGTATTTAGTTATTGTCATCGGAAAAATCGCGATGAAATTGGTAAAAGAAATTTTGATTCTTCTTACAATCTTACTTCCGTTAATTACGACGAACAATCGTTTAAAGAGTGCGAGTGTGTTAATAGTGGAACTACCTGTATAAGAAAGTGCTGTGCAGTAAATTACATTTTACAAAATAGAACTTGTGTTTTTAACAGCTCTAAAGAATTTAAAATACCTGTGTACAAATATGGCGATGTGATAAATAGTAACGAGTTTGAATTTCGTTTTATTTCCGGTATGATGAACTGCACGGTCGGATTCTATAAATTAGATACCGGCGCCTACCCTGACGACGCATTCTTTGTCCAACAGGACGGCAGATTATGGCAGCCGGTAACGAACGACGCAATTAATTATGATCATTTTTGTCTGGATTATTTTGAAAACGATGAGGTGACAGCATTGGTATGTTTTCCAGATGATGCCCAGGCCGTAGAAGTATCTGAAAGCGTAAATGCTTTAGGTGCGTTGTGGTAATTTTGCTTGTTTTGGTGTTTTTAAACTGCGTTCGACAATTTTTTAATTTTTATCTTATATATTCATATAACCATATCAGTTACTCTAAATAACAAAACACAGTCACTGCCGTATTCTGTTACGTAAAGTAATTTACTGAAGAACGAAAGCAACGAAACGTAACAATTCAGCTGAACGAACTTATAATATCAGTTAGGTACTTTGTTAGACTAGCTAGTTTCGAAAAATGAATAGCTACAGCTGCAGAAACAACCATTTGGATTGGTTTTGTCGTGCTTGTGTAAGTAATTTTTGCAACAAAAAATTTTCTAAAATAGCCAAAAGACTACAAATACAAGAAAACTGAAGTATTAAAGATGAAATCATAAACGATTTAACTCGTAAGTCGAATAGCTGATAATAACAAAACATTTCAAGATAAACTACTGATTATAAAGGCATCAATTTCAGAACAACAAAAATTCATAGAGTGCGTCACAGATACATTAGCGAGTATCTTTATTACGTCAGGGAATTTTAAAAATAACATCCAAATGTTTCGACGATCTTTACTCTTGACAGTTAATTTTCTGAAGAATTTTTTTAAAATTTTTCGGAAATAACCACATATAGTCTTTCTATAAAGTAACCCCCCCCCCCCCCCCCCAACTAACTTTTGAACGACTTGATATTTTACCACAATATTTGGTGTGCTCAATTGAAAATTAAATACTATTTTCAGCCAAAAATTAAATTTTATATCATTCAAAATGGCGACTGGGAGCCATTTTAAATTTTTTTAAATAGAAAGGGGGGTCGAGTGACCTCATTTTAAAGGTCTTTTAGTTCTGCGTCTGATCCTAGAGTTCCAAAGAAAAATATTAAGCCATAACAAAACGGCGGATTTTAAACAAATGGACTCACTCAATTCAAAATTGTTTTGATTTTTTTATCCAGTAGTCCACTTTTTCATTTGCAGTTCAAAATTTTCCCAGAAATAACTCAGGTGGCTGGAAATAATATTGAAAACGTTATGTTCCAACAAGACGGTGCGCCGCCTCATTATTAGAGGCCTGTATCAGACTTTCTCAACGGACATTTTCTTGGAAGATGGATTGGTAGGCGGGGGCCTGTAGAATAGCCGGCTCACTTCCCAGATTTAACTTTCTTAGATTTTTTTCTATGGGAATATCGGAAATCGAAAGTGTACAGAACCCGTCGAGAAACAATTGAGGAACTGGAGGAACGCATTACAGAAGTTTGCAGAAATATCACTCCAGAAACTTATGACAATGTAAGGCAGGAATTTCATAACCGACTTTTTATGTGCCAAGAAGTGAATGGTAAACATTTCGAACCCTTAATTTAATTAATATAAGCTTTAATTCTTAGTTTTTTTTAATAGAATTCTTTATCTTTAAACATTTGTCATTTTGTTATGGCTGAATATTTTTTTTTGAAACTCTGGAATCAGACGCAGAACTAAAAGACCTTTCCAATAAGGTGTCACTCGACCCACTTTCCCATTAAAAAAAAATTTTTTTAATGGCGCCCAGTCGCCATTTTGGATGATACAAAATTTTAATATGGTCTGAAAGATAGTATTTAATTTCCCATTATAGCACACTAAATTTTGTGGAAAAATATCAAGTCGCTCAAAAGTTAGTTGGAGGGGGGGGGGGTTACTTTATAGACGCAGTGTATATTGCTTAAAAACTAAGCACACGATTTTGTTTTTAATTTTATAGGCTTATAGACCTTGAAATAAACTACAATTTGGTTCGTATTGCCAATCCGCTACCTTCTCTGCGGCGCTTTCTGAGCATTTTGAAAAATCGAAAAATTATGTTCTTGATTTAATAAACGAAGAACAATAAATATTTACGTTTTAGATAAATCGCTAATGAGTGATAGTAGAATAACGTTCCCATCTTAATTTTTAGTTACAGCCAATAGGACGGTTAATTAACTCTTCCCACCTAATGTTTGACGGTCGAATTTGTCCTTTCGTTTTGGAATTATTTTTTATCGCAAGGAATATTTTCCAGAAAATAGAAAAGATTTAATTTTTTTCTCATGACAAATTTTCTGTTTCTAAATATAGAAGGACATGTCCGCAGGCATATGGCTAGCGGCGTAGTAGCGAGCGCTCCCGCTAGCCGATCTGGTACAGTGAGTTACTATCAGTTACTGGCCATTGGCGTTTTATATTTATGTAAAAGTCTCGTGTTAATTAATAATTGAGTGGCTATTAAAATGTTAATTAATTGAAGAAATGACAAAGACAAAATCAAATAATTTTCTTATTGAATTTTTTTATGCTGCATAAGCAGTAAGCATAATTTTTATCAGTTAACCGAAATCGTATTTCGCTCAACGCATCGTTTTATTAATTTTATGACGCAATAATATGAAAACACTGAAAACTAGTAACATGACAGGGAATCATCATAAGGTTCGTTATTATAACTCCACCTGCCCGTGATGTTATTGAACAAGTGGAACAAAAACTGTATTATGAGAATTATGACAAAAAAGCTCAATTCAACCTAATAAAACCCAAAAAACCTGCAAAACGGCCCGCGCCCAAACGTCCTAGATCGACCTAGACGCCTATACTAGTAATAGCGCTGCACAAGCACATCTCAGTCTTCCTTGTTTTCGGTTTTTCATACCTCTAGAAGTGCATAAAATAGTCAGATTGTAGAATTACTTCCACTTCTTTCTTTTCTTTTTTCTTGAGACTTTATTTGTTTTTAATTTGGGAGCACGAGATAAGTAGCGTATTGAATGAACCCTTTCAAAAATATTTAAACACACTGGCCTGCTTGTTGCCCTCTTATAAAACAAGATTCTAGGCGATATAAAATGCACAAAATTCAGATAAACCATTAGAATATTGTCAAACTAGTTTTTTTGTAAGGTGTGTTAATTGTGTAGAGGTAAGAGTAAAATATACCTTTATTTGAAAATTCACTTCTGGATTTTCTAATAGCTGGTCTTTTCATCGAAAACCGTATGTTGTAGTTGGACCAGTTTGTTGACCGACACGAATAAAAATTCAAATAAAACCAGAATTTCATAATATCGAAAAACTGATGATTTAGAATAATGATACCACAGAATAATAATCATTATTCTGTGATGATGTTAGCATCGTGAGCCCTGCGGACTCTGACAGTGCTGTTAGTGGCAGCGATCTTACAAGTCAAAAAAGCTGAAGTGTGGATTTCGAGTGGACTTTACCATACTAAAACTTATCGTATTTGCAAAGGTGTAAATTTTATAATTATAACCTTCCTTTCCATCCATCCAAATTCATAGAAAGCGCCACAGTGAAATTGTAGCTGTCTAATAAAAACAAATTGTAGCCAATACTAGATAGTAATACTTGCTGTTGCCGTATTTGCAAAAGTGCAACTTTTAATAATTATAACGTTGTACAGTTCAGCTAGTATTAAATTTCTAAGTAAACAAGCAGCGGGAATTTGAATTTGCGATAGCCTGTTCAATTAGTTTCTGTACCGTAACTGTACCCATAGAAGCAGCGACTTCCTGCACCAAAGCAAGATAAGCGCCCACCGCCGCGCCTATCGGCGGATTACAAATTCCGCTTCAGATGTCGGACAAAAATGGCTATATTAGCTTTATTTGAAAAGTTATCAAAAGTATGCAGAGAACGAAAAATATATTTTTTAACTAGAGCTAACTGATAAGCGTAGGAAAAATCACGCAACTACCGGAAAACGCGTTGTTGATATTAAAAAGTATCGTATTTTTCATAATTAATAAAATAGTTGAAAATTCTATCGAATCCTAATAAAGTACTTTAAATAGTCTATCGAAGTGATAAAAGTTTATAACGATCGGCGTTTGCGTTTTTGAATAAATAATTAATCAATCTCAAATTTTTCAAAATTCCCTTGAAGCGTTACAGTAAAATTTGGGAGATAAGTAGAAAACAAATTTATAGTTCAATTCAAGCTCTATCGGCTCCGAAAATTTCAAAAAATCGTGGGGACAGTTTTTGAAAAAACTGTTTTATTAAATTTTTAAAACTTTAAAGCTATATTTTTCAGATTTTCGAAATTAATTTTATATTATCGTAAACTACCTAAGAAAGGCTTTCAAACAAGTGGTAGCTGATCCCGATCAGACAACTACTTTCTGAGTAAATAGGCGTTAAAGTCGAGATTTTCAAAAAGCTGTAGCGGCCGCCATTTTAAAGCTAGGGAGTTCTGTAAAAAAATTTTCGATTTGGCTCAAGTTCTTCTCTCAGATTCCGTCAAATTTTCAAAATTTTGTTTTGAAAAAAAACGCTACAAGAAAACAGCTCTAACTTCCGTTTACGGTTTTCGGTTTTTTTTTGAAAAGCTTAACTATAACTACAATTTTCGATATACCTCTTGATTTAAAATTACATCAAAATCGGTCCAGTACTTTAGTCTGTAGAGGCATTACCTACACACACACACCTACAGACAGACTTTTTTGAAAACAACTCTTTTGGGTTCCTTGGGGCCCAAAACGTATATTTCCGTTAAAATCTAGATTTTGAAAATTTTCATGAAATGAATACTTCCCTATACCAAAGGTATGGGAAAGTAAAAATGAGCGAATCATTTTTTACAAAACAGTTAACGAAAATTTTGTAATTTATGATTATGATTATGAATTTAATTTAATTTAAATTAACACCACATTTTATCTTCAAGAGCCACAAACTCAACTGTCAACAAACATAGGTTCTTATTTAAGGGCTATGCGACAAATAATAATTGCGGAAATATTAACCTTCTATCAACTTACAAAATTTAACGTGAAGCTAAAATTGAAGTAACTAAAAGTTTGCCGAATAAAATCATATCCCACTCGAAAGATAGTAATATATTTACTAACACCAATCTGTTTTCATAAATCTTGTTTGCTATTGCTCTTTGTCTTTTTTTATGCCAAGTTCTAAAATATTTATATTTTTGCAGCATATTAGTACATTCTGAATATAATTAATTATTTAAATTTAGCAAAATATACATCTTAGATACTGCGAAGAAACAAGCAAACAAATTATCTAAACTATAACAGTATCCAGGAAACGAAATATTGCTTGAAAATGCGGTCGCATATCCAGCAAATGTGGTTATTCTTCCTAAATGATATCTAATTCAATGTCTCATCTATCCGCAACAAAATTGTAGTTTGCTGCATAAAACTCGTACCAGAATTGAACCTAAAGTAAATTTACGCAGCAATACTATTATAATTTAATTACATGTTTTATACACGTCTTAAACAGATTTTCCACGAAAGCTAACTTGTACAAAAAAGCAAATTTTGATAGAACAAAATGGTCAAAAAATTAAAACAAAAACTATTTATTGAATTATCGTTTTGCAGAAAACTTTAACTTTGTAATATCTTCATATACTGTTCATCAGATTATTGTATGAAAGTGTTTATCTTCAGACTAAAAAAATCGTAGTTTATATCAAACAATTAATCATTTTTTGATAATTATGATTTATGACAAACTTGCTTATTTTTGTTCGTTTTTTAACATAAATATTTTATTTTTCTCTGCTTATATGTATGTTTGTTTCACTATACATTATTAAAGCCTAGCTATACAAACAGTAGCCTATCTACTATAAACCAACTTATTAGTTTAAAAATTGATTTATTTTAATGTATACATGACGTGTATGCTAATCTGGACTTGTTAAGTAAAACGAGATCATCTCAGTGATATCGTAATTTATAAAGTTTAGCTCAGTTAACACACTACATCTGCATTTATTTGTTGTACTAAGATCACAACAACGTTGATGGAAAAATATGGGAACATTTTGCGCGTTTTTTAACACTGTTTCATCAAAATAAGTCGTAATAATAATCAATCCATAAAAGTTCAGAAGCATTAACATTCTACCTGATTACCACCTTTTTTTTCTTACGACTGTAACAAATTTGTTTGCATAATAATTAAAAAACAGTTTTCCTATTTAAAACACGTATCCAAAAACTTAATAATACATCGTATTATTTTCAGGAATGATAATATCGATGGTATTTTTACTGGTCACGTTTATCGTATATGCGCTTCTGCCAGATCGGAACCTGCATGGAAAAGCACTAATGTGCTATGTGATCACGCTTTTTTGGGCATATTTTCTACTTGTCCTAATTCAATTATATCCACACAAATGGGATGAGGCTTCTTGCAAAACTTTAGGTGAGTGTATATAATTTTTCTTTATTCAAATGTTTGGAAGTCATAACAGGGGGTATCAAAAATAGGTTCAAATATTAAAATCCACGGAAGATTGCAGCATACACAAACTAGAAAAAACATTTAGTTGTTAGAAAAATCCTTAAGGTGCAATAAAAATCTGCCAAAAAATTGTTAGAGTACTGCAGGATAATAACAAAACTTTGAGTTCAAAAACATATAATCGGTAGCAAAATAAAACTAAAAAAGAGATTAAGAAATGTTGATGTACAAAAAGTTTCTTATTAGTTATTACCTGCAGGTATACGTTTTTACGTTTTTGGCACATCGGTATAAAATTACAATTTACGTAATAAGCTTGTAGAATTTTAAACACATTTTCTGTCTCCCTCAGTAGTTCTCAAACAATTTTTTCTTTTATTTCATTATTAATTTAAAAAAACTCAAATTATTTTTCAGATATGAATGGTATCACTGAATTCTACTAGGTTTGAGTATTTGTACCTATTTTTAATACACTCATAGACAAAAATTGAAAACTACAGTACAGGATTTTAAAAAATAAACATAATTCTGGCTGTTGTTAATATTGACCATTGCTTACCGCCTTTTCTAGTAGTAAAAGTTTAAACACCCTCAGGGCTCACATTATGATAATTTAAAAAAAAACATGCTTGTGCAGTCGGTAACAAACTGGTATTCTTAGTAGGACATAAATGTATGGAATCTGTTATAATTGAGAAATTTAAAGCAGTTTGTTATTATTATTTCAGGATTATTCTGTCTATTCTTCTTCATGGTTTCGTTTTTCTGGATGAACGTAATGTCTATTGATATTTGGTGGGCATTTAGGTACGTACTTTATGTCGTTAAATTTACGTTTTCTTAATCTTAAAACGTAACATAACATAGGCAATATTTTGTACTTGTAAATACATCGCAAAGGACGGTATCAATATGTAGAAAAAAAAATAAAAACTTTATGCGCGATGTCGATGTATTACATACAATCCTGTTTCAAACCACATTCACTTAAGGTATTGGAAAATCCAACTTCTATAATTACAGCTGCTAGGTACAACACTTTCTCCAATGTCGTCGTCTGTTTGGATAATCTCGGGTAATATTATTACATCATTAATGTATACGACGTGTGATTTTATTATACGAAGGAAGTTTACGATGTAGCACGGTTTTTCTTTGATTATTTACTCTTACGTAAATCCTGACATTTTCTCATTTTCTTTTAATTAATAGTTATCCGAAATATTGTGCAACCGAATTATATGAGATCGAACGCAAATCGGTAATTTGTAAACGACAGGTTTATTCCATTCTAACCGTGTGCACAGATGACGATTTATTAGAAAGACAGGTTTTTGGGATTTCCAAACAGTCGGTTAATCCCAAGTTATATTTCTTAAAGATTACACAATAAATGTGGTCAAAATTCAATGGGACAGGAAAGCTAAAAAACTCGGTGAATTCTTTAATATTCCTAATTGTAACAGTTCAATGTGTGAATTTTCGTGTTATACACATTTTGTACTAAATATAGCTAGTTTTTCTTTCTTTTTATATTTTCGATTTTCTAATGAAAATGAAAATAAAAATTATCAAAAATTTAATCCCAAAAGCGCGAATTTGAATAAAATTATAATTATCGGAAAAAAAGGCACACAAAACATCTTTAGTGTTAGTGTTTTCTAATGAAACAATAGCGAGATGTCGAAATGTTAATATACGAAACATTCTCCGAAGCTGTCCTATATTTAAGTATGCGCAGATAGTATATTTTCACATGTCAACGTATTCCAAACAAATTCTGGAACAAAGGCCAAATGTGATTCATTTCCCGCGCCGCAACAGCCGGGAAGTACTTGGCCTGGTGCCGATGTAAATTGATAAAAGGCAGTGCAGTAATTAGCTGTTTTCATGCGGTTAAATTAAAGCATTGGAATCAAATTGTTAGTTCATTAGCGAAAGCAATTTGATTTGCTTTGAAAAGCAACAACGCAAATTGTAAAAGGTGGACTCGTTTCGAACGAATTCCATGCTATTTTTTCCTTAACTATCCACTTTATAGGGCTGCCAAAGTGCCCCCTTAGGGGGGTCAGGTACCCTTTTTCAAAGTAGTCCCTCAAAGTCCCCCAAAATCAACAATGGTCTTCTAAAGTCCTCCAAAACCAAATCTGAGCCCACAGTTCATATTTAGCGCTTTTTTTATAATGAAACCTTCGCTAAGCGGCCTAATGTTTATAATTAAAAGTTATATATTTTTAATTCAGTATAAGGTAACAATCTTCCAGTTTTTTTGTTCTTTTATGTGTTATGTTGCAATACAGTGTTGGAAAATATCATGATATTTATAATAAATATCTGATATATACAGTATACAGGGTGCCCCAAAAACAAGTCTAAAAAATGTTGTTAAGTCCACATTTTTCAAAAACATGAAAATTGAACAAAACCAGTTATTGCGATGACATTGCAAAACTGTTTGGACTTGGAAATTGTTTTTTGAGACTCCACTTTAAGCCACCTTTATATTTATTACTTATTTGTTCTTGGCTGCAATATTAATATTTAATTCTGGTTTTTCTTGTGGGTATTGAACGTGGTAAATTTAAAAAAAAAAACAAATTTTAAAATGTATGGTCACCCTAGGTCCGCCTTTTCCAAAGACTTGGTCCCCTTAATTACCCCTAGGTCCCCCTTTTGCAGTACCTGGTAGCCCTGTAAATAAGTAAATATAGTGCTCTTTATCTGTTTTATTAATACGTCAATGGTGAATAGAAAAATCTGATATCTTTTTTTTTTTGTTTTCGAGCTACTGGTCAAAACTGGATTTTTCCTAATGCAACGAAGTTCTGTACAATGAACAGTAGAAAAAATTAAAAACTTGTTTCATGTATATTTTTTGTATGCAGAATCGAATGGTTAACGTACTTTTTAAATTTTATCTACTGTTATTGTGCTATGGCAAAAATGTCAAACAAAATGGGGCGCTTAAAAGTCGTAGAAATTATGTTTTAAAATTTTGTATGTGGTTTAGTTTTAGATATTTTTAGACAGCTGGTGTCACGGCAGCTGCACACATTTTGTACATAAATGTAAATACTTAATCCATGACTGATGATTGGAATTGTCAATCTGAAACTTAATGTTTCAGGCTTTCAAATTTTAGGGGTTGGGGTAAATATTAGATTTTTTTTTATTAACATAAACAAATCACCACATTTAATCAAAATGTTAAGAGAGTGGAGCTGCAACTTGACAATAAAGAAGTCCAAACTTTTAGTGATTGGATATCAATTTTAATAAAAGAATGTGTTCCCTAAAAGAGGGGATCACTATTTCTGATTCTAAAAGATCACTGAGATCGCTTTTAAAGCACTACTAAGGAAATTCTGTCGAATTATTACAAGTCAGACTTCAGTAAAAAAAAAGCTGTCAGTGTCGGGCAACCGCCCTGGAACCTTCCTTGCACTTCGTGAAATTTTTAAAAATTTTTGAATATTTCGAAAATTTTGTCAATTTTATAGATATTTAGCAACTTTTTAATATTCTTGAAAAACTTCGATGAATGAACGCATTTGTTCCAAATCGCACAGGACGGGCACAATACCTTTCTCTATAGCTACACTTCATCACTGGTTTTCGCTTACTAGGGGCAAAATCAGAGAGGCTTAAGCGTAGATTCTTACTCTTATCGGTGCACTTACTAGAGCGTGTTAAACCTGGCGCTATTGTCTTTCGAAACTGGTAAGGGACGGCGACTACATTTCCACTTTGGTTACGACAAGAAATTTTATTTCGAAACTATTACCCGCTGTTATTGAGTTAATTTCTCAAGCGTATCAAAACGCAGCGCTATTGTACTTCGGGAATTAGGCGTAATGTTTGAGGCGCTGTTAGGAAGAGACCTAATCAGACTGAGAGTATTACGTTTAAAGTAATCTTAAACTTAATATAAAAATTCAGACTGGCAGTTTGATCACCTACAACTAACGTGCAAATTCTACATTTGGATCTTCACCACAGAAATAAATAAATTTGTTATACGGTTTACGTTGGTTTAGGTAATATTAGCATCTTATCATTTTTAACCTCGATAATGACAGGTTCAACCAGACATCAGCAATAAATAAAGCACAACATAGGTCCAACAAATTGAACGGCCACAAGGGGGACGCAGAAATATGAATTGCCTAGGGGCGCCAAAGATACAAATTCGGCTATGTCTAAAACGCCCTCTATAAGTACTTTAACTGAGATTTTAAAAAATATGTTCCTCGAATTCCCTATTATCATTCAATTAAATCTTGTTTGTTTCTTTATTATTTACCAATACTAAAAATAAATTGCAAGTATTAAATCTTTCCTTATGATTCGTTTTCCTGTTTGATACTTTGAACTAATAAAAATATTTATGTGGTTTACATTTTAAGAATTCTTCTATCGTATTATCGAACTGTCGCGAAGTTTAATCGTTGTACGTGTTAGAGTCATTGCACAAGTTATTTGTTTTGAATTGGCAAACAGAGGCAGACATTTCTTTCCAGGAAAGTACTGCCACACCTATGTTGTATCCAATGTTGAGAGATATGGCAGGCAACAGGAAAACGTATTCACGTTAACAAGTACATTTACATAAATGTATGCTGCATGGAGTAACTTAAAATATTTAAATGTAAATTTTACGATTGTTTTTATTACTTCATAATATGTTTTGTGCTATATTTTACTTTGCTCTTCTTTTGGAATAAAAATTTGGAAAGTAAAGACAGTGGGTATATGCAAATTTTTATATAGTATATAAATTTCTGTTATTTGTTTTTTTTTTTAATTATGATAAATATCCATCAATTATTAAGTTGTAATTCTGTCAACAAATACGCAATACCACAGTAAAAATACTCCCAAACGACAATAGTTTTGCATGTAATTTACTCAATCTCTCTGAATTGAGCACTTAATTAGGTTAATACATACATATTTGTTCTTTTTATTAATTTAATTTTCCTCGGATCCATTACCTACATACCTACACAGTCATTAAATTTCGTATAATCTAATCTGTTGTACTCTGCTGATTGAACGATAACTACAAAATCCAAACTCATCGGCAATTAATCATCAGTTATTTTACATAAATTGATTGCTTTACTCAACAGCCTTTGTTGGCCAGGAATTTCTGTTTATTATTCAAATTGCACTTTAACTTGAGCTGTACTTCTATTTTTGGATCTTGCAGTACCTAAGCGAATACCTATTTTGTAAAATATTTATCTTCAGTTTTTTTTTCGGAATCTTTGACTCAAAGAATCGCAAAGTTCCAATTTGACCAAAAATTTATTAAAAATACAATAAAACTTTTGAAATGTCAGTACCAATTGTATAAAATTCAAACAAGGAATGTAAAAAAATTCCCGGATGCTAACATACTGGAAAAGCTATTGAAATTGATGAAATTTTACGTATATTTAAATTAATATTATGTGCTTCCTGTGGTTGAATTTGATCTTAACGTATATAATGGAATAGTTAAAACATGAATATATTTTTTAGACAAGGGGAAGGCGGAGAATATTATAGGTAAAATTAATATTGAATTATTATGATAATCCTATGTTCTATAATAAAATTAATATGGAAAGGAGACATACCCAAAAACATAATATGTTTAGAATGTACAATATTTTTCAACAAAATTTTATACAATTAATTTCATTTATATTAATGTGCTGATGTGTTTAAATTATTTAGGTACCGGACTTAATTAACTATAGTTTTGCAAATTTTAGGAACTCTTTTAGTAATTTAACGGTATATATTTTAGGAGTAATATGACCCTTATATTAATCACGATATTTAGTGTGTAATTTTTGTTTCAGCGGTTTACGCGGATTTTCTGGAAGTAAGAAACAGGCCGAAAGAAAACGTTTCTTGTTGTACAGCGCTTATGCTTGGGGTATGCCAATGCTCCACGTCATTTTAGTTATTTGTTTAACACTCAGTACAAGTTTGCCTCCTTATGCTTGGTACAACCCTGGTATGGGCGAAGGAAAGTGTTGGTTTAGAGGTATGTTACATCTACATTTTTGAAAAGTAGGTAAATTTTGAAAAACACATCACCCTTCCACATAAGTAAGTTAATACCGCATAAATGTTTGGTATTATGTTAGTTGTGTGAAAGGCTGTTATGTTTCTCAAGTGTTGCTATTCCACAGTTACAGTGTTTTTAGTTTTCGTTAAATTTTTCCTTACATCACTTTTAAATACGCACAAAATCATCAAGTTTGTTTATTTTATTTTTTTATGTATTATTTAAGTAATAGATTAAGCTGTGAATAGTTTTAAATAAACTTAGGGTTTAAGGTCACTGGACCCAAACTCTCATGTAAATTCATGTCATTTTTACTACACTCTTGCTTATTGTAATGATGTTACAGATTGCAAATAGAAACAAATTAATAAAAAAAAATTGTTTAGATTAAATAATATCTTTAATTGTATAACTATATAATAGACAATGATAATATGGAGTTTGTAAAATTTTAAACGGCATTTTTTTGTTTTCCAACATTTTCAATATTGTTAAGCAAACAAAAATTAACTTAAACAAAATTCAAACTAAAAAATGGTATTTATTAAGATTTTCTTCAAGTAGACATTACCGGAACTTAATCATAAAATATGTCAAAATTACTTGTCTACCGTGTTTTGAAAATTTTTATAATGAGATAAAATTGGACTAACCCACAGATAGCCCTATTAAATAAATTGTAAGTGGACACTAAATTTAGTTTTGTTCGTTTCAGAGGGAATTCCAACACTGCTTTACTTCTATGGACCAATGGCAGTACTTATAATAGCTAACATAACGCTCTTCATTATAACTGCTTGTAAAATAAAACAAGTACAACAAGACACAGCCATGCTTAGGAAGGACGAGAGCAAGAAGCATAGTTATGAAAATGACAAGCAGAGGTAAGATAGATACTTTCTAAGCGGGGATACATTTCAACATCGAAATGGAATAGTGGAATATTCCTTTAATTAGTAGATTACCTAGAACGCGTTTGTAACTAAGAAGTTGAAATTTTAAGAAGAAGCACATTTTATCTGCTTGGTTTTATAAATAAAGCCTTGGTTTTTTGATAAAATAGAAGAAGTGTTCGCCAGAGTGACAAGAAACCAAAACTTATCAAATTGTTAGTCAGAGATCAACCTCAATCTAACCGTATTTCCTTGAGAGATTACTTTTAAATTTTGGGCAGATTATTATTTATAGCTTACCAAGTAAAAATATTCTATTAAAAGTACTTCTGTTTCTACCAGTGAATCTGCACACAGAACATTTTTTTAAATAGTTAATATAATCCAGCCAGTTAGGCTACTAATCCAGCTTTTTTTACGAAAATCTGTTATCATATCAACCATCAACACATACCAGAAAAATGGACGAAACAGGTCGCTGATACTTTCCCATACGTTTTACATTGTAAATGTTAGCGCGCCAATAACATTAGTTTTACAAACATTAAAGCAAGAAAAAAAATTTAAAAAAATAGTAACGCTTTGGCGCAGCGGAGATTTGAACTTGCGACAGCCTGTGCAATACGATATCGTGTACCGTATAAAAATAGTGCTATAATCACTTCGGCTAGCCGCATAGGATAGGACCGGTTCTTTTGCGCGTTTGGCTCTGGTCTTGTTCCCCTAGCTCAATTTGTAACCGAGCCGCGAGCAAAAGAAGAAAAAGTTTGGCACCCTCTAGCGGCGTTACGGAAAAGTTTTCGACGTTAAATTGCACATAGTTGTAAAGCCCGCGGCGAGGACATCCAGTCCCCTCACTCTGACTTTTAATATCGGACAAAAACCTTATTGCTCCCAATCTCCCCTAACTCCTAATTTACTGAATATTAAAAATAAATAAACAAAAATTATTGCGTTGTTTTCCCCTCCCCCTGTCCTGTCCTTTCCCTTTCCCCCGTTTTAACCCCTTATTTTGGTTTTTTTCCCTCTTTCGCTCTCCTTTGTACCCTCCCTGCCTCCTCCTGTTCTCCCTTCGGTCAACGCCTCTTGGATGTTAATTTTATTAGAAATTACTCTACAATTAACATTTTTCGCTTTATAAAATTTGAAAATGTGTTTTGTATGTATATAATTTAAAACAAATTAAGTGTTTTTTTTTTCAACTTGCAGATTTAATTTATATATAAAACTGATGCTGGCAATGGGAGTCAACTGGGTAATGGAAATAATTTCTTGGGCAGTTATATGGCAGGTTGGAATTATACCACCTGCTGTATGGTATTTAACGGATTTCATCAACGCCCTGTACGGAGTTCTGATCTTTATCATATTTGTCTGCAAAAGAAATATATTGAAGTTACTGAAACGAAGGTACGTTCTACTATTCCTCATTTATTCTAGACTGCAATTTGTGGTTTTAAGTGGACAAAGACATTTAATTTTCCTGCGTTTTAGGTATTACATGCTGATGGGAAAACCACACCTAGCAAGGTCAATGACTCAGACTGCTTACTCGCCTCGAACTACTGGCTCTTCTCTTAGCCAAACAGTGACCACAGATACGAAAGGTTTTGTCAATGATTCCAGTGTGCTTACCAGCCAAGTTGCTTAAATTGGTTTTATAATAATTTTCAGTTTTTAATTTGGTTAGCTTGTTTCATTTCAAATGAAAAATTCGTTATGTGTTTTGGATGAACGAAAATAGGAGATATTAAGCATTATGGGTTGTAAGTGAAATTTTTATCGAATAGGAAAAACTTCCAATACAAATGTTTGATTTTATATCACATGTTGTTAAGTACACAGCATACTTATTAGTTACCTAATGATTTTTTATATATATCGAAATATAAAACAATTTAAATATTATGTACAAATAAGCCAAATACAAAATAACCACTTGTAAATATGTGGACTGCGTTGTGTAGATCTTAAGTTTAACATTTTTTTAAAGCTGTAGAATGCTTTGATTTTTTTCAAGTATGGTAAATATTTCAGACTACAAATGGTATTAGATCAGGGTGTCTCAAAAGTAGACAGAAATGTTAAAACCAATAATAGACTAGCCCAAGTAGAATTCAGTACTATTAATCATTTTTCAAAAAACATTTGAGATTTTTTAAATTAAAACATGTAATAAACACAAATAAAATGAAAAAAGGGTTGTGCTAAAATCGATATAAAATGCATTTAAACTCTACAAAAAAAAACGTAAAAACTTACCTTGCGGGCGGAAAGAAACCTTTTGTACGTCAAGATTTCTTTTCAATTTTAGTTTGTCTACTAATAACATGCGTTTTCTTCTGGTTTCTTTATGCTGTATTCTACTGCGAGTTTTAATATTTATACTTATTTAAGATACACCCTATAGTTATGTTTTTGACACATTTTTTCATTCTTAAGCTGTGATTTTGTATTTCTGAATCTTCTAACTGTTTACTATCTAATTTGTAATGATGTATAGAAACCCTAAAATGAGCTTTTACTATGGTTTTCACATACTTGATTTTGGTAATAAATTATCTATAAAATTTGACAATATTATTAATACTGCTGACAGTTCTCAGTATTAAGTTATTATTGATTTTATTTTTACAAAAGGAGATTTGAGTTAAATATACATGTGTGAAAACAATTAGAAGACAAAACTAAACACTGTCATAATTAACATGACAATGAAAAGCTTCTCTTAAGTTTATGACCTACTCCTCAATGTTTCGCTAACTGATAACTATTATATTAATTTACAAGTACCGGGTAATCGTAAAAAACATAATGCAGAGCAGGCCATGACCGAAATGTTAAAGTTGGCAATAGTTAATATAAGCCAATTGTCAAATGTTGACAGCTGTAAAAAATTTTTGTTAGATAGGTACATTAAGTTAAATCCATCTAACTAAAAATTTTTAGAGCTGTCAATATTTGACAATTGGCTTATATTAAGTATGGCCAACTTTAACACTTCGGTCATGGCCTGCTCTGAATCATTTTTTTACGATCACCCGGTACCTTTATGCATTAACTCCTCCCATAAAATAAATCAGCAAATATCCAGTAGTATTTACTAAAACCAGTTTAAACGGTTTACACAACTAAATATTTTGGATCAAATCAGATACAAAAATTGGCGGAGTTAGTGCATACATGTAGAATTAATACAGGGTTTCCCAATATTGTTGATAAAACGACTTGTAGCAATGTTCATTAACATAGACTGAGTGCAAAACTGCTGATAAACATGTTGCGGGCTAGTTTCTTCATAAAAGCCTGTGCAAGTTTGAAATTCTAACGTTGTGTAGCCTTCCCTCAATAACCAAGCAAATATAACAATTTACCTATAAAATTAGTACTTAATAATAAACATAAGTTCTTAAAACTATTTAACACATTGATTTTCATCCTTGTTAAAATTGCAAATTTTTGATTTTTTTGTTGTGTTTTAGATATGGCAACTTGGAAAATATTATTAAATAAGTTTCCGTAGTAACTGTAATAATTATTGTAAAAAAAATTGTGTAGATTCTACACCATTGTTGCCAAGTTTACACTTCTTTTTTGTCCCATGTAAGAAAACGCACCAGCAAAAAAGACTATTTTAAGCAGTTTTGTATTCAGTATGTATTGAAGAACACCACCAGAAGTCAGTTTATTGGCAGTTTTGGGACATCCTGTATAATGGTATGTATTTAATCGAGGTTTATGTATTAGGTATTAGTAATCGAGTATTAAGCAATGGTTGATTGGTTAGGTGATGTATATTTTATAATTTTCTTTTTTGTCTATTATACTTGCATCTACCAGCAAATGTTCAAGTCAGCTATAATTTTGAAATAATGACAATAGGTATTGCAAATAATTTAGGATTATGTATCTATACTGTCATGACTGTAAACCTGTAAACATTTAAAGAATCCAACCAACTTGTTAACAGTATTGCAATGTTAAATTAGCCACAATGGAAATGTACCATACGCAGCATGTTTTTTTTAAACTGTGATTAATTTTTGTGTGTCGCTATGAATCTAGCTGCTTTCAATGACTATTATATTAATTAATTAGGTAATGTACTGATACGATCAAATAAATATGTTACTCAGAGGTAGATTTAAACAACTAAGTAAGTACAATATAAAGTGATACACATATGTTACCTTTAGTTATTTCAAATAAAATTTATGTGCATAAAAGTAGTTATATAATGAAATCTCATTATAATTATGTATACTGAAAGCTTCTTGTATCTAATAAGTCTTTACATGCTTCTTCGTTTGCGGTGTAGTACCTGTGTGAAGCCATAAAAATGTAATGCCACAAGAAAATAAATATGCATAAACGTTTTTTACATTTATTTGTCATATGCCATTTCTGCTGCTAAAGCTTACCATGGGCGCCAAATGGTAGGCCACCACATCTAGATATTTAGCCAACTCTCTATCTTCTTTATCAAAAATTGTAATGTCAACATTACTAAATGTCAAGTTATGACAGATTGTAAGTTATAAATAAATCAAAAAAAAAATAAGCAAAGTAGGTTAAATATTAATTGCAACAGCTGGTTTTTACATTAAACAGATAACGCTAAAGCAAATATATGAAAATTAGTGGTGTGCTTAGATTTTACAAAAACCAGAAGAGACTACTTCAAAATAGGACCACCACTAGAGGACTGCAAGTAACTGATAAAAACTTGTTGCAGTGAACATGCCATAAATGTAGAAAGGTAGTAATAACCTATTCGATAAAGAACTCACATTTTCCAATCTTAACTTTTCACTACTTTCAGTATAGGGAAGTATTGGTTTCATGAAATTTTTCGAAATTGATGTTTTGAGGAAAATACACGTTTTAGACATCTAAGAACACAAAAAAGTAGTTTTAAAAAAAATGCCTGTCTGCATCATAACTATCGAACGGATGCTCGGATTTTTATAGGGCCTGAACTTCCCGTCTTTAATGATAAGTAACAGTATCTAAAGTATAGAATCGTCCAGGCGAAGTGCTTGGGCTCATTTGTTTATCAATTATTGTAAATTTCAACAATTGTTTCATGCATATCATATAAATGCAACACATTTAACATGTTCGCATTAAACAAAATAAAAGAAAACTAAAATACAGAGAAAACTACAAAAATAGTAAAGTATAAAAATTATCCAGACAATAACTTTCGAATTTACAACATGTAGGATCATACGATAAAAATTATTATAATCCGGGGAAGCCCTACGTTCTGAGGGATGAATATACAAGAGAAAACAGTTTATTTACTAGGAGACCGTGGTCTAATCATAGTGGAAGTTTTGACGTATAAAAATAGTAACTAATCATAGTTCTTTTACTTTTTGTTTTCAAAAAAAATATATCTATGTAACACTTTCTTACATTGATTAAAGCGAATAAATAAATATGTTATTTCACCTTGATTTTACAATAATGAAATTTGAAAAAAATATGGTAAATATAGTAGAGAAAATAAAGATTTCGCATATTAGATTATTCTTTATCCAGTAATGCGGGATAGGTTTGATATTTACCATTTGGGTAAAATTTCGTGTTTTTAGTAATTCCAAATTCGGATTTTTTCAAAATATTTAAGATCCGTGTTATTCCGACAAAATGCTTATTCGGATTTAACTGATAAAATATGAATTTTCAAGTTCATCGTCCTGATTCATTTAAATTTAGATTTGGAAATTAGTAAGTTTAACCAAACATCGAAGTAAATTGTTAATAATTAAATAAGAGCTACATAAATAAAAATAACAGTTAATTGTTCAAAAAAATTTATTGCAACAAACTCTCAATGTGCCATTGAAAATTTCTGTGCTAATTTGCTAGTGAAATACAAATAATATTCTGTTATTGCATATTTCTTTATTTTCAGGTATGATAATATCGATGCCGTTTTTATTGGCAACCTTTTTCGTTTACGCCTTCTTACCACACCGAAATTTACATGGAAAGTGTCTAATGTGTTACGTAATTACCCTTTTTGGGGCGTATTTGTTACTAGTCATTATACAACTGTACCCAAATGATTTAGATGCTGGATCCTGCATAGCTATAGGTAAGTCACTTAATTATAACACAAATTAACTTCACGTAATCAATTAACACATTTCAATATGTTGTTAAATAGAATACTATGCAGTTTTAAAATAATTTTTATTTATGTAAAATTTGTAAACATGAAGTTAACCTTACTAAGACTAAATCTTGTAATTTTTAAAATTGTCACCCTTTTGTGATGATAAACTCAAATTAAATATAAATACTGGAAGCAATTGAAATTCCCAAATATTTAAAAACTGCACCTTTAACAAATGAGCAAATTGATCTCTTAAATCACCATTATTAGAAGTGTTTGAAAAACGTTTAAGATTTTTTTTTATTAGGTATATCCTGCCTATTTTTTTTTATGGTTTCGTTCTTTTTGATGAACGTGATGTCGATTGACATTTGGTGGACGTTCAGGTAGGTTTGTCTCAATTGAATTTATTATTTTATAGAATAAAAATGGTTATCATGGGAATTAGGCGCAATTAATTTCAGAACTTTATTGTACTATCACTCATGAGCAATTTAGCCTGAACTGAATTTTTTTATCAACCCTTGTATATTAAATAAGGGGGTAGAAGCTCTTAATTTTCAAAAATTCATAGAAGGTGTCGCAAAAAAATTAGCGGACTGGAACACGAAATAAATTGTAGCTGATTCATAGCTCTATAAATCTACAAAATTTAAAAAAAAAAAAACATTGTGTTTTTGAGTAGTATGTTTTTGGAGAAGTCAAAATTTTGATATTATTTTCACTTCGCAGTTTTAATGGTTCCAAAAGGTCTAGTAGCTGGTAACATTATATATATTTAAGGCATTTCCAATATCAAATTTATATCCCGATCATCAACTCATTTTTGAATAAATAGGCGTTAAAACTCAAATCTTCAAAAATTCATAGAAGACGTCACAAAGAAATTAGCGGACTGAAACACAAACCAAATTATAGCTCATCTTAAGCTCTATGAGTCTATGAGCTTACAAAATTTAAAAGGAAATCGTATGGTAAGTTTTCGTGATATTATTTTGAAAATTTCCGAAATTTTGGAAGTTTTTCACTACATAACTTTTCAAAAAATTTTGCGCGCAGATACATTGTGTTTCTATAGGGCTATTACGGTAAAATATTTCAACCCGATCTGTCTACCTGTTTTTGAGAAATAAGACTAAAAACAAAATTTTGAATAATCGTTGCGGCTGCCATTTTGAAGCTAGAAAATTCGAGAAAAATCGTTAGATTGTGTTTAGGAAAAAAATGCTGCCGAAAAAACACGTATAATGTCTCATTGAAATCCGACCATCCGTTCGATAGTTATGATGCACCACACACCCACATACTACCTAGATAGTATCGTATTTTACTGTCTATTTTTAAGAAATATTTAATGTCGCCTGCAATTAAAGCTAATTAGTTTTTGTTATAGTGGTTACCGAGGTTTTTCAGGTAACAGAAAAGAAAGGGAACGAAAACGTTTTTTACTCTACAGTGGTTATGCATGGGGTGTTCCACTAATATTAGTTGTTACAGTAACTTCTATAAACCTCAGTACCGAACTATCAATCGACGCATGGTACTACCCTGGAATAGCAAACGGACAGTGTTGGTTTGCTTGTAAGTATACTTTATAATCAATACAATTAACTAGATGCCCATTAGCGTCATACTAAGCTGAAAGCAAATAAACATCATCCGATCATTAATTCATTACTATATTTACCAGTACTGTTTTTAATTTGTTACCATTAAACTGCTAAAACCAGGTGGTTTAGTATTTGCTTGTTTGGTGTCTGAAAAAAACGCCTATTTATATCTCGCAACCTTGAGAAATGTTTATCAAACCCTTTCTGTACGCTATCTTAGTTGAACCGATGAGGTGCTGTATACATTACAATATTTTTAACCAAAACTACATTACATTTTTGTTTCAGATGATATTCCCAAACTATTGTATTTTTATGGACCAATGACTCTTATTATAACGACCAACATAATTTTGTTCATTACAACTGCATTTAAAATAAAACGAGTGCAGAAAACTACAGCTGTCCTTAAAAAGGCTGACAGTAAGAAGCATTGTTATGAAAATGATACGCAGATGTGCGTACCATGTATATAAGTCTTTTTTTCCTATATTATAATAATAATAATACTAATATTTCATCGCCTGCTCTCATTAATTAATTTGTTCTGACTGTTTCAGATTTAACTTATACTTAAAATTAATGCTAGCCATGGGTATTAACTGGTCAATGGAAATAATTTCGTGGGCAATTAACTGGCAAATTGTTCATGTGCCGAAATCTGTATGGTATTTTACAGATTTTTTAAATGCTGTCTATGGAGTGTTTATCTTTTTCATATTTGCGTTCAAGAAAAATATTTGGAGATTACTTAAAAAACGGTATGTTATATTGTTGTATATAGTACTTTTTCACTGGGATAAATAATATACCGTTAAACAATTAGGTAGGCCGTAGGCCTATATAGAACAATTTAAAAAAAAGCCTGTTTTTTAAATACCCCGTTTTTAAGAATCATAATAATTTGTAGGACAAATTAATATTTTAGCCTATTTTTAAATAAAGTACTCTCGTTTTTAAAGATCACAAAAATTACCCTATTTTTTAAACAAAATATCTCGTTTTTTTTGCATCACAAAAATTACCATATTTTAAATTATCTGATTTTTAGAGATCAAAAATTAGATTATTTTTAAAACAAAATTACTCCTGTGTTTTAAAACATCAAAAATTAGCCACATATTTTAACAAATAATACTTGGGGACACGATGTTGGTAGTCTGTTTATTGAGAGAATATATAAAGATGGAAATGTATTTACTTACTTACTGGCTTACGTTTATGCAACTTGGTTGTCTAACTTCACGCTGCTATAATAATAATAATGATAATATCTAATACTCCACTCCTCATATAATTATGGTTTGTTTTAAGAGGAGTTAAAATCAATAAAGGGCTCAAAGAGGGTAAAAATATCAAATTTTTTAATTAGTTAACTTTTTTTTAACATTTGAAAACACTGAGTATGTGGTTTAATTATGATAATATATTGAAAAGGGACAGTTTTCCAAACGATCTTGAAAACAAGACTTTTTGTATTAATAGCAAATATCAAAGAAACGGGGCTGTTTTCAGTAGTCTTGAAAACTAAGTAAAAATGATAAAAAATATTTGATAAGATATATGGCTAATTTTTAATGTTTTAAAACACATGAGTAATTTTGTTTTAAAAATAATCTGATTAATGATCTTTAAAAAATCGAATAATTTTATTTAAAAATACCGTAATTTTTGTGATGCTAAAAAAACGGGGATATTTTGTATAAAAAAATAGGGTAAATTTTGTAATCTTTAAAAACAAGCGGATTGTGTTTATACTATAAGCTAAAATATTAAGTAGTCCTATAAATTTTTATGATTCTTAAAACCGGGGTATTTTTCATAAAATTGGGCTATTTTTTAAATTGTCCTATTTAGGGCCACCTAGTAATAGCTAATTATCAATTCAAATGTAATAATTGAGTATTCTTTTTGTGGTTTAGATATTTTCTCTGAAATAATTGTTAACTTTATAAAATTTCTTATTGGAGTCACTGTTAACCAAAATTCATATTCAAGTTGTAATGATATAACATAAAATGAAAGTTTGCCCACTTTGAATTAAGAAAATTAGTCCTTTTCTTTTGTTTTTAGTTATTATTTAATACTAGGAAAGCCAAACTTTGCAAGGACGATGGCGCTAGTTGATTATTCCCCTCACACAACTGGATTAACTCCAGGTTCAAATGTCAACAAATCTACTGCTAGTAATTCCACTGGCTTGGTAACAAGAAAAGGCGCCTAAGAAATTACTAGTAATAGTGATCCTACAAATACATAGTATATTAATTATGCTAAAGAACTATATGAGTTGTATTTATTTAGAACACCTATTTTTAATGAGCGTATTTTGTAAGAAATCACATTAAAGGCTGTTCAGTTGTCACTAGTGTTTGTAACTAACGCACTGCTATTATAAGTTTAATAGAGATTTTTTTCACTGATTTTCTTCCAGTTACTTCTCCTCATACTATTAATTATGTAAATATTGTATAAGTAATATAATTAATATATTTGTGATGTTTTTTAGATTTTGTTTAATTAATAAAAAATGATGATCAAGTAAACGTTTAAGAGTTACGGTTGATACTATGAATTTTTTAATCAATGAACTTAGTGATATTTTTAGTGTTGCTGATTTCAAAAGACTTGAAAGTAGATCACTAAGAAGAAACTAAATAGAACTTAAACTGTTCATTAAACGGGCGGGCGGAAAAGGTTGTTGGTTCATCTAAAAAATAATATTATTACCATGCAACAGAACGGTTTTCGAAGTGGACATAATACCAACACAGCACTATTTAGTTTTTTGGATAAAGTCTACAAAGCCCTGGACAATGAAGAATGCACATTCGGGATTTTTTACGACATGACAATGGTCTTTGACTACGTGAACCACTCCACCCTTCTACATAACTATGGAATCAGAGGGATTCCTCTCAACTGGATTGAATCATATCTACATGGTCGTACTCAAGTTGTGAGAATTCCGACTACTAATTCTACATCAGCTAAATCTAAAGAAAAAATTATAAAGTATGGGGTCCCACAAGGTTCTACCTTGGGGCCCGTACTTTTTTTTTACTGTATATTAATGATCTCCCAAAATGTGTCGGTAGTGACTGTGTTCTTACCCTATTTGCCACAACCCAGTAAATGCAGTGCGCTTGTGTAACTCTGTTAATCATGTTATAAATTTGTTAAATGTCATGAAATGCACTCGAACGACACTAGAAATAGGTTGCAAGTGCCTACGCAACGTATCCAATTATACAGTAATAGTTCTACATGCATGTGTATTCGGCTGCATAATAAACTTCCGGATGAAATTAAACTAGAATATAATACTAAAAAATTTAAAACTAAACTCAAAGAGCTTTTGCTATCAAAATGTTATTACGATATCCATGAATAACTGTATAATTAATATAACAAGGAATTTTATGACTAATTGTTTTTTATATATTTTTTTGTATTTGTGTTTATTTGACTTTCTATGTACAAATCGATAGAGTAATAAATCTAATCTAATCTAATCTAAAAAAAGACACTTTCTTTCTGAGTTTCTAAATTAAATTATTTAATTTGTTAGTTGTATAAAAATTGACTTTTGCAAGTAAGCTGCCTTTATTGCCCACGGTAACCATGGTATACAAGATGTATTCAAGTAAAATAAATAAAGCGTAACCAACATTTCCTTGCATTTAAAACCGAAAGGAAAAACGCATGTTATGATTTTTGCTCCCACTAAGCGGCAATTGTCAACTTTCGGCGACAAAGTCAGGCTCAAATCTTAAAGTTTTTTGTAAATATTATAAATACAAAAAGAAGTATAACGTAATGATATTTTGTTAGTACTGTAGAAATCTGCATTTTTGCTAAATGTATATTCTGAATGCGTAAGCAGTGTTCGTAAAGAACTTTGTTTTGTAATTGTAACAGTTACAAAATTATTGCAACGTACCTAAAATTTTTGCTAGATTTCAGTTACACAAATATATATATTGACTATCGTATATTCTAATCCATCTGAGTCAGATACTGTTTATACTTTCGCATACCTTCGGCATAGGGAAATATTACTTTCATAAAAACTTCCGAAATTTAGATATTAACGGAAGTACACGTTTTAGGGCTCAAGGAACCTAAAAAATGGTTTTAAAAAAATGTCTGTATGTGGATGGCTGGGTGGGTGACGCCTCTACAGGCGAAAGTACTAGACCGATTTTGATGAAATTTTAAATTAAGAAGTATATCAAAACGGCGGCCGCTACAGCTTTTTGAAAATCTCGACTTTAACGCGCTTTAAATTTGTAAAAAGCAAGAAAAATAATGCCATGTAAAAATTATATGTATTACAGCACAAATATAGAAATTTTCAAACTTTGGCGCAACATCAATTTTTAAATTTTACCGCTTTTAATTTGACTGTCTAATAAAAACACGTATTAATAGTTATTAAAGAAATATCTCTGGATCCTGTCCGAGAGAGGACATCGGTAATTTTGAGAGAGATAGTCTGGCAATGATGATCTTCGGTGGCAAACGTGTTTTCCAAGATACTGTTACGGTATATCAAAATACGCAATAGGAGATACGTATAGAGGTATGCATAGTCACATGATTGCATAACCACGTTTTAAAGAATAACTTTTAATTAACTTCCTCTTTGAACTAAAGGTTACTTGATGTAAAATTACTTGAAAGCAATTGCTATTTATTTAGAAACCTAATTTATTTACAGTTATAAGCACGATCCTCATCTTCAACAAGATATCCAAGATTATCGTTAACTGAGCTATTTGAAAAAATATTAGTAATTGCCAGCTGTTTGCTACTACTATTCTACTGCCGAGAGTAAGTACCTATATAATTTATAGTATGAGTAAATTCAAAGCAGATAAGTAATTTAGGTGAGAAAATCCCAGCAGGCCAAATAAATTAAATGTTGTTTGTTAATTTCATTTTTATTTGTCACATTTTTTTAAATTTAATTAGGTACCTAAATTAGAAAATCTGAGAGGAATTCTCAAATTTTAGTTACCCTATTACATATTTTTTAACATGGTAATTTTCTATTATTCTTTTAGTAAACAATGCCCGAAACTTTATACCTAAAATGGATTTTCCTTGCCGTTATGCAACACCTTGTACATAGCGAGGAACAGTCTCCTATCAAATGCAACTATAAATTTTGGAGGACCTTCAACTGTGAAGGCCATTGTAACTCCTCTAGCCAATTTAAACAAGAGATTCAAGAGCGTGCAGAAGAAATTCAAATTGATTTAAAAGATTTTGTACGGTTAGAAGTACGCAACATTGGCCGCGATTGCTTAGATTCGGTAACATTCGAAGCATTGCCGCTTTTGAATGTGTTAAGAATTTCATACAGTAACGTAACTATAGAACCGGGAATTTTTTCGAAATTCGCTCGACTAAAAGAAATACATTTAAGTGATGATTCGATACAAAATATTAACAACGAAATATTTTCTAACCTTGGCCACTTAACGGATTTAATTTTATCCAACAGTAACGTCAGCAGTTTGCCTGTAGGTTTATTCGATGACCTCTCCGCTATTTTACGTCTATATTTACATGGAAATAAATTGGGTGAAGTAAAGCCTTATACTTTTAAAAATCTTAGTCGTTTAGTGACATTACGGTTGAACGATAATAATATCGGAAATTTAAATAAAAATTCGTTTACTGGACTAGACAGTTTGACGTATCTCGATTTAGGACACAACTCTCTTACATTTTTACCGAGTGAAGCATTTAAAAATTTACATAAACTTACAAATTTACTTATAAATGATAACCAAATTGTAGATCTAAGTAACAATTTTCTCGTAGGTCTGGTAAACCTAAGACTTTTGGATGCATCTACTAACAAAATAACCGTAATTGAAAAGGATCTCTTTTCAAACGTTACAAAAATTGAAAACTTGCACTTCGACAATAATTTAATATCAAATTTAGAACCTGGAACGTTTCGAAATTTGAAAAAATTAAAAGACATATACTTACGTAACAATACTATTAAAAATCTACCAGAACAATTGTTTCAATACAATACAAAATTACAGCAGATGAGTTTAGCATATAATAAAATCAAATTTATACCAAGAGCATTTTTTAAGGGATTAACAGAGTTAAGGGTAGTGTATCTTGAAATAAACGAGATATCATTTTTAACGTCAAAATTTTCGAATCAGTCAAATAATAGTGACGTTGGAAACAAAAAAATTTTTTCTGATTTATCATCATTATCTATCTTATTAAATTTAGGAAGCAATCGTATTAATAGCATTGAACCTGGCACCTTTGAGGGATTGTCAAGATTGGCAGTATTGAATCTTTATAATAACACCATAAGTGTCATTCAGAACGATAGCTTCAGCGAGTTGTCACAATTAACAGCAATGAGTTTAATTAATAATCAAATCAGGCGTATTGAAATTGACGGATTTTATGGATTATCGAAATTAACTGCGCTAGGTTTACAAAACAACAATATTAATATTATTCATAGGGACAACCTTAGATGGTTGTCACAGTTAAGATGGTTAGGTTTGCATAGGAATCGTATTAAAACTATTGAAGTTGATGCCTTTAGAGGATTGTCCAACTTAAATGGAGTAGGATTACACCGAAACTTCATCACTAATATTTACACCGATAACTTTAGAGGGTTGCGGGATCTGCGTAAATTAGGTTTGCATTATAATCGTATTCATACCATTCAAATAGACGCTTTTAGAGGTTTGTCTAAATTAACTAAATTAACTTTACATAATAACAATATTAGTATTATTTATGCTGACAATTTTAGAGGGTTAACGGAATTAACGGAATTGCACTTAAGTAACAATCAAATTAAAACTATCGAAACTGGTGGTTTCAGAGGACTGTCAAGCTTGCAGAAATTAAATTTAAGCAATAACAATATTAACGTTATTGGTAATGATAATTTCAAAGGATTAGCCGACTTAACAAAATTGTCTTTGATCAATAACCAAATCGAGGCTATCGAAACAGATGCTTTTGTAGGTCTATCAAAATTGGTGTATTTAACTTTAATAAATAATAACGTTTTTAATATTCAAACTGATAATTTTCGAGGATTATTGGAATTAAAAACATTGTTTCTAAGTAATAACCAAATTGAGGTTATCGAAGACGATGCTTTTAGAGGATTGTTCAAGTTAATGAAATTAGGTTTACATAATAACAAAATCAGTTCAATCCGTACTGGTATGTTCAGAGGCTTATCAGAATTAAAATTCCTAAGTTTAGATAATAACCCCGTCAATATGATCGAAGATGGCAGTTTCGGAAAATTATCAAAATTAATTTGGGCTTAATAATAACGATACTAGTGTTTGGGTCCACATCAACCAATACGTTACACAAATATACTTTTGCAAATAAGCTAACTAACGATATATAAAGTGTGGGAAAGCCCAAGCAAAGTATTTCCCCAAGTTTTTCGTTGATTTTTAAACAATTAATAAGTCAAACAAACAGCTCAGGTCCGTACAATAGAAGGCATCACTGAAGAAATAAGTATAAAACGTGGAGTTAGGCAAGAGTGCGTTCTTTCGCCATTGCTGTTTAATATCTACTCCGAGATAATATTTAAAACAGCGTTAGAAGACAGCAAAGAAGGTATAAAATTCAATGGTATTGTAGTGACTCCGTCCTTATCGCTGAAACAGAACAAGAGCTTCAAACTCTCTTTAATCGAGTATATGAAACCAGTAAAGTTTACGGACTAGATATGAATCTTAAAAAAACCAAGTATATGACAATTACAAAGAAACAGTTGAGACTAGTGGGAATAACAATAAACAACAAAGAAATAGAGTTAACGCCCACATACGTATTAATCAGTAGTAAGGGAAGATAACAACTGGAAGTACGAAGTCGCATCGGCCAAGCAAGATATACGTTTAATAAATTAAAACCTATATTGAATAACCGCAGTTTAACCCTGGAGTTAAGAGAGCGTTTCTTAAAATGTTATGTGTTCTCGGTGCTTCTGTAAGGAATGGAGGCTTGGACGTTAACCGAAGATCTATGTAATAAAATCAATTCTTTCGAAATGTGGACGTACAGACGCATACTGCGTGTACCATGGACAGATAGAGTGACCAATGTGGAGATATTAGGAAGAATGAATTGTTCATTAGAAGTTATGTCCACTATCAAACAGCGGAAATTGGAATATCTGGGTCACGTGATGACAGGGGAAAAATACGAATTGCTGCGGCTTATATTGCAAGGCCGAATTGAAGGACGCAGAGGTCCTGGTCGGAGACGAACTTCCTGGCTGAAAAACTTACGCAAATACGCATACGCAATTGGTATAACAAATCTACATCTTTATTTCGTGCTGCGGTGTCTAAAGTACAGATAGCCTTATTGGTCGCCAACATCCGTTAGGATAGGCACTACAAGAAGAAGAAGAAGAAGTCAAACGTTCGAATGTCAAGTGCTTCTCCGACGACAGTAAATTTCGTTTCATTCGCAGTTTTTCTGATTTTAAAAGTAACGATTTTAATTCATTTTTTTATATTCACTGCTTGTTGCGCGATTGCATTTGTGTTTTTAAATTTATTATAGACATAACTAATTTAAATTTGCACCAAAATATGATCAGAAAAACCAAAAACGTATTTACTTATATTCTAGTCCGTAAATTATAGACGATATATAAATTTTTATAAATTGGGAGGTGCAAACCGTTTTTTTTTTCCATTAAAGTGCAATAAAGATTTTAATTAAATGTGTTTGGTATTGGATGCTTTTTTTAATTGCAAGACAAAACTCATATTACATAATTGTTGAGTTCTTTAGAAAATTATATCAGCGATCATGCAATATTAGATACAGTTATTATGTTATTACAAAAATTTTAAATACCAAGAAAAATAACAGGAATCTTTAATTTAGTTCAGAACCGGGTTAGTACGAATACGAGTATAATCTTCTAGTAGGGAACTAAACCGTCAATTCCAAGAAAAAGTAACCGTTTTTGAAACTTGGAGTGACTTAAGACCGATTAATATCATGAGTGATTTAACTTTCTGCTAATTAAATTAGACTGCGCTGTTGTCGCCTATCTCAGTTTAGCAGTGTTGCCAGCCTGTGGGAATCTTCCCATATTATGAGAATTTCTTAAGGCAAAATACGAAAGAAGGGAGAAATCGAAGAAAAATAAAAAAGCATTAAATATAGACATTTTGAAGATAAAAATATTAAAAGTTTAAAATATGTTAATTTTTGTGCTGTACCTCTATAAAATAAAATTGCTTTCTCAGACATAGATTTCTAATTAGAAATCTGTGTTCTCAGTAACCCGTTTGCGGAATCAATCCAAGTTGTCCACAATAGCGTGAAGATCTGAAATAATTGTTTGTTTATTTTTTTATGGATTTTGTTGTTTTAAAGTTTATACATAAGAATATGTACAATTTTTATTTGACTACAAATACTGTTTTTCAATATTTATTTATGTAATGTTTCAAATTAGTTCACAAAAGTACAAATTGTTTTTACTATAGAAACATTTCCAATAAAAAAACGTAGGAAAAGTAGTGGGAATTTTTAAGTTGTTTGTGTGAAAATATGCGAATGATACGCTAGAAAACCGCTATTGTACGCTGTACAGGAATGCCGCAACTATATTTATATTTCGTTTTAGCGTTTTCCTGCATGGTAGTCGTTGACGCAGATACTGTTTTTTGTTGCGTAGGTGGTTATGGGGTTGAATATACGTGGTGTCCAACTTTGTTTAATTTATACTAAAATAATGGTGCACGGGTAGTAAAGTGTTTTGTGCCAAACTGTATCTCTCGATATAAATCAAACCTAGAAAAAGTGGCTTTGTATGGCAGACTGAATGAAAAAAGTATTAAATGAACATCAACACTATTCAAGCCATTCTGTGAAAAAGGAAGTGAAGTATCGAGTAAGAGTACAACAACAAATGATTCCATATGAACTACCTACCATTAAGTACTCAAATATGTAAGCTAAAACTCCATGTGGACAAGTTAATGACCTAAAGAGGAAAAAGAAGAATATAAATATGCTAACTAGCCATTTACCATATTCAGTATATTAGGTGAAAATCTGTGCACAGTTACAAAAGTGGCTATTTTTGGTAAAACCTGTGTTTGTTTCAGAAAACCAGTTATATACAACCCTACTGAAAGTCACCTCAGTTGCCTCATAAAACCACATACATAATGCATCCGGTTGTTTCAAAAACCGCATAACACCACATACAGCCTCATAGAAACATTATAAGGTTATATGAGGTTTCTATATATATTTTCAGTAGGGAACCACTACATATAATATTAAACAACTGTCTGTATCTAAATAAGAAATAGAAATAGCTATCCTGCAGCTGAACTTTAGTACCAAATGATTAACTAGTATAGCATAACATAATCTACATAACTACAAAAAATGTTAATAATCCAATGAATATCCTAGAGCTGACTATTTTTGCCGTTTATAACCAATTTTTTGAACTGAACATATGGATATGCTTGTTCTTAAAATTGTTGCACGAACTCGGTGATTTTTTATCCAGCTATTTTTTACATTAATTGTTTTTGGCAGTTTACAAAATGTAGCTAAGTAGTAACAGCAAATAAGATTAGGTCGTATATTCCAAACATTATTTTTAATGTTTTAAATTTCTATTCTAAGAATGTATGTGTTGTTGTCTGTCTGCAACTTCAATTTCTTTATGTTTGTATCTATGATAATACGTACTATGATAGGATAATAACAAAGACTACAGTTTTACAAAATTTGTTATGTTTATATTTTGGAAGTTTTATCTAACGGTAATAATTTTATTGAATAAAAACAACAGTTTTCATACAATGGGATTACATTTTTTTTATATTCCAGTGACCACAAACCTGTATAATGTGAACAAAGACAAACCAATATAAAATCATCGTCTAATTTATAATCCTATTATTAATATTCTTAATAACGTAACAATGTATAATAAATATTAAATAATATAACGTTATAAAACATTTGTATTTTTTTTATTTTAATATTTAAACACAAATAAGAATTACTTGCTGCAGAAGCACTGATATAAAATTGCTTCGGCAATACTCGTCATCGCCGAACTTGGTCTTCGTCTGTCAACTGAAATATCACCGTTTATATTTGAAAATTTAACGTTTGTTCAGATTTGAAACGTGGTAATCCAGAAGCTTTGATCCAAAATCTCCATTTAAATTAGTTTAGTGCCGCATTCACATTATAAATTAATAATAGTTATTGTAAATAAGTTATAATTTACATAGTGACCGGTGTATTATTGAGATACGATCTACAATGAGTGATAGCAGAGGTTACTATACCCCTAAAACGTTTGAAACTCCCGTTTCACATTTTAAAACACCAAAATCATATAAAACGCCGAGCACAACTAAACACGATTCTGAATATTTTACCCCAGTTGGAAGAGAAAGGGAAATGTCTGACAGTGAGGAAAGTACCAAGAGCAGCGCTTCAGAAAATGGCATATCTTCGGGTACAGGCTCCTGCACAAGTGAAGATTTAAGTATTGTTGCAGAATTCGACGAATTAATACGATTTATGCGGCAGCAGCGATGCGATGAGGTGGAGGATAAATTGAGAGATTTTGTCGAACAAGTAAAAGAAATGAATGGCCACTGGCTTATGGCCGTAGAAGAATGCCAACGCCTTCGAATGGAATTGGATAAGAGAACACACGATTATCGTGATATAGAGTGCAAGTTGGGAATCGCTAGGAAATTATTGGATCAAGAAAAGAAAAAAGCTTCAAAGTTCAAAGAAGAGAGGGATGATTTGGTAAGTTATTTTTTTGTGGTGTTTTGGAATTTTTAATTTTTTGCATTTAGGAGATTAAGATTGCTCGTGTTGTGAATTTGCTTTTTAATAATCATCGAAATCCGCTACCTGATGAAACACGCCAACAACTGGCATTTCTTAATAATACGAACCAAGCAGGATTTGACTTTAATGGTCATAATAATGGTAATAGGATTCCACAGCTTAGTGCAATTCAAGAAGTCAACACGACAGGTATAGACAAAATTATTTTCATTATATAGGGTGGTTCATATGTAGATTGTTACCATAACTTGCGTTTGTTTGTTAATCTCATTTCATGTTTTTTTTTATAAAAACATGTAAACGTGATTTTCTGAGTCTTAACAACCAATATCAAAACATAATTATCTTTTTGCAACTATTTCATATAAAAGTTGGGTAAAATCTATAGAATATTAAACATTAAATACTTGAATTTGTTTAATATTGTTATTTTTTTTTCCTAGGTTCGTTGTTATCAGACTTTAGTTATTCTCGTTCAGAAGATGATTTGGATACGTCCGCTTTTCAAAGTGGTAAAACATGGAAGAAGCACAGACCTAGCACCGAGCTTGCTGGTGAACCTGCTGTTAAGAAACGTCGTTCTGGTAGCAGCAAAGTTGTTGAAATAAACGCAATCGATACGGTTAGGGCTACAACAACACTTACTATGGGCAAAGATGGTCCCATTACGGCCACTTCTATCATTGAATCAGTACCTCCTGAACCATCAGCACCTCCTCGACATATGTTTACCGAATTGCATCCTAGTGCTCCTCCAGAACATCTTATTTTTGACTTGTGGCAACGTGATAGTCCTCGAACTGGAGGACGTTCCAATCACAGACCACATTCGTTCCAAACTAAAACAGTTGTAATGCCAGAAACTTGTGGGCCGTGTAATAAACGCATTCGTTTTGGAAAAACAGCTTTAAAGTGTAAGGATTGCCGTGCCATTTGCCATCCCGATTGCAAAGATAGCCTGCCTTTGCCTTGTATTCCTCTTGTGAATACCCCAACCCAACGAGGCATGTTGGTAAGTTTTGCAATTATTTTTTTTAACAAAATTCATGATAAATTTTTTTTTCAAATTTAGGGTGTAATTAGTGATTACACTTCCACCATATCACCAATGGTTCCTGCACTGATAATTCACTGTGTCAACGAGATAGAAACGAGGGGCCTTAATGAGCTTGGCATTTATAGGGTTCCAGGATCAGAAAGAGATGTTAAAGCCTTAAAGGTATTTATAATACTTCATTTAAAGATTTTTTGTTTAAATGAGTAATTTGCAGGAGAAATTCTTAAGGGGAAAGGGTGCCCCATGCTTGAATCAATTAGACATACACGTCATATGCGGAACTGTAAAAGATTTTCTCCGTTCTCTTCATGAACCTCTTATCACTCATTCCCGTTGGTTAGATTTCGCTAGGGCTGTGGAAGCTAAAGATGAGATGGATGTGCCTCCTGCTTTGTTTCAGATTATTTCGGAATTGCCCCAACCTAATCGTGACACTCTGGCCTATATGATGTTGCATCTTAAACGGTTAGTATAATTTTTTTTCGACAGTTACATCTGGTTACAGATTGTTTGTTGTATGTCAGAGTGGCCACTTCTCCAGAATGTAAAATGCCAGCCAAGAATTTAGCAAAAGTATTCGGACCAACCATTGTGGGTTACTCTTCGGCCGATCCAAATCCCACATCGTTACTAACTGAAACCAGGCAACAGGCTATTGTAAGTTTTCCATGACTACCGTCAGCATTCATAACTTTTCCTGTTTAAATCCTATTGTGCAGGTTTTGGAAAAATTGATTGATTTGCCTGTTGACTACTGGAGTACCTTTGTGAATTGCGATGATGATCGTAAAACACCTACAAATAAATTGCAACAGACTCCAAGTACTGATTCGTTACTTTGTGCAACGGCTACCAGAGGTATATTCACTCCTCATGGTTCTAGGTGAGTTTAAAGTTTTGTATAAAACTTGTAGTTCAAATAACTGTTGGGATATTGTACCTTTCAGAAGCACTGCGAGGAGGAAGCAGAGGATCTTCCCAACACCTCCCAATTTATAAATAAGTTTCTGAGATTTATTTTTATATTGATTATATTTAGTTTTATATTTAAAAAATTAAAGTATAGAAATACAATTTGAATTGTATTCAAAGAAATGAATTTGAGCTAATGACACAAAACTTCAAAAACATAAACTGTAATTCTTGACGTTTATTTTATTTATTATTATTTTTAAGTTTGGTTTCATTAGTTTCATGCTTAAAAAAATCAGTACTTAAACTTGTTACATTTAATTTTAGTTTACATTAGTGTAACTGGAATGATATAGTTATCATTGCAACTATATTAATTTATGTTAATCTCATACAAAATAACATGTAATAGTTTGATAGTTTCAAATGTTTGTTGAAAGCTTCTGTATAAATAAAAATATAATAAATGGTTTCTTAAGTTAAACAGTCTGCTACAAAATATTTAAAAGTTACCAAAAATTACCTTGGATTGGACAGAAAATTTACCAGAAATTCAGTGCATAAATCATGATGTATAGAACGCTGTTTTACTTTTTATTGAAAGCGATTTTTGTAAAATAAAAGCACAAATCTACATAATTTAAAAATATCTCTTACTATCTTCAATATTCATAAATATTTAAAAATTTACTGAAATATTTTTAAATGGCCTATTTGAAAATGTCAGATCATTTCATTTAAAATCGTGTTAAAATTTAATAGTCGACCTGTATTTATTACGGTACTTAAATTTTAAATATCCAAGTTATTTTGTTTGTTTAAAAGTTTCATTTAGAATTTTCCAAATAAACAATATCTTGGATACTTTTTTTTTATCAATGTTTTAGTTATTTGTAATAAAATAATATCTATAAGATAATTGTAAATTAATGAATTAATATTATTCTTAAAATGTTTTTGATGATAAAAAATTATTCGAGAAGTAGTTCTCTGTTAAAAATATCTTAAACATTTACAACTAATTTGATTTTCTGTTGATTATATTACAAATATGTTGCATATTAATATTTTACTTGAAAAAACCTCTATCGATTTTTAATGTTTTAAAAATATCAATGGGATACTAATAAATAATTAAAAATGTGTTTAGGATATTGCAAATTTAACTATTTAGGAGTATCTCACAGATACTTTTAAAGAATCTTATTTATCTTATAGATATTTTAAAAAATTTATAATAGTTGTAGGTGATTTAAAGTACCTTGGATATTTAAAAAACTTAAATTTTTGTATCTTGGATATTTGAATATTTGTCTATTGAAAACATAAGGAATTAATATTTTAATAACTAGGATATTTGAATATTACTGCCATCTATAAAGTTTGTAGATCCGCTACATTTCAATTTAAAATCTGGCAACAGGGAACGGCAGCAGACTTGAATGCTGCGCACTGATGAAAATTGAATTGTAATTTACGTTTCAATATGGCTTGTGCACATAACCTGCAAAAATCGTGAATTGTTGCAGTCACAAACCATATACCATTAGTCTATTCTCTGTTACCTAGCAGTTCAGTTTCCGCCTGAAAACACATCAATAAATGCAATATTAAATGAGGTTATAACATAATCAAGCAAGTTGCAAGTACGTCGCCAGACATAGTTCGACTTAGCGGAAGTACAGCAAGTGCCATTTAACCTTACAAAAAAAATTACGATAAGTTTAAAAGGCGAGAAGCCGTTACATTCTCAAGCAAAAGCAATCATGTCCTTTGAAAGCTAGTATAATATCTAGTTGCTGTTAATTTATTTATGTCATTATTATTTTGTCATACGCCAAAATAGGAAAGCAAAATTCTTCTTGATTTTACTTACACGGCCTTTTAATTTGTCAAAAAATCCACAATTTTTCGTAAACCATAAATAAATTGACTTTCACTTTTTAGTAGAGTGTACCACACTGTCCAACAGCCAATTAGAGCTAGTTTAAGTTACGACTACCGACGAAACAAAGCGTAAGTAGCCGAATCAAAGCCTACTAAAATTTGCAAGGTTAGGTGGCACATGCTGTACAAACCTTATACATAGCAGTAATTTCCGAATATTTTAGATATTCGACAATTCTTTAATTTTAAAATATCTAAGATAATTTAAATTTAAGATATTCCGAAATAGAATAATTTTTAAATACCTAAGATATTGGTAAAGTAAATTTAATTAAAAATATCTAAGATAGTTTTAATTGAAACTACGATTAATTATTTTAAAATATATATAGGATGTCAAAAAATCAGAAACCGGAAGTGGTAGTTAGACACGTTTTTTTGGTAGCGTAAAAACTGCCTACAGAATTTTTTGATTTTTTTGTAACTTTGTAGGCTGCTAGAACCGAAAATTATCTACAATTTGATTTTTGCTGAAAGCTATAACTTCACTGTGGCGCTTTCTCTGTATTTTTGAAAATCAAAACAATTTTTTCTTAAGCAGAATTGTTCATCATAATTAGTGGAACCAAAATCTAGTTGGTTTTTAGATACTTTTATACTTTGTGGGGCTACTGTAGCAAATGTAAATTCTCACTCACAGCAAATTTTTGGACTTGAACAAGTTAGGATGTGAGGAGGTAATAAGTATTAAAAGCTGGCATCATCTTTGTTGGCGTCACGATAAACGACGACAGCTGCAATAGAGTTTAAGTGGGTGGAATGGAGGATTACCTATACAGTTTGTTTTCTTAGAAATCTAACAGTTGGTGAAATGTACAACGTTATAATTGTAAAATTTGTAATTCATTAAATAAACGTCTGAACTTGTCCTCTATTCTAATGGTTTTGTGTCCATTTCTATGGCAATATTGTGCATAGTGTGAGGGAAACTCAATAATCAAATTCATAAGTATTATAGCCTAAAATTGGGTTTTAAAGAAAAATATTTTTCCATATGGGGGCCTAAAAACTTAAGTTTTGTTAATATTTCTAATACGTCATCAGGACTGCTGCTGTTGGAACACAACTGGTCCGGAAGCCAACATGCTAAACAAAACAATATTTTAAAAAATCTGAAAAACCAATATTATTGCGATGCTTCTGCTTCAAGCTAAAGTTTCGATGTATGAACAATAAAAAAAAGAAATAGAAGAAAATGCAAGAGTCAATGAAAAACGACAATAAAATTGGGAAAAATATTCCGTTTTTGCGAAACTTTATTACTATTATTTATTTTACGTTTTCTGAATAAAGTTCGTGTAAAGCCTTCAGATTGAATTGCGAAACAGCTAAAAAATTGAACGATTTAATAAAAATTCGATCATTCATATCTGAATGCACTTGTTCCTAAAATTCAAAATGTGAACCAATAGAAACACAGTCATTTGGCTAAGCGCACGTGGAGTTCATCTTCGATTCTTTAATCAATAATTCTGCAACGAATCTAATCGGAAAGGTACAGACGCGCCAATGGTTTCCCGCTGCACATTATGTCTCACACGCACACATACACGCACTTGTTCTCTTTTATGGTGTAGAACCACTATTGCTACATCACCCTAAACGCATATAATAGAATTGGGGAGCATACCTTCTCCTCGTTTCTCATTCTGTAAATGTGTCTTTGTCTAAAGCTTGTATCATTATAGAGCTTTTCCGCTTTCAACAATACTTCGTTCTCTCCTTTATCAACTGCATTGTTGCGTCTAGTTCCGTCTCCCTTCAGCACTTTTCCTTGCGCTTGCGTCGCTATTTAGTCAATGAATGGATATGGGACTAGTAGTTGTGTTCGGCTCCGGGTATCAAATGGATGACTAATAAATGCATTCTCAAATTGTTTTTTTTATAAACTTTACACGATTAGTTAAATTGTGATCTGTAGTGGCGTTTTTTTCTCTTCATAAAATTGGTACCCAATCGGTTATAGTGATTTCAATAAACTTCCCTAAATAGCAACAATTAAAAAATAAAATACACCAAATAAAAACGAAATTAAAAATGTGCGCGAAAAAAAACAGTTAAAAGTAACGGACGTGTAAAAAGAAAATTTAAATTCTTATCTTAAAATCAAAATGATTCTGCAAGTAGCGCCCAATTTCCATTATCTAAATTATGTGTGCAAATCGAGAATCGGCGTGGTAAACTGCGTGGGTTAATTTCCAAAATTGCCACTACAAAACATAAATTAACCCGCATAAACGTTCGTTTTTATTAGAAATTTTCCCGGAGTAAATGATAATCATAATGTTAGAAATATGATACTGTTTTGATGATAACGTTGTGCTTAATGCGATCGCAAATAGTCAATATGGAGGGTGTGTCTGCTCCGTCAGGCGCTATGTTGACCTAAATATTTAGCAAGATCAGGGTAAGTACCCAGATTGTAATTTGCGGTGCACCCGACTCCGTTTATGGTGTATCGAATTTCAAATTTGCGGTTATATCGCACACACTCGTTCGCCCTGTAGGTAGTGCCTACTTAGTGTGAATGTTAATAATGCGTGACATGCGGGAGCTAATTGTTTAATTTTCCCGAATTGACTACGCCTAGGTATTCAAAATTATCTAAATTGCCGGTTGTAATATGCATAACAGGTAAATAATTAATCATTCAAACTTTTCTTGATGGAATCTTAAAGAGTAATGTATTGCTCTACTTACAAAATACGCTGAAAGGTTCAAAACGGAAATGCTTAAAACCGAATTTACTATCAATCAGTTAGAAAAAAATTGAGAAATTAAATTTTTAAAGGGTATTTCACCTAACTTTTAACAACCTACAACTAACTAATCAAACAATATACTGAATCCAACTGACTCGTATAAAACCACCTGCTCTATATCTAATATATCTAATCGGAAAAACACAACTTTTGGTTTAACCGGTATATTTTTTGGAGGGTGTTGAAACAAAATTTTTTTTTCTAAATTCGTTGAAATAACACAAGAATAGGTTTACGTTGAAAGAAATATTAGAAAAATCACTTTTAAAAGTTTTAATCACAAAATATCGTATTTTGCAATGTGCCGTGGAAAGAAATGACATAATAAACAAATCGACAGTTTGACAGAAAACCCTGGCGCTTTTCACTCGGTTTTTTAATATGTCCAAATGACATTCTTCTTGTTAACATGCAACAAGTATTCGTAATATAACCGACAATTCAAAAGCTCTTGTGGTATTACTGAAGATAATTTTATGCGAGTTATGTTTTAATAGTTAGGCTACTAATACATAATGAGTATCTGTATATAAAATACTTAATTACTTTAACAATATCTATTTATTTTAACCTTATACGTATTTCGGCATGTTTACATGCCATTGTCAAAGGTTATATGAAAAAGTAAACAGTTAGTGTTGTTATAGCAATAGAACTTGGTGACTTGATCTCGGTAATCGTCTGCAGATGACTTGATTTCTTATTTCAAAATGTCCAGTAGCGGAGAATTTACGAGATCAATTTGCTCATTCATTAACGGCATGTAAACATGCCGAAATACGTATAAGGTTAAAATAAATAAATATTATTAAAGCAATTAAGTATTTTATAGGTATACGGATACTCATTAAATATGGACTTTAACGAAGTAAAGGTGGAATTTATAAATAAAATACTAATACATAGTAAATAATATTGATGTTTAAGTCATCTGAAATACCATGGATAATTAGGTTAGGTAAAGTATAGTTAATATTTAATTAGATGGTCGAGATTTTAGGAACAAAGTTAGAATTTTAATGTAAGTGCACATTACAATTTTCAGTGTGAAAACCAGTCTTAATAAATGTTTAAATTTCGAACCAAAATATTATTTCATCATTTTCTGCTTTACAGTTAATAATTTAGGGAAAAAATGATAAACCAATTATGAATCATACAAAAAAATCGTGAGAACCAGCAAACGTCTCAAAATTTCACTTCTTACTTGACCTACATATTTTTAAATGCCAAAGAAAGTTTTTCTCGCACGCTTATTGTTTACTTTAAACTGCAAATTGCATAACAAATGCAATACAAAGATGTGCGAAAAAATTACAACTCTTGTCTATGGAAATTACTTTCCTTTTCTTCAATGGTGTTTAATAAATTAAAGTTTTATTTAACAAATGCAATGCCTTTTCCGGTGCTAAAACAAATTCATGACATACGTGACCTGTAAAAAACTAATATGTGGTGTGAGAACAAATTATTTTAACGTTCCCTATTTAAATTTGTTCCGTAGTGCACAAATTTAATTCGAGTGGAACTGAAACTAACGAAACGGAAATTGTTTGCTACTAGGAAGTTAACTGTTGCTTATAATTTCCTTTCAAAAGTTTTCAACGTACCAAAATTTTCGTTGGAATGGAACCAAAACTAATCGGATCAGTAATTTACATAATTAGTCACAGAATTCGATACCTTCAACAACTTTTTAAGCATTTTTTTAAATTCCTGATAAAATTCCAAAATAAACATTTATTATGGAAATTTATTTAATTTTAAATAGACGTTCATGCGTGTGAAACTCAAACGAATGTCTTTTAACTAATGGCTCTTAATGATCATTTTTTCCGTCTTGCAATGAATTTCTAACGATCTATGTTGTGCTGAGAAAAACAAATAAAACAGAATAGGGGTAGATAGATAAAATTCCCTGTGAAAAAGTGCAGCTGGAAAGCAAACCTTTGAAGCTTCAATAATTTTTTTTAAAATAAAACAACAAATGGACAATCGTAATTGTTTTTAACTGAATAGGAAATGTTCATTATTATGTGTTATCGAATCATTTAATTCAACCATATACTATAAGTTAAATTTTTTATCATAACACATAAATCATTTCTCTGGCATTTGCTTATTAAATAGTTAGCACTTGAATATAATAACCGTGCACTTATGAAAATAATAGCAACACTTTAGTTATAGAAGTGATATTAAATGCCAAGTTTGAATAGTAAATGACCTTGTGTTGTGCGAAGTATTTTTTACGAAGCAATATGTTAAGGCACGGAATAGCAACTTTGATTTTGCTTTAAATTGGATACACTTTTTACAAGTTGGTTCAAAAATACATTTCATAAATTTAACAGCGTGCTCCTGGAAACAAAATAGGTTGATTTAACTCAGCTTATTTCTATCTAAAAGTATAGCTCGCTAAGCTACAGATAGCTCTTTGAAATGGGAAAAACTTGAAATGTTAAAAGACCTCAACTGATTCTACCACAGATTTCTACACAGTTACACTAGATACACGACTGCTACACAAAATTGAAGCCAGACGCCATGTTGCAGAAGGTCACTGTCAGCTTGTGATATGTTAGAAATTTAAACAGTGTTTCGCAATTCGGTGTTGATAAAGATTAATATACCGGGTGGCCGCGAGAACAGGTAACAACCGGCCATTTACTCAATTTTTTAATTCTTAATTTCATGTTTTTTCTGGAAAAAATACACATAAAAGTGTATATTACGACATAAAACGGTGTTCATTTGGACTTCCAGTTTAACCGGAATTAATAGCAATTTTTTTTATTTTTAATGGAACACTATACCTACCTATATTTTTGCACATTTGAATATAACTTTTGGATATAATTTTTATTAATTACCTCTACAGATATGTATAATACATACCCATTAACTTTTAATTTTGGCCGCCACAGGGCGTTTTTAAAAAACCCTCAATGCCTAATAATGATATTCAGAAATAATTTTTTTTAAGTTGGCTTTGAAAACAAAAAGTAGTGAACTTTAAGTGTTTTTTTTCTTAATTTGTTTAAACATTTTATTGTGGCAAAAAGATATTAAAAAAATTTAAACAGTTAGCCACAACATGAATGACCCTAGTAGTAGGCGCAACCTTTCTTCATAGGTATAAAGTCATATTTTAATTTATACAACAACATTAAAGAAAACTTTAAACATTACAAAAATATTGCTGTATTTTTACATTTTACTTTTAATTTAAAAGCATATCGAGTATAAAATGCTATACCTATATTAGAAGAAATTTAGGAAGAAATCAGGGGGGGGGTGGAGAAGCCGCGGTTACACAAACCTGCAAAAATAAACTGTAGAAAAACCTGCTACCAAAAAAAAACTGGTGGAAAAGAACCCAAACAAAAACGGGAAAAATTAAAAAAAAGGGCCGAAGAGAAAAAATATAGTTATGCATGCCTGCTAAAACTATATACTACTTATTTTTTATTTAACTTTATTTTATATTGTAGTTGTATCTACGTACTCATAAAAAAATAAAAATATGAAAATTTAAAAATAAAACACTTAAGGTCTTATTTTACGTAGGTACGTTCATTTACGAAATCAAATCACTGTTAGGAGACAATAAAATTACATCTAATAACACCATAAAATGTTTACACTTTTGTGATGATAAACGTAAATTAGATATACTAGAAGCTTTTGAAATTCACTGTACCGTTAATGAATGAGCAAATTGATCTCTTAAATTCTCCTCTATTGGACATTTTGGAATAAGAAATCAAGTCATCTGCAGACGATTACCGAGATCAAGTCACCAAGTTCTACTGCTATAACAACACTAACTGTTTACTTTTTCATATAACCTTTGACAATGGCATGTAAACATGCCGAAATACGTATAAGGTTGAAATAAATAAATATTGTTAAAGTAGTTAAGTATTTTATATACGGATAATCATTAAATATGGACTTTAACGAAGTAAAGCTGGAATTTATAAATAAAGACAATAAAATATATTTATGTCAAATTAGTAACAAGAATACCTTTTCGGATCAAAAATAATGTCCAGGTTAGAAATACATTTCCGATCGGCTTTTATATATAAGATAAAATATATACATATAAAATATAGAAGAACCAGAAACTGTGTCTACACTTTTTATAAGATTTAATTAATTATGGTTAAATAAAGGTTCTTTCCCAAAAAATATGAATTTCTCGTCCTAACTGAAACTTCAAATAAATCTTTTTAATGAATATTTTTTTAAATTAACTAGTCGTAGAAAAAATAGTGTATGCAACTCTTATATAATGGCTATTAATACACGAGTGAGATTACGACACGAACGGCAGCGAGTGCCGTAACTCAAACGAGCTCAAAACTCGAACTCAAAATACCTATCATTATAGATTCATTGCATAATATACTATTTTTTTGTATGTTTCTATATTTCTGGTAGGCAGAAGTTTAAGATTTTCGCCGTAGAAATAATGTCTTGGGCGAATACTATTGTCAAAATTTACACTTTTGTGGAATTGGAATAAGAAAAATCAAGAAATATAGAAATAGTTTCCCGTTTGCTACGTCAATCCGCTGCGGGTATTTATTTTAAGTTCAAAAATTGGCAAATGTAGTATATCACAACAGAATACCAACATGCATATTGTTTAAAACAAACATATTTTAAACATCCAGTTAAAATTACGAATAAAATTATAACAATAAACTACAAAAGAAATTATACAAACAATTTGTTTGAAAAATGCTGCCATTCGCGAATTTTAAATACTTCAAAGCCTCGGAGACCGGCAAATAAATTACCTACGTTAACACCAACGCCAACGCCTCAGGCGTGAATTAGTTTTGTTTAGTTGTAAGCAGTGGCTGACTGTACACGTAGAAGGTAAACTTTGTATTACATGACGTCTTGCACCTTAGAGCTTGGCGGGTCGGTTGTGTGTCAGCGAGTTACAACTAACAGGTTAGGACCTTACAAGTTATTGTTCATGCGCGTTTGTGCAAAATCACAAATGGGGATATTCTATGCAAAAACGTCCAAGGATATGACGGTGAAGTGTTCCTGGACGCCCCGGTATGGAGAAACGTGATTAAGTTCCCCCCATCTGAAATTCGTGGATCCGCGCCTGTACCTATACACTCTAAAACAAATAAAACGCTCAATAATTTACGATCAACTTGTGCATGCAAATAGTGTGGTTAAGGTTATACGTATTACAATAATAAAATATTTACAACTTTTTCTCAGATTTAGTACGAGTATCTTCTAAAAATGTATTATACATAAGTCTCATTGCATTCATTAGATGATCTTTTCCTCCGGCTTGCGATAGAGTTCGATCCAAATTTGAAGTGATTTGTTGTAATTGCCTTGTTAACTCGCTAACTTTACAAATTTTATCGCCTTTACCTTCCCTACCGTCGTTTATTGCTTCATAATCGATATCGTTAATTTCTTCGTCGGCATTGGATTCACTATCATTCCGTTTGCAATCGTCGTTATCATCCAAAACATTCTCTTGGGGCATAGTTTCCCTAGAAATTATTACTTCCATGTCTTCGTTATCTCCGTCCAAAATTCCCGAAAAACAATCTTCTGTTGCGAAACGATCGTCAAACATTTCGTTCTCATCGTATTGCGTGTATTCCACGCACTGACACTGCACCGCCACCATTTTTTGTTGAACGGAAGGTAAAGTTACTGCCATTGATTCTTTCGAGGAATCCTTCATCAACTCGTACTCGTCCATAGTAGGAGTGGCAATCCTTAATCGAGATGAATCTTCAGATAGCCTGTCTTCGCTGGTGGTGGGTTGCATAGATGGATGCACGGAAGCACCTTTATTTTGTTTGCCACTTGGAATGCAGGTTAATCTAAGCGAAAGTGCCGAGGAATTATTAACCTCAATTACACCCTCGATGGGCGACGAGCTTTCCAAAATAGCTTTTAGCGATTCGCTTTTCCCTTCGTGATTTACAGACTGAACTTCCACAGATGTTGTGGCCATAAAAGATTTTTTTCCAACAGATGAGGTACGTACCTCTTCTAACGGACTCTTGTTACGTTTTTCCGCTTCCCGAGTTTGCTCGTGATACGATATGGAGTTGGATTTGCTGAATTGCTCTTCGTGGGTCGTCATGAATTCGCGCATGGCTTGGGAACATTTTTCGCTTTGCATAACGAATTTGTTTTGGTTCACGTACACATCTTCGAAATTTGATGTCCTATCGCAAATGGTAAATTTATCCTGGCAACTTGAGGTCCTACTATTATTAACAATTTCTGGTGGATTGAATGATGCAAGCCCTGGTGGACTTTGCAATTCTTTCATCATTATCAATCGATTAGCGTCTGTTTGTGAATAAACGCTTTTGCTTCCCGAACTGTATCCAGAATCTTTATTGTTTATATTGTTGGTATTTTTGGATTCCATGTTGATGTTTTTTGTTTGTACAGAATAAAGAGTACGCTTGACTTTAGTTGGTGTCTGAAAATTTTTCAAAAGCGAACATATAATTAATACACGAGTTAGATATTTATAGAATACCTGGAATTCTGTATGTGTTCCCAATTTTTTGATAATTATTAATAAATGTTTAATTTGCGACTCCCGATCATGCACAAGTTCGCCTAAATTTTCTATTTCTGCAGACATTTGAAGATTTTGTTTTTCCAATTCTGTAAAAATGGAAATGTTAGGGTTATTACTGTATGAAAATTTGTTATACCATATTAAAATTATTGGAATGGTGAGATTATCTATTTTACAATGTTTCTTGTCGGAATGGAATTCTTATTAAAAGCTTGTTTGTTCCAGAAGATTTAGTAACAGATTTTCACCCACCTCTCCGCATACTAACTTTTGAATGACACACATTTACAAAGATGAGGCCCAAACATTTTAAATGGCATGGTGGGTCGAGTGGTACCTCATTTTAAAGCTCTCTTTGTTTTGTTTCTGGTAGCCATGTTTTTTTTATATACATCATGCCGCCATGGCGTCACAACTTTCGCAGTTGTTTCTGCGCTTTTGGTTTATGGGAATAGTACAAGCCGCCACACGTGTTTGTATATCATCAGCATATCATTTTTTGTGTATTTTAAAAGTTTTGGGCGTTTTTTTTTATATTTGGTAACACCAATTCTACAAAGAGTGTAATGCAAATTCAGTACGTGGAGAAGTGGCATTTACCCAAGAAAATATAAAAATAAAAGTGAAACTGTTTTGCAATGACTAAATGCAGCTAATTAAAGCTTATATTTTCCTAGATAGCTCATGTTACAATGATTATCACTGTTTAATAAACTTCGATTAACGATTTATCTGAATTTTATATAACAGAAAGATATAAAAACCCTACTGAAAATCACCTCAGTTGCCTCATAAAACCTCATACAAAATGAACCTGGTTGTTTCAAAAACCGCATAAAACCATATACAACCTGATGAAAACATTATCAGGTTATATGTGGTTTCTATATATATTTTCAGTAGGGAACTAATAAACACTATACAAACTGCTATGCTGTATATTTTACACCGCCTTGACTAACCTACGGAACACTGCCGGTAGCTGCTATTTGGTCATATGATGCACGTAATATATTTGAATTTTATATTGAAGCTATTAAAAATAATCGATAGAAACGCAAATTTTCAACCAAAATTTCAGCAAATTCAAAGCACACAGTGGTTAAATTTTTTATTAGACATGATATTTTCATTATACTAAAATTAATTTTAATTTTCATTAAATAACACTAAATCTGCTACCGTTTTTATTAGATTTAATAAAAGTCCAACCTATCATATAAGCAGAATAAAAAGAGCTTTTAAATACTTTTAAAGTTTTATAGACGCCCGTACAGTGTACATACTAAAACATTTCTTTGTGCTGTGGAATAATAATTAAGGCTAAAATAGCTTCTGGTGTTATACATGCAGTTTTCATAGCATGTTCAACTGTTGCAGTTTTTACTAAAATTTTCTTATTATATCAAATATTATTTTATTTTTACTACTGGATTTTAAATTAATTATCAGGCTCAGGCACTAGTTCGTTGAGTAATGGCAGGAACAAAATATGCTTAATATGTAAAGATAATTTTTTTGGTTCTGCTGCTTATAGGATAACATTTCACAAAATCTTTGCTGGTGGTATTTATGGTTTTGGCACGATTTGCTCTAGTGGAATTATTATTTCTTCAAATTTATAAAATAACAGTTTTTGTTAAGTTGTTAGTTATAAGTATAAATTATTTTGGCCACAATTTGTTACGGTTACGATTTTTACTCATGATGAAATTATTGCCCTCGAAACCATTCCAGCGGAATATTTAACCGGTAGGTTGTTAGCCGCAGTTTTGTTACAATCCAGAAAAATTAGGCTTTTAAATGGAACTATTTCCCATACATTTTTTGCACATTCATTCACGTTGTCTCTCTAATTAGCACACTAAAAGTCCCTATGGCATTGGGTACGGCTCCAGCCTCCATATTGGAAAAATAGCCGTCGTATACAGGATTTTGCATGTAACTCGTAAAAGGTACACCATACGTAAAAAGCTTTCATATAAGAATTTGTGAATCATAAAATTTTCTACAAAACATTCTTTTGAATTTTTTAGCAGGTAGAACGGTTAGCCGAAAAATCGTGTAAATATATTTTTCATAAATAGAATAAGTTGAATTTTATCCTATTCCATTATTTAATACGAAACTGTACAGATTTTTCATATTTATGTATTCTATGTAAGCACATTGTGGTGCATAGATCATAATTATACTCCAACCAATGAGGCTTTTAGTAAGTTAATTAAAGAGAAAATGTGAGTTTCTGTATAAAAATGTTATTTCTGAAAATGAGCCTATGAACTTGTTTAATAAAAGGATTGTTCTGAGAAATGCAAACGTTGCATACGAAGCGCCATTTGTGCCAAAATCAAAACTACAAAAGCAAAAAATCTGTGTGCAAAGAAAAATAAAACTTTTCATTTGAATTGAATGAGTCCATTTGTTTAAAATCCGCCATTTTGTTATAGCTGAATATTCTTTTTTGAAACTCTAGGATCAGACGCAGAATTAAAAGACCTTTCAAATAAGGTGTCACTCGACCCCCTTTCAATTTAAAAAAAAAATTCAAAATGGCGCCCTGTCACCATTTTGGATGATACAAAATTTTAATATGGTCTGAAAAATAGTATTTAATTTCCCATTTCAGCACACCAAATTTTGTAGAAAAATATCAAGTCGTTCAAAAGTTAGTTGGAGGGGGGTTACTTTATGGACACAGTGTATAATAAAAAATCAGAATTTAGAAAAAGTTAAAAAAAAACGTTTTCATGTTATGAAACAAAAAGTAATTTCAAACGAAGAAATAAGAAAATTCAAAAAAAAAACAAAAAAGATTAATACCAAAATTATTTTTCTTTATAACAATATTGTCTTCCTTCAATAATTTCACTTTTAATTAAAATAGTTTTTTTCTTTAAGATGATTTATTTTTCTTTACCTAAAGTTTCTTGTAGAAATGTTGGCACAAACGGTGCGTCATAGTTAACGAAGCAGTCAAATTTGTAAATTATAAGAATAAGCAGATAAGCACAATTAATTGCTGTCGGCACCGGCATTTTAAGGGTTCAAGGTACCTCATTTTATTCAATTATTCAATTCATTTAATCAATGCTAATAGTAAAACATTTCAGATTCAGTGTTGAGTTATGGCCACTTTCTCCTATTCGTTCCTTTTTTTATTGCTGAAACGAAACGCAAGAAAATGATTTCCGTAACAAAACTCTTATTTTCACACCACCCACTTTTAATTTAAGAGATATATTATTACGGTCATACCCTCAATTTTTCTCGTTTGCTCTTTGTTATCGCCTTCATCTCCGCGTGCAGGACAATGTTCCACCAGCTGGGCATATGCTGCACGAATTGCTTGGAGATCGTCAACTTGTAATTTGTAATAATCGCGTTGCCCTCTTACTGTCTCCAGATCTTGCACTTGTGCGCGGAGACATTTAACCTAAATTACAATTCCTATGGGTTTTATATTTTACAAAATTGAATTTTTTCGAACTCACGTGCACGTGACATCACTAGGTGTTTATGATTATTTAATGACAGACGTCATATGTATGTGAGCTCGCTTTTATAGATTTGAGGAAAGTACCTGTTCGTCGATATCGCTGTAACGGTCAAGTTTATTTTGTAAGATATTTTTCTCTTCGGTGACTATCATCAATCTTCCATTAAATTCGTTCAATTGATTCTGATCATATTCTTTGAGTTTATGGAACTCTTTCGCTGCCAGTTGCATTCTAGCTTCTATTTCTTCTTTTTCTTTCGCAATTGCTTGCATTGAACCCACCTGCTTAGCTAAGTCGACATTAATTTCCCTTAATTTTTTTATTTCTTCCGTATATTTATCTTTCTGGTCTTTTGCCATTTCGAAAAGGGAAATTGCTTCGGTATTTACTACTTCGAGCATCTTGTGAACATTCACTTTTGCAAAAAGAAAGAAAAACATGTTCAAATAATCCTAGATAGAAAAGAAGGTTAATTTTATGGCTAAATACGCACCTGTCAAAGTGATTGACAAATTTGTTGTTGTGTAAATAATTAATCAATCACCTTAACAAGTGCGCAGCATTAAATATATGAGTCACTTTTAGACAGGTGCAGAACAATAAATTTGTCAATTACTTTTGAATTGCTAGCAACTCCAACATTGACGTTTTAAGGCGCTTTCAATCCAAAGTCCTACGATCTATGGTAAACGCTCCCTGGTATGTCCCAAATGAAGTTATTCAACGTGACTTGGACATCCCTTCAGTCACAGACGAAGTCAAAAAACACAGTGTCCGTTATGCTAATGGTCTTAGTATTCACCCAAACGTGCTAATTGAGCCCCTTCTAGAGGAAGAGGACATCCAGCCTAGACTCAAAAAAATAAAACTTTCTGACCTTCCACACCGCTATGTGTGACAGTGTGTAGTGCGCGTTGTGCTCGTATAAAAGTGTTCAGCAATTTTAACAAAACAAATTTATTGTGTTTACTAAAAGGAATCCCACGTTGGTTCGTTTCCTACATGACTGTTCTATGTATCTATCTTACTATATTGTCAAATCGCCTACTGAATGTGTCTGTGAGACAGATTGTAGTTAATAAATTTAAAAAACAAAAAATTACTTTTGACAGGTTCTACTTGTAAAGTCAAATTATATTCAAACCATAAATCAAACAACATTTTCGACCGTAGAATGTGTATTTAAAGAATTGAGTTGATAAAAAATTATATTCTCAGAGACAATTTTATCTGCTAACTAAACTTTGAAGTTCATCTGCTAGTATCTGTGATGAGAGCTAATACGTACTGATGGGCATAATCCAATGATGGCCATTTGAACGAATTTAATAATCGAATGATTCGTTCGGATAAACTCATTCGTATAACATTATGTGTTCTCGAATGCTCTTATGAATGAATTCTCGTTCTCATTGTCCTTCATCGGGCTGCTCGGCAAAATCAGGGTAAACTTTCGGCTTCGAATAGTTCGAAATTCGAATGCTTGGATGCACGGTACCGTATGTCCTAGTAGTCGCTACGATTCCGTCGGGCTTTATGCGTCAGTAACTTAAACCTTTTATTCGTACACAAGTTAAACTTCCGGTGTCTTCTTTAAAACAAAACATTAATTTCTTACAGTTTTTTCAATTTTATCGCATTTAATTGCTAATTATGGCCTGCTTTTTTTGAGTAATATATTCATATATCGCGATAATTCTTACTTTCTTTAAATTTACAAATCAATTGTTTTTTAAAATGAGATTAGAGATAAAAACATATGTTGTTTGGAACGGTTTCACCAAATCTTTATAATAATAAATTTGCAACATGCAATTTGTGCAAACAACGTTTTTTAAATCTAAACAACATATTTATATTTTGTTGTTGTGAAGTGTCCCGATTTTTTTCAACACTATTATTGTAAATGTTAATATATTTTCGTATTTTTCATTATTCAGACTTTTAGAGCAATATTAAAATTTTCAAATACGACCCTGCGCTGAAATGGCCGCGAGAGGCAAAACAGTGCCGTGCTATTCGAATATCAGTAATATCCGAATGTTCAAATCAGATCATTCTTATCTCGTTGTCTCCCGTGTTTACTCGGCGAACGGGGCGGATTTACCACTAGGCTGAGTAGGCTGGAGCCTAGGGCGGCAAAATTTTTGGGGGCGGCAAATTTTTGCGGGCGGCAAGTTTTGCAAACGACAAATTTTTGGAGGCGGAAAATTTTTGCGAGCGTGGAGTTAAGGTTTTGAGGTCTCAGCTTTTGCCAAGCTGAAGGCTAGACGGGTGGTAGTGTAAACGGTAAAAATACACTTACTATTTACTATTTTACATGTACGGTAAGGGCGGCAATTTTTTCCAAGCCTAGGGCGGCTAATGTGGTAAATCCGCCCCTGTCGGCGAAGAACGGCGTCTTTATTCATTCAGCGTACATGGATTGCGACTGCATTCGTGTCACAAAACTGTGACTCGTAGTATTATGCACTAGCACCTAGCCGGTCAAATGATAACAACTGATCCTACTTCTTATTGGTGCATTCCTATGTGCGCACGCATTCAGCTGGCACTGCTGTAAAGCAACCGGCCGAACACCTTCCCTAATCACACGCGCGTGTTTTAAAATTGAAAACGTCAGTTGTACGTGTTTTGCTTATTTGTTGCTTTAAAAGTTGTATAAAACAACATAAAAAAAAGACAATGTAAAATAAAAATTATTATTTAGTAATTATGTTTTTAAAGAGCTCTACAATAGTTATTTGTGTACCAAGGCCAAAAAGTGGATTTTTCTCGGCCGTGTCTGAGTTTAATGGCCGAGGCGAAGCCGAGGCCAGAAAGCAGACGAGGACGAAATAACACTTTTTGGCGGTGGTGCACACAATATGTTTTTCACGCTACCGGCAATGTAAGTAGGCCTTACACCCATAGCTACAGGGATCGTAAATGGCTGATAACATTCGTGTACTAGTTACCCTTGACGACGGAACTTAATAGTGTCACTTACATTCCTAGGAAAATAATGTTGATTTTAACTGTTCGTTGATATGGTAACAAACACAGACAACTTAGAATAATAGAGCTTTTAAAAAATAATTCCGATGACAGCTGTCAAAACGAACTTTTAAAAATATGATTAAATTTCTACCTGTAGGCCTACTTACATTGCCGGTAGCGTGAAAAATTTAATAAGTAACACGAAATGTATCGACTAATAACATCCTCGGCAGGCGACAAGCTTCGGCTCCGCCTCAGCTCGTATTCGCCTACCTCGGATGTTATTAGGTCTTTACATTCCTTGATACTTAAATAACTATTAGGCGACCTTCATTATAAAATTTACAAATTTGTTAGATTTTTATTTATGATTTATTGATATAATTATTTATAATAACTGAACAATTGTACATTTTTGTGACTCCTTCAGAAACGTTTATATTTTTCTACAAATTTGTTAGATTTTTACTTAAAATAATCAAGATAAAATTACTGCTGCAGCAACATCAAAAAGCACACAAATTGTTCATACGAATAATGAAGCTATACATGCCGAAATTACTTCGAGTGTAAATAAAGAAAATATAAACGTTTCTGAAGGAGTCACAAATATGTACAATTGTTCAGTTGTTATAAATAATTATATCAATAAATCATAAATAAAAATCTAACAAATTTGTAAATTTTATAATGAAGGTCGCCTAAAATAGCTATTAAGACAACAAGTGTTTTATAGACGGTTTAAATTTCGAGGTCGGTGTTTAAATCTGAGCGACCGTAGGGAGCGAAGATTTAATAGACCGAGATTCTTAAACTATAAAACACGTGTTGTCTTCAAGATTTTATCTAACACTAATAGAATATCATAAATTTATTAGTCTTTTAGCTTTACTCATTTTCAACTCAATTTTGTTTGAGTTATTAGATAGGTCTGTCTATGGAATGTTATGTGTGCTATGGTAACGAGTCAACAAAGTATTGTTATTTCGTTAAAGCGTATTTTAAATAGCTATAAAATACGTTACCATTGACGACGTATTTTATAAGGAACGATGTATTTTATAGTTAACTTAACAAACGAATTAAAAATGCACCATAGAAACAGTATAAGGTGTTAGTGTTAGATAAAATAAATTTATCTAACACTAACACCTTATATTGTTTCTATGGTGCATTTGAATTCGTTTGTTAAGTTAACTATAAAATACATCGTTCCTTATAAAATACGTCGTCAATGGTAACGTATTTTATAGCTATTTAAAATACGCTGCACCAAATTTTGCAATGTCAATGTTGTCCTTGACCTTCAAAGTTGTTTTTAACATTTCACTTCATTAATCTTTTTTACCGTTTTCCATTGCTTGAAAGCCACGTACACCTTCTCATATGCATCTTGTCATTTTGCAGGTAATAATTTTGCTCGCAATTCTTTGCTTTTTCTAATATTTCGGTAGAAACACTTTCACACATGTTAACGAAATAATTTTTTTTTCAATACTTTGTTGACTCGTTACCATAGCACACATAAAATTCCATAGACAGACCTATCTAATAACTCAAACAAAATTGAGTTGAAAATGACTAAAACTAACAGACTAATAAATTTATGATATTCTATTAGTGTTAGATAAAATCTTGAAGACAACACGTGTTTTATAGTTTAAAAATCACGGTCTATTAAATCTTCGCTCCCTACGGTCGCTCAGATTTAAGCACCGACCTCGAATTTTAAACCGTCTATAAAACACTTGTTGTCTTAATAGCTATAAATAGGAAACGGTGTTTGTAATTTTGGATTTCTAACTTTTGGGATTACTTAATACTTAATCTATTATCAACAAAAAAATTAGTTGACGGTACGTTGTAATACCGCTGGTATAGTCAAAGGGTAAAGAATTATTTTTAACATTCCTTCTTGCAAAACATAAAAATCAGAAGTTATTTTCATTTTGTGTTTTCTGTGCATATTATAAATTTAAAAAAAATGACTTTTTCTTTTGTATTGAATGTAATTTATTGGCAATAAGAAATCGTCTTTAACTGTAATACGGCAGTTCTTAGAACTTTTTGTAATTTTATTCTCTATTTTTCTGTGTTCTATTTCTATGCGTTGATCAATTCTTTTGTTCTTGTGTGTTTTCATTAAGTGAAATGTTTTAACATGTTTTCTTAAATTACTTAAATTACTAAAGCTGCTTTTACATTCAAGGCACTTATTATTTGAATTTGAACGACTGAAAATTTCTCTGTTTTGCTGTATTGTGAGGTTAGGGTATAACTAGAAAGAAGTATTTCTATTTTAAAATTAACATTATTTAGAATACGTACCCTTAAAACAACAGCAAAGGTATTATTTTGAGGGAAATTGCAATTTCACTTTACACTTTTATTAACTCGCCGTACTTTCGATGTCACATTGACAAGCTAATAAGTAATAACAAACACAACACGGCACAAAGCGCGCCGATATTAAACGAAGGTGCGCAAGTCATGAAAGCACCAATAAGAAGTAGGATCAGTTGTTAACAGTTGACCGGCTGACTCTAGTGTATTATGCATTCGTATTGGGCATTTACAATTGCAACTGGCTAATGTAATGTGAACGTAATTGCTATCGTTTCCGAAGCAGACAAAACCGAAAAGCAATCTAATGCATTTTCGTAACCTGTCGAAATTTCTCGAGATATTACGATAATCGAATGGTTCATTATTTTCATTCGAAATATCCCATCATTACGTAATACCACAGATAAGGTTAACACTACCTTATCTGTGGTAATACGTAGCTGGCCAATGAGATAGATGAACAATAAAATTTCAAAATATTTACCTTGATCGCCCGACGAAGTATTTCTAGGCGAGTATTGAATATTCTCCGAACCTGAATTTTCTCGAGTGAAACTTGCAAATCGTTCCTGCAGAATCTTTTGTTCTTCTTTAATCTCTTTAACTTCTTTCTCCAAACGCATTTTCTCATATTGGGCAGCTAAAAGTACACCGTAGCTCATCCGCTGCGTTACCGGCATTGAATATACTTGTTCCACTAATAAAAGTGTTGATTAGAAATCTTGAATTATCTGATGACGAGGTCAGTACAAGAACGTACTTAAAAGGTTTCGCAAGGATTACAAAATAGTAGAAATAAACTATCGAGCTAAATCCAAAATTGTACTGTGTAACTTACAATTGCTGTACACCGATTGTTGACGAAAAATGTTGCTGAAATAACGAACCTAAAGAATTCCTTTCGTCTTCGATAACCATTAGTCGATTACAACAAGTTCGAAATGTATCCAATTCTTTACGCAATTTATTGGTGGCACCAAGAACTTTTGCCAGAATTTCCACTTGGCCACAATCTTTTCTTAGCTGGTTTAAACACAACTGAATAGTGTTGGCATCGTCGGTGCTAGTTCTTTTAAATTCTATAATTCTGTTCACAATAACACGAACCATTTCTTCTTGTTGCTCTAACGTTCTCATGATTCTTTTCTCCATATCGACCATACGCGCATGTAAAATCATTATTCTGCTCTTCAAGCCTGCCTGTTTGCAGAACTGGTTCATTGCCAGATTAACGTGAATGTTCTCTTCAGTTTCACAGGTAACGCACTAAAAGTAATGATTCAAAATAATACTTTTTGTTGCAAGTTGATGAAAAAACTTGCATCACTTACACTTTCTGCTAATTCTGTAATTTTGCGACTATTTAATACTCTGTGCAAATAAAATGACAATTGCACCTTTTGATTGTGAAGTTGTCTCTTCAGTGAACAAATTGATCGATTTTTGTCGTCCAGCAGAGCCAATAACGAACTGGGTGGTAGTTTATTTTCATGTTTCGAAGAGGTGTCACTTTCGCTCTGAAAGGCGTTTGTAAAGGTTGCAATGACAAAAAATTAAAAAAGAGAAAATTGAAAACATTGTAACTTACTAGTTCAGTAGCACTGCCGTTTTCGTTGACTGACGTATTCTCATCTTCTTCAGGTTCAAATGCAACCACTTCCAGTTCCATTGTGTGTGTTTAATAAAAATATATTAACATTACTTGCAAATTTGGCTTAATAAAACTAGAATGATTTCAATTTGACATTCGTACACTTTTTCGCGTTATCTGTCTAGAGCGACTAAAGATCACTAGATTTTACATATTCTCGAAACTTCCCAAACCATAACGTATTTGAATATGCACAAACTAAAAATTTCTTAAAAATGGACAGCTTATTTCTATTAGAAAGCAACGTTATCGATCAAAATTGTTAATATGTCAACAGCTAAAAAAACAAGATTTACCTTACATAATAATCCTTACAATCTGCAATGTATGTAGTAATCATTTTTACCTGCAATCAAGAATTAACAAGAAACACCAGTGACACACTTCGCCTGGACTTTCTTACACTTTTAATCAAAATAGTTACTTATATATCGAATAGAAGGATAACTAACAACGACCATAAACCACGTGCTGGGTAGAAATTTTAGGGTCGTGCGGTACAAAGCTACACTAACTATTATCACGAGATTATACTATGTTTATCTCTTACTAACTACGTGTTGCGCAATCTAGCTCGCCTATTTTTAGTTATCATCGATGCTCCTATGCTGACTAACTTACTAGGGAATTATGTTTTAGAAAAAAAAATCGATGTCTTGATATTTAAAAAAAATGTTTTTCCGAATTAGGAAACAACGAAAAACGGAAGAACAAATTCGTTTTCCAAAATTAGGAAAGGAGGGGAAACATTAACCCTCTTAAATATTGCTGTACCTCAAAATTAAGTTCTAAATCTTATTCCACAATTACTCATGGGCGATTTAGCTTGAACATAAAGTTTTTATCGTCTACTATCACTCATAAGAAACTTAGATAAATAGAAATTTTTATCATTCGGATTTAATAATCAAACTTGCATGAATTTACAATTTTTTTAAATTCATAGATGGCGTGACGGAGAAATTAACGAACTAGAATATAGCAAAATTAAACCCATTTTTTAGAAAAAGATTTCTTGGGATTTATGAAAACCAAAAAGAAAAGTACAAATGTCATCCCCCATAAAATTGATGTGAAGGGGAGAGTTAATCCACCTAAATATTGCTGCACCTAAAAATTAAGTTGCTACTCTTATTCTACTATCAGTCCTGAGAAATTTAGCATAAATATAAATTTTTTTATCATTCGGATTTATTAAACAAACCTGCATGAATTTACGATTTGTAAAAATTTATAGATGGCATCACAGAGAAATTAGCGGACTGAGACACCAACCAAATTATATCTTTATCTCAAGCTCTATGAGATTATAAAATTTAAAAAAAAATCGTGTGGCCAGTTGTTGGTCAACATGCATTACCAAAAATGTTGAAAAAGTTCACATAATCGTAGCGACCGCCATTTTAAAGCTAGAACGTTCGGTAAAAAGTTTCGGTTTCAGATTTAGAAAATTTGTTTTATATATAAAATGCTAAAAAACATGTCTAATTTGCGTTTCCGGTTTCGGAATACTTTATGTTGTCGGTTAATTTTTGGTATACCCTCAGATTCCAAAGCTTATCAAAATCTGACCATCCGTTCGGTAGTTATGATGCACCACACACATACATACCCACCCACCTACAGACGTACACTTTTTATTGACAACTTTTTCGGGTTCCTGGGGGTCCAAAACATGTGTACTTCTCTATAATACTGTAAGTATAGAAAAGTAATAAGGCCTGCCATCAAAAATCATGGTCTGCGAATATGGCCGATACAATTGCAAAGAAAAAGAAATACAACGCATCCCCATTTACAAAGCGCAACAGAGCCAATGCCGGTGGTGCAGTGGCAAGCACATTTGCCTTTGGGTCGAGAAGACTAGTGTTCGATTCCTAACAATATTCGTGAAATGCATTATAACTTTATCGTCTTTCAAAAAACAATAAAACATCGAGTAACAAAACCTATGCACATTTGCGAATTCATTGTGCGTTCGTCGGTGCACGTCAACCGGTGAGTACCCGATGCTCCTATTTCTAATAACACGGAAGCTCTAAGCGTCTGTTACGTATGTATGGAATACGAAATACGGAAATAACCTACGTGTACAACATGAAAACGGGCTGATTATTCGTGCAGATAACCAATTTGGAGGTTCACTCTCCGGACCTTAAATGTATTTAGACACATGAATAACTGATGTAAATCGTGATTACAATTTTCTTTTCAATGCGTGAATAACAATGACATAGAAAATTGTTATTTTGCAGGAAGGAAGAGCACGGCTGTGTACAGCAAAGGTCAAAAATGATGGCGGAAGGAATGGCTATCGCTTTGGCCGCCACTCCGCCATGGCGGTGTTAATGCGTCGTCTACTTGTAGACGCTCATGTGAGTAATATTTTATTGTTTCGAATTGATTTCGGGATAATGAAAAAATATTCCTTCAGATTCTTGAAGAAAATACACAAAGAGGTAGTCTACTTAAAAACTGAAAATACGATTTTTTAAACTACATAAAATATTAGTAACAAATAATTTTTAAGTTATAATAAATTGAAATATTTAATCAGAAAAACGATCTAGATCTGAGTTATTTTGGGAAATATGGAGGAAAACCCTGAAAAATTGATAGCTGTGCTATTACAGAGGCAATTACGGGCAAACTAATTAAATTACCAACTCACCATACAGGGATTCAGAGTTTCAATCCGTAACACCTATCCTCCTTTTCTAATTCATACTCATGTTACAGGAAAAGCTTCGCAGAATGGTAGAGGAACACTCTGCTAATCTCACAGCTCGGATAGACCCCGAGTACCCTTCCTCAACCCCAACTCCAGCCCGTGAAGCTGTAGATTCGAAACGCTTAGAATACATTAAGGATTCCTCATCAGCAGCTTTAGGTTGTCAACTCACCGAGTGCATTCCCGAAACCCCTTCGCTTACTGGCAACGCCGTCGAAGAAAAGCCGACCGAAAGCGAGTGTAAAAAGGACAGTAGTACAAATCCTATACAGAACTCCATAATAGAAACGAAAAGAAGCAAGTCTTTAGGCAACACGAACTCCGTAGACTACTCCGGCAGTGAAGAAGTTAAAAACAAGAAGGAAAATATTAAAAAGTGCAAATCTGTACCTGTCCCTTTAAAGCCTGAAAGTGACGAAGGTGCTTCGGATGTTAAAGAGTGTGATGCTAATAAGGAAACTGTGGTGATGACGGTGGAAGAGAGCACGACTCCAATTAAGGATCGTAACACGCCTGACTCGCAAAGTTTAGGACGACCTGAATCTCCTAAACCGGGATGTAGCAGCCAGCAAGATTTCGGTATATTAATTAGGATCTACTAAGGGTATAATTAATGGTTCGATTAGTTTTAAGTGTTTTTGTCTTATAATCGGGACGTAATTATTATTAATGATGGTAGATGCACCTCCGCTTATAAGAAATCTTTCAAACTTTGACATTTCAATAAAACAAAACATTTTAAATCAGATTTTAGAAAAAAGAACAATTGAATTCAACGCTAGGAGCAAAAAAAAGTTTTTTTGTATGTCGGAAATAAGTACAATGTATGCAAACTAGATATAGTGACTTGATAAAGTTTCAAACCACGAACTCAATCTAGCCCGAACGGGCTTTTTAAAAAATGTACCAATATTCATAACTTACAACAGGTTTCTTAACAGTGATAGAATCCACTTCCCCACGTTCACCCCGAAGTTCTGATGGAGCAAAAGAAGATGCTCCCGTGCTGCTCCCATCTCCAGCTGGATTCTCAACGTCAGCCCTTCGTCGAATGCGATTGGAAAATGAACGTTTACAGGCAGAAATTACTCGATTGCGACGTTTGGTTGTTTCTGGTGCGTCGTCAGTTCTGGCAGACAGGCAAAAAATTTCGGATGAAGATATTAACAGTCCTTCGCGATTGCAGTCTTTAGAAATGGAGTTGCAATTAGCCCGGGAAGCAATATCGGGTAAATTTATTTTATAAGTAGCACAGAAGCTCGGAAAACCTGCTCAATTGATTACTCATTAGAGACAGTTAAAAATCCTTTGGTTATTAATTATACAATTAATTAAATCAGCCTTCTTTTATTACTAGCTCTAAAATCGGATAGAAAACGACTGAAAGCTGAAAAATTCGACCTGCTAAACCAAATGAAGCAACTGTATGCTACATTAGAAGATAAGGAAAAGGAACTTCGAGATTTCATTAGAAATTATGAACAAGTAAGTGGCAACAATGAGGCAGTTTATATTCATTTTGGTGGCTAATATGGCATCTCGCCGTTTAAAAGTTCTTTCTACTTCAGGAGTTTATATTGGAAACTTAATTAGTGAATAATTTATGAGGGTCGAAGTTGAAAGCACGTTTGACATTTTAAATCATTATATATTTATGCTACGGAGTGCTGCTTCGCATATAATGACTCCATTAGAGCGCTGGTGCAGATATTACCCAGTGAAGGTCATAATCAGCAAAAAATGCTATATAAAGTAGTTATACCGCAACGGTTTGATGATAGATTTATTCCTTGTAGTCATAACAGAAACATATATTTTATTATTTTGGACAATTTGGCACTGGAAATGTAAAAAAAAATTATAGCATTCGTAAGCAGTGCTTTTCCTAAACCCTGTTCCTGTTTTTGAGTTTCCTAATAACATTGGATTTTCTTGTTAATTATTCACATTCATGAAAATCCGGTCTGGGTCTCGCTCCTGTTATAATGCACGTACAGGTTTAGACAGGTACCGGGAGACGATTGTTGAGACAGTGCAGCAAAAGTGCGGTAATTGTTTACTGACGCCAGAAACGTTAAATATTCATATTTTGTCGAATTTTTACTACATTCTATATAATTTAGCCTCAGGGTTACGATTTCATATACGCAGAAGCGGGAAAACGTACGGTTTCGTTGGAATAATGGGGATAATGTTTATCTACTTAATTTTGTCATTTTCGGATTATTTACTGCAGTAAGTGAATAGCCCGGATAGGCGTATTCCGAAAGATAAAACACAGAAAAAAAATACAGAAAATTGCTTCGCTTCAGAATTTTTACACGGGAACGACATAAGCAACATGGGCAAATATTTGCTGTTGACGTTATTAGTTTGGCAGCAATGCACTGACGTTAAATTATGTGCGTTTTTTGTGTAAAGATAACATTTTACAACATATAACCTAAAGCATAACTGTAAAAAACTACTTATTTTACAACTAAATCGTACTGTCATCGTCGTGCAAGGAAATTTTCCATAATAATTTCATAAGTAAGAGCCTGTACCCCAAGCCAACGTAATTTATCCTGTACGCACAATTTATGCTCGATAAGTGTCGTCGTTTTTGCCAGCCATATGCACTTTTCTACGTTCACATCGCTGCCATTATTGCTAAACACATCCTAGGGAGCATAAACAGTAGCATTCCACCATGCACACAATAAAAGAGTACAGATATCAAGAAGAAGTAGTAGCGCGCTTCCTCGTGCCAAGGTGGGTGACCACACAATACCATTGCGCCTGGGCCCTCCAAGTACATTAATCCGCCACTATACACACCCAAGTAGATGATGAAATGCAGTCTGAAAAGTTCAGTAATTTGGTTACGATCCGGTTTATTAAAATAACCCCGGCTCATGCTCATGTCTGGTCGCAAACCCAAATAAATTGCAAAGAACCATTTTAACATTATATTTAAATAAACAATTTAAATGACAAATTTATAAGTTTGTTAAAATGAATAATTAAAGAATACATTAATAATAACTTACACAAAAAGCTCTTGGAAAGGTAACCCATAAAGGGCACCGCTTCAGGAGAATGATGAAGTCACAAAGACTGTAATTGTTCGATTAAGCTCAAGTTGAAACTGACTCGCACTTGCTTATAAAGAGTTGCCAAGACACCCTACCCATCACATGGTATATTCTTCATGCATCATTAGTACACGTGGAGTCTTAATCTGGTTGTCCTTGTAAATAACATGTACAGGCTGTTGATGTCGACGATCCATAAACAATTTTATAGCTTACTTTCTCTGATAAGGTTGCAACTATGTATGAAACTAAATTGCATTAAAAGTGTTACATAACAAATATTTCCAAATTATGAATTTATTCAATATCTTTAATCTTTTAAAAAGTTTTAAATTTACTTTTGTTCTGCATTTATAGTTATATGTATGATGAGGAACAGAATAAATTTCAAAGTTGAAAGAAAATTTAAATTAATTTGAGTTGTCATAATTGATCCAGCAAAAGTCAGAATTGAGAGAACAATAAATGACTACTAATTAGATTTTGAAACAGTCATTTTCTTTGTTCAAAATTATATAAAATAATTAACACCAACTCTGTGAATGGTCACGATAACAAACGAAAAGATGCTTAAAAAGTGTTCAAATGAATTTTTGGAGTAATATCTCAAATAATGGAAAAGAAGTTGTAAAGCAATTTTGCAGCTGAAATAAAATGTTAAATCTAAACAGACAATTAAACAAACAAAGAAAACAATAACAGCCATGAAAACGGTAATATCGATTTTTCTTGTTGATGCTCTGCTTTGTCCATTTTTCTTTTGTTTTTTATAATGATTCCTGAAAAACTCTGTTTTAAGGAAAAATATAAAAACAAAATGTTCTTACTGACGGAAGTCGAGAATATGTACTGCTTCAAGAATGCGAAACAAACTATGACACAAGAGGTACTAACAGACCCGAATATTTCACTATGAATGATAACGTTTAATTTCAGAGGGTACGAGAAAATGAGACTTCATTACAACAATTATCAAATGAGCGCGAGGAACGAGAAAGAGAACGTTGGAGTTTATTGCGGCATGCGAGAGATGAAGCTGAAAGAAGTTTATCATTAGCTGCCCAACTGAATGCCAAAGAACTGCAGTTACAACAAGCCCAGGAGCATTTACAGGAAGTGAGTTGGATATTTGCAATAAATTAATATCATGCATATAAATTAGAATTTGTTTGTAAAGGCTCGAAGGCAGTTAGTTTCGAGTGGCTGTGTATCTGACCAGGAATCTCTTATATCACTCTCGAGGCATACTGCCAACGGGGGTGCACTCACGCCAGGTTCTGGTGGACTTTTATCGGGACACCATGGACTTGGTTTGTTAGCTGGCGACAGGGGTAGTTGTAGTGCTGATTCTGGAGTACGTGTTAGTTCAGACAGAGAAAGTGGTACTACATCAATTGGAGGTAATTTATCCGATTCTACGACTGATGGAACGCCAACCATAACCGTCGAAGGTAATGTGGAAGTAGATTCTGTGTCGATTGTTTCTTCTATACCACCCCCTCATATGTACCAGTGTAAGTGCAGTTTTTGAATTCATATTTTATCTTTTGAGGTTTCTCCCTGTTTCTTGCAGCAGTGTCTACTCCCAAAGACTGTAGTCCCACATTGTCACCTTTGAATGCAAATTCGTTTTCACGTTCTATCGATACTGGAATATTATCTAGGTAAATAAAAATTTTTAGTTTAATTATTGTATGTTATATAATTAATTATTACATCGGTTTTAGATCCGTAGAACAATTAAATTCTCCTGTAGACACTGAACCACCTAATTTGGGACGTCGATCTAAAAACACCCAAAACAGACCGGGTGGAGGCCGTGGCGGCACATGGGGTAGCATATCTAGGGTGTTTGCTCGTTCTAGACATAGAAATAAAGCTAGTTCACTTCAAGAAAGTAAGTTCAATTACGTACCGACCTGCTTATGAAATAAAGAATATAAAATTGATTGCACATTATAAATCCAACGGGCGTTCGGGTATCGAATAAGAACTTTACACGCGCGTTCATCTTAACGCGCACCTAATTAACTAAGATTAAAAGGTTTTAGAAATTCCGCTGACATTCGTAATAGGTTTTGATAGTATTAACGCGCGTTCGCCGAGTGATAATACTAATTGACGGTAATATCTTTTTGAGACGCGTTTGAAACGTGCCTATACACTATGTTAGTAGTAGTGAGGCACCCTTAATTGCATTTTAATGAGGTAATTACCTACCTTTCTAATGAGTTTATGATGTAGATCCCTTATGAATATGGAAAGAGATAATTAAATTTCTAATTAGAAAATTGTTTTTCCAATATTATTGAGTTATAACTTTCTATTGATTTAATTTATTTGGTAACCAGGCAATTAAATTCCTGATAAGAAAAATATATTTTTGTTTTTAATGAGCTATAATAATTTCTAATTTACCTTCCTTATTAGTTTCTAATAGGGTAATAACTTTCTAAATTAATGAGTTATAAATTTCTAATAAAGTTTTGGGTGAATAATTTTATAATAAAATAATTATAGTTCTAATATGAAGAAAAGTCTCTCTAATATTAAGAAGTTATAACTTTCTAATGAGGAAATAAACTTACAATTTTTATGAAGCAAATATATTTTAATTAGCGTGAGTTACAATTTTCTAATTATATAGCTAACTTACCTATAAGCTAATTAACTTTCTAATTCAAATATGAATTTTCTACTTTTAAATGAGATATTAATCTTATAATTTATTTCTAGCCTTCTTAAAGTTTTAGCTATAAATAATACGCTAATTACAGCAATGGAGAGTTAATTGCCTCACTAGAAAATTTAATTGCCTTGTTAGAAAGTTAATAACCTCATCAAAAAGTAATTAACGGTGCCTTACCATTACCTGTGCTTGTGTGAAATCGACCTTCTTTAAATTATTTAAAATCGCGCAAAAAATGCACTCAACTTTTTGATACCTTATTAAATAAATACTAGCTGAACCTGTGGGCTATGCCCCACGGTTTTTAAGTTATTTTTTTATTAATAAATAAGCTCTTAAGTAGGTAGTGTAGTAGACCGCAGGTCAAAGTATTAGTTTTATGAATTATTTAACGATTCCTGTATTCTTCTTAAATGCGAACTGGTTAGTGTAATAGCAGCAAGCACGGATTGTTTGTCACCAGCACTTTTGTTATTGTAACTCGATCTCCCAATATTTGGGTCAAATTTGGTTTCTGACTACTTCTGTAAGAAGTAGAGTTATGTACTTTTAATTTTTAATTCTTAGCCTATTTATTGTGTGAGCAAGATCGCTTGCGTAATTGTTGAATATCTATCTATTTGCCCGGTTATTGCTTTTACTTGTACAAGGTGGGGCGTTTTTGATGCAAGTGCGGGGTATCTCGGTATCCGTCAGTGGTAGAGCAAAACTGACAGCACGTTTTCTACTTATTTTCCAGTTATTGGTCATATTTGACATTTTAGAAATTTTGAAGGGTTGCTCTAGCTCTGTTATTTGAACAGATATAGGAAAATTATAAATAGGTTTTTAATTAATCATTTTTGTGTAGGTACGATAGCACAAAAACATATTTTCTATATTACATTGCTCAAAATATAATCCAAATATACATTTTTTCTTTCAAATTAAACCATAGTTGGCTATGACACCATTAAAATGTTAATTTTTTTCTCCCATTCAGGAAATGTATAGTTTGATATATTCTTCATAAAAATAACTTAGTTACAGCTGCGTTTCTCTATTTATTAAGAATCGAGTATGCCTTGATGGTATAATAAATGACAAATGACTTCAATATAACCTTTAATATTAACAATTAAAACAAATGACAGCTGCGGACATTAAAATAGTCTCACAGAAAAAAACCTGAAGATGTCGGGTAGGGCGACCGAGCCGGCCACAAAATTTAGTTATTAATGAAAAAAAATCAGCTGTTGTAACTCAGTTATTATTATATATAAATCAAACCAAATATTTTATAAATGGAAAAAAGTAAGAATTTGAAAGGTGACATAGCCAACTATGGTTTTCATTTGCAAGTATGTAGATTTGGGTCATATCTTGAAACCAATTCAGTATATAAAATATCTTGTTGCACTTTCGTAATCAACACAAAATGCTGATCAAAATGTATTTACGGTTTTCCTACACTTTTTCAAATAACTGAGCTACAGCAACCCTTCAAAATATCGAAAATATCAAATATGCCATTAACTGAAAAACAAAATAGTATTGGATTTCTGGCTTCGCCACTAAATTTATCTTAAAAAAATGTTCCGAAGACGTGCTAAGAGTTTTGCTCTGGCACCCTTCACATATCTTAAAGTATGTGTTATATTTTAATTATATTCAAATGACACTGTGTAACACATTTTTATAATAGCATATTGCAAGTGCACGTGGTCTCGAGTGTTTAGTCACTGAATTTCCTTGCCGGCTCAACATAGGTCCGCAGCGGAGTTCGGATTGCTAATGACGGCACGTCGCTTCGTGATTCAATCATCCAACCAAAAAGTGTAAACTCGATTTTCTTATTTGCGGCAAAAACTGGACTGTTCCCAATACGAACATGCGTCTTATATGATAGACGCGTATACGGCTTCTAGTGGCGAGGGCCCGGCGGCAATAGAAAGTAAAACGGGTGGAAGGAATACGGATTTATTATAATAGATTATGTATATTTTTTTGAAATGAAGATGCTTTGTTGTTGATTCCTTTAATTACATGTTCTTCTAGGCGACAATAATTACGACCCATATCGGAGTTGGTCACCACTGACTGAAGAAGGCTATGCAGAGAAACTGCGATTACTGAGGGAAGCTTCTTCTATTCCTATGGATAGGTGGAGAGCTCCAACTGTACTTGCCTGGTTGGAAGTTGCTCTTGGTATGCCACAATATGGTGCACGTTGTGCCGAAAATATTAAGAGCGGAAAGGTAACAATTTGTGACTGTGGTAAACATACCTTTAAATTAAAATATAAATCTAGTTTTAGTACTTTAGAAGCTGATGATGTAAGACAAAATTTTTGTAAAATTTTTGTAAAATTTTTAGTAGGTAATAACAAATTATAAAACTTAGCAGTCGAATAGGTACAAAATTTAGCTAACTTGTTAATTGGTGTTAATTACATCGGAGATTGTTAGGAGTGACTAGAAATGAATCTTATAGATTGGTGATTTACATGGCCAGGTGCTCCTAGAACTGAGTGATATAGAATTGGAATGTGGACTGGGCATCACGCATCCAATGCATCGAAAAAAGCTGCGACTTGCTATCGAAGAGCATCGACATCCGGCACTGGTAAGGTATCCATGCATTGCACAGCTGGGACATACATGGGTTTCTAGCGAATGGTTGCCTGATCTTGGACTTTCCCAGGTTTGTCATAAAATTCATTGTGACCGTCAATTAACTCATCTGATTTTTTAATACAGTATTCTGAGAATTTTGCTACAAACCTAGTTGATGCAAGAATGCTGGAACACCTTAGTAAAAAAGAACTTGAAAAATTCTTGGGTGTTACCAGAAAATTTCATCAGGCTTCGATAGTGCACGGAATTCACCTTTTGAGAATCATGAAGTATGATAGACAAGTACGTAAATTTCTTTGTTATTATTACTGTTTATTAAAACAGAACTTTAAGTCATAATTTGGATTTTTAGGCTTTAGCGGTTCGAAGACATCAGTGTGAAAATGTAGATGCAGATCCGTTAGTTTGGACAAACCAAAGATTTATTCGTTGGGCTCGTAATATTGATCTAGGAGAATATGCAGACAATTTAAAAGGTGGGGTATTTATACAATACAATAATTATGTTAAAAATAGTGTTGTAAACCAGAATCAATTTCAGATAGTGGTGTTCATGGTGGCCTAGTAGTTTTGGAACCATCGTTCAATGGTGATACAATGGCAACAGCACTGGGTATACCGGCTAGTAAGAATATCATCAGGCGTCATTTAACTGCAGAATTAGAAGCACTGGTATTACCAGCTAGGTACGTCATTTTCTGTCAAATGGAAGAACTGCAAGCGGAGGCATCTCGGGTCCTATCAAAACATAACAGATAAATTTGTTTAAATTACAATCATAATATGTACAGCATTGTACCATAACAAGTCTTTTTGTTGAAAATGAGTAGATATTACGAATACAAGGGTAGGGCATCGATAGTTAAGGGTGTGTTTTTGTACGAAATTTGTAATTTAATTGTAGTGAGTAGGTGGCTCGAATGGTTGTGTGGTATGCAGAAACAAACTTTAAATTTTTCTTTGATTCATGTTGAACACTTGCAGCAGCAGTTACCTGATTGCTTCTATTTCTATAGATAATAAAAATTCCCAAATGCTGTATGTTTATAAACATAAATAGAACAGTATTTCAGCAAACAATATGTGTAGGTAATCCAAGGTAATATGAGGGTAGTGATAATGTATCGAGTATTTGTGATTCAGTTATATACAGCGACCGGCAAAATGTTCGCAACATGTGGGGAAAATTTTTATGAATAGAATTTTTATTTTTGGGACGCTCCTGCATCTCACATAACGTAAAAATTCATTTCGACATAAATCACGAGACTTCAAGTTTGGCGGGAAATTCAAAAAAATTAAATGAATTTGCGAAAACCCGCCTTATTTGAGAAATTTTAAAAAAAGGTATTAGAAAACGGCATTCCAAATCCAATTCTAATGCCATGTGCAAGGTTTGGAACAAAACAATATTTATTTTAATATTTTATGTTAAATCACCAAATCCATCTTTTTGTTTTCTATGGAATGAATTGATTCTGGTGAAATTCATTTGCTCAGGTCACAGTCCAACACAAATTGTTTTAGCACACTTGGAAGAACTAATTTTTTAAAAATCGTTTTTTGTTGGGTACCTGCTTGTTGCAATGGTTTGTTTCTAATGCCGTCGCAGTTTTTTAATATTATTGCTGTGTCAGTAAGTATGCCTAAAAAAACTTAATATCTTTGATCCTGACACATACTGGCACAAAAATAATAATGAAAAACTGCAATGGCTATTAGAAACAAACCATTGCAACAAGCAGGTATATAACGAAAAACGATTCTTTTTTATTAGTTCTTCCAAGGGTGCTAAAAACAAAATTATCGACTATCACCTAAACAAATGAATTTTACTGGAATCAATTTATTTCATAGAAAAAAATAGGGATTTGGTGATGTACCATAAATTATTTTAAAAAACGCTATTATAAATTTATTAATATTTTTGTTGCAAACTTTGTACATTGCATTAGAAATTATGAACACTTTTCTTTAATAACTTTTTTTATTATTTTCTTAAGCAAGGCGATTTTTCGCCAATTCATTTAATTTTATTTAATTTCCCGCCAAACCTGGAGTCACGTGACCTATGTCCAAATCAATTGTTATCTGAGATGCAAGAGCGATCCCAAATTTAAGTTTTTGTAAAATTTTAATAATAAAAATTTTCCCTGTATGTTGCGATCATCTTGCAGGTCACTGTACTATAAGCATAAGGTATTGCTGTCGCAGCCAACAAATTTCAATTCAATCTTTTGGCATAGAACTGTAGTAAGTAACAAATAATTGTACTTTTTATTTTATCAATACAGTTTTATGAGTTTACTGATTTCAACCGTAATATTGCTGACATGTCCAGACATTGTTTAAAAATTTCTTCAGTCAAAAAAGAGTACCTATTACAGTATTCATTAGACATACAACAGTTTTCGATGGACACAATGCACCAGTGCTGTCACTGTACCAACTGAGCTAGTGAAGCGTACGCTAATATACTGTTAGTCTATGCCTGTGGGCATGCTGTGTTGTATTTAGAAACCGAATTTTTTATAAAAAGGTATTAATTTTTTTAACTTACACAATTTAAAAAAATGGTGGGGTCAGTTTTTCAGCAATATTTGGAAAATTTGTAAAATTGTAAAAACAGCTTTCACTTTATAGTTTTCATTTCTACAAAACTTCTCTAGCATAGTGACGTGTCCTATTGGGGATATTGTAATATTCGTTTTTTAGTAATAAGGTGTTAAAATCAAAATTTGAAGAAAAATCTACTTACAATTCGCTGAATATTCGTAAATGTGTATGTATACAGTGTGCCCCAAGCCAACCCGAACATAGAAAATAACCTAAGGAAACTGAAAGTCTCATATTTTAATATCTCACTCAATTGCGCACGTCAATTTTAGACATAATCAAAAAGAACGCATATTGTTGCATTAACTTCCAGTTGCTACTAGACAGCAAGGGCGATTTTAAAATGAAATATTTATATGCATTATTAAATAATGTCCGTTCAAAGACAACATTTTAGTGTTTATAAAGAAAATTCAAAGAAATATAAAAATTATGTAAATGTAAGAGTAATTTGAATATTTTGGGAACATTCACGTTATGTTGAAAATATCCAGTACCATACATTTCGGAATAAATTATGGGCATTTTTAGACAAAGTTATGTGAATGGTTTGATTGACGTTAAATATAATAAAGATTTTGAGTAAATAACAAAAAAAACAATCTATTAGGACATGGAAAGTGCTCTGTTATTAATTAATTTTCTTTTGTTTTAATTGTAAATGATACTGTTTTGAATTACAAATACTCATTTATAACAAAATAATAAACAATTGTGTTTTGAAAACCACAAAAATTTTTGGTCAAATTATAAAATTGAAATTAATATTCCCCTGCACACCACACTAATATAGCGCAGCTTTATTGATGTAGATCAATGCAGAAAGTACCAACAACTAAGTACCAATTACTTGCTTTATCATTATGTGGTATAATGCTTTATAAGGAATCGTACCAAAAATTGAGATCAAACTGATTTTTAAATGTTAGACTCTAGATCTTAAAATATTTATATACATATGTACAAATTGCGAAATATATAAACAATTTAATGATATGTCTAATGCTGCCTTCATTAAGTACATAATCAAATTATAAACCAAAATCAAATATGTAGTAGAAAGCATTTGTATTTATATGTAGAAAAATGTATGTATAATACTATCGAGGGTTGTGATATGCAAGATCAATATAATATAAATTATAAATGTAGCGTTGTGAGAAAGTCAAGTGGTAGGGTAAGTTTTTTTTGCTCTCAATAACTGGATATTTATGTCTGTTTAAAAATACTTATTGTTTTATTTAAAACTACCAAAACAAACTCACCTCTTAGTTAATTTTTAAATTTACTTCGCAATTAAACATCTTTTTTATTCTCTGTAATAAAAATAAGTCTTATGAATTAAATCTGATGTCTGATGGTTTGAGTTTTCGAATTTGTCTTAATTGATGTAATTATGGAGTGCGGAAACACATACACAACATTCTATGTTAATTTGCTGCTTTGCTTTGCACCGCTCTGCTTCAGTGTTAGAGCACTTTTTGTTTTTTTTTTAATAAATTACATGTTAGTTAAATGTTTATACGAATGCATGCTTTGTAATCAATGTATCATCTCCTATACTGATAAGTAGAAAAAATTTAATAGTTATGTGTTATTATTGACAAAACGTATTTATGTATTTACGAAACTTGTATTTTTGATAATTCAGACCTTTAGATTTAACTAATATAAGAAAACTAAAACGTAAGAAAGAACAAATTTTTGGCATGTAAATGTGTAGGTACCATTTTTAAAATCTAATTTAAATAGTGTTTATTTTTATATTTTAAACTAATCTTCAACGAAACATATACAAATTATTTTTAAATAATTTACTAATAGATAGAAATTTAAGATTTCTTTTGTGTGCTCGCACAACAATAGAACATAGAATGCTTGTGTAAATGTTTCCTCCCTCCCCTTTGCACTGGCTGTTTCACGATTTTCATTTTGCACTGTTATGCTTAGATCTACATTAGAACACTATGTGCGTGTGAAGGCGAAATCTCGGGTACCGGAAGGGTCACTAGGACGATCGTTTTCCCGTTCCTGTGCAGGTCTTACCACTACTTCCAGTTCTGCAGAACAGACTAGCATGGAGGCGCGTAGACAGAGCCTTAGGGTAAGTAACTAACTTAATAGTACTGTACGCGATAAAAATAAAGCGACAAAAAACTTTATAACACCTAACACTATAAAATTTGAAATGGTTTTACTGTACAGCCTACAGCCCTGCACCGTTGTGCCCCAGGTATCGCTACCAGACCAAAAACAACTAGATTTTGAAAAACAGCCTAAGTAACCTTACAGGGGAATGGAATATTGGCTATAACGTCTCGATTTTTAATTTTATTAAAAAATCCTTCAAAGGAAATTTTCAGTTGTAATATCACAAGACCATCAAATATACTTTTGCCGACTGACGAGTCATGTTGTGAAACCGAAGGTCAATTGGTGTTGCTAGGCAAAATGTCGTGCAGGGTCAGATTTACCATATACCGAAAGGGGCCCGCAAAAGGGAAAAAATGCACTATATAATTAAAAAAATTCGATTACAATATTTTTCAACTTTAATCTGTAATAATCGAATTATTCTAATTTTTTTTTAAGTCTCATTTATAAGTCACTGGTAATATTATTTTTCCTCACTACCTCCTATTGCACAAGCGAAGAGCCTACCCGGAGTGAAACACCTCGACACCTTCGGGTATAAGAGGTGAAAGATTAAACAAACAAACAATATTATAAATTTAAAGTCGCTGCCCTACTGAAAATCACCTCAGTTGCCTCATAAAACCTCATACAAAATGAACCTGGTTGTTTCAAAAACCGCATAAAACCACATACAACCTGATGAAAACATTATCAGGTTATATGAGGTTTCTATATATATTTTCAGTAGGGTGGGGACTGTTTTGCGCTGCCTGGCGCCAGTACTGGCAAGCTTGCAAGTGCATAATATTTGTACCGCAAGAGACAGAGACGAACTGGGGTGTTGCGTGTTGTATTGGTATTATGCCCGAACTTTTATTCTTCCGACCCAACACACTCCTGGCCTAACGTAGCCTCAAACTAGCCTGAACTAGGCTGCCGAATAAGACTGCTGTGCCGAAAGAGGCAAAATATGTGATAATTTTTTATGGTCGAGTGGTAGGTATTTAATTAGACTATATCATAAATTACAAAAGGAACTCGCACATGTCATTTATATATTTTTTATATACCTACACTTTCTTATGTTTTATAAATTAGGACACAAACCAACCTATGCATTTAAATGATATTTAGAATGAATAAACATATGAATGTATGACAAGGCTATTTTAAATAAAACAAGAATAATTCAAACATTTGTCAAAGTAACCCTTTCTGTGTAAAACACATACAAAATCAGATCCTAATAGTGATGCGCTAATTTGTTGGAGCAGTGCATGAGTAGAAGGATTCAACATAAATACAATACAATGTTTAACTGTCTACAATGGTGTTTTTATTTATAATTTTAATAGCTACATAAACAAAATTTTTCGTTACTAAACCATATAACAAACACCTAAAAGCCATTATAAAAAGGTTTGTACATTCGGTTATACGCCTTAGTTTTGAGAATGTCCAACAGCACTGCCACAAGTGAATTAAGAATTATCGATAATTCTGTCGCTTCACTGACAACGAAATTGTGTTGTTGCCTCGTATCCACACAATTGAATCGGTGAATGAAAGACAGAATTAAAAAATGTTTTTAGTCAGGAGTGAGATTTTGCGGGATTTCAAGGCTCTTAATCAATCTCACCTAGAACGGCAGCAATAATACTTTTTTTTTAGGAAGCACCGGTGTTATCGGTGTTGTAACCATAGCAATTACATTAACAACATCTTTTATTTTCGCTTTTAATAAATAAATAAATAACGTGTTAATACCTCAGTACATAACAAATAATCATAATAAATAATAACCTAATTTTGTTGTTTGTGGAATATTTCAAAAAATTCCACTAATAAATTTAAAAATTTCTATAATTCTGTCTTTCAGTGACCTATTCAATTGTGTTGCTGCAAGGCAACATCACTCCTCCTTTGCACTCGTAATGTTTGCTAGCAACAATACAATTTCGTTGTCAATGAAGCGACAGAATTACCGATAATTTTTAATTCACGAACAAAATCTTAACACATTTATTGAAATTATTTGTTACGTACTGACGTACTAACGCGTTATTAAATTGTTAAAAGTATAAACAAAAAAATTTGTTGACGTGACTGCTATGGTATGGTTACAACACCGATAACACTGGAGCTTCCTAAAAAAAGTATTATCGCGGCTAGTCTAGGTGTGATTGGTGATGACTCATGAGCCTGAAAATAAACGGGTGTCATTAGTTGTTACAGCGTGAGTGGAATATTCCGTACAAATCTCATTTATTGGTGCAAAAAATGAGCAAATACTAACATATACCATTGTTGGATTTGAATATTTGAGTCCTTCAAATTTTACATTGAACTATAAATTTAAGATTTATTGTAAATAAAACAATTCTTAACTGCAACAGGTTTTTATTTTAGCTTTATACGTATTTCGACATGTTGAGATATCATTTTCAGAGGCATGATTAAAAGTAAACAGTTGGTGTTGCTATAGGAATACTAAATCTTCATAACTTGATCTTGGTTTTCTATATCTGTGTCCAGATAGAGTTTTATAAGAATTTTTATTAAAGGTAGTAAGGTACCTAATTTTTTTAATTGTGCCCCTAGTGGTCATATGCTAATAATTTACCACTAATCTGTTAATAATTTACCACTAAAATTACAGAATTTATAGCAATTGTTTGGGTTTATTTAAGTTGTTTTCAAAAACAAAGGGCAAATTTGGCCTGGTAGTTGTGCCTGAAACACCTTATACAATATTGAAACAAGAAAGTTAGAAAACAGTTAATTGTTAGGAAGTACTAAATTTTAATGAGCTGACAAGATGGCTTGTTTTTATTTCTAGAAATTTCGTCGACTTCCTCATCGCTAACTTAGTATAATAAATCGATTTGAAACTTCAAACCGCTTTTTAAAAAGGATGACAATTAACTTTGGTTTGCAAGTAATCCATTATGCATTCTTTATTTTTTAATAGATAATTGTACACTTGTCCGAAAAAAAGATTGTTAAGACAATAAAAAGAAGTTGCTAATATTTTTTATAACTTAATTAAAATATAACTTGATTAGTAGAGTTGTATTATATAGTGCCTATTACCTTAATGCTTCAGCAGTCATAAGACACAAGTTGGCCAGTTTTTTTTTAAATTCATGTAATGGTGCATCTAAACATGTAAAATTACTGCTTGCTTTATGCTTTTATATGAATTGCCTTCAGATATTTAAATTTATATTTGTTGTTTCTAAAGGAGTTCAAGAGTTTGGCCAATAAACAAACATAGTGTTCTAAATAAAAAATATATATGCAAATAATGTGTACCTATAAGTGTATATGGCAATCAATGATATGATTGTATATTTATTATAACGTGTAATAAAATTATAATTAATAGCTGTTCGTTTAAGTAAACCTTGAACCCTGTATAAGACATCAAAAATTAGAAAGAATATGCTGAAACATTGCAATATTTTCATAAATCGTGTATACAGGGTAAATCATCTAAACTGCCACTTGAATTAGAACTACCTGAACAAGTCGTCCTACCTTACTACACACAGAACATTAAACCTTTACTACATATAAAGCATAAATAATATCAATCCGGAGCCACTTCTATTTAATACACAGTTGCCAAATCTTCAAAACCTTAATGCCGCAGATTTTGATGTTGTCGAAGGGAGGGAAAAGTATAAAATAAATCTGCTGTTTCAAAAATAAGGGGGTAAACTTTAAGAGTGAACTATACATACCCATAATAAACGATAAAAAGCTATTATAAACATGGGTCTGGAAACACTTTCTTACTTCTCCAGAAGGGAGAACAGTCTAATCGCTTTGTTGGTAATAATTTTGGTGTTTTCGCATAATCAACTTAATTGAATGTAGTGTAAATACTGAATTAAAATAGATTGACGTCTCTGTACGGCCTGCCGCATCAGGCATTGCCCAACAAATTCCACGTGTTGTCGTTCGTTATAATGCATTTATAAGTTTCTTGTACGATCTACATTTAAGCATTTTAAAATTTAAATTACCGCCAAAATTTAAAAAATAAATGTTGTCGCAAAAAACGTTGAATGTCTTTAATAATATCATCCGTTTTATTGTTTAACTCCTTGACTCTTCAGAGTAGGAAACACACGTTGCATATCATAGGTTGTTTTTCTAAATATAATTTTATAAATGAGAACTCTTTGCTGTAGATAAAACAGGCATATCCGGTATTTATTAAAAAGGGTACAGTGGGCTATAGGCATAGCAAACTGTTCTCATTTATAAGATTGTATTTCACTAATAATGCTTTCTATGACATGCAACGTGTGTTGCCTACACTAAAGAATCAAGGAGCTGCACGATAAAATGGACATCGTGTATTAATATCCATCACAGACAATTTTCACATTAAAAAAAATCATCCTATTTTTCAGGGTTCACTAAGTAGAGCATTAGGTCTAACAAAATCAAAACCAGACCGAGAACAAGACAAACCTTCTCCAACATCAAGTTCAGGAAGCTCCTCCGTTGTGAGCCATGTTAGTCCTCCACCAATACCTCTAAGAGCTTCTCATTCGGGCGGCGAGTCGCCTGACTACGCTGTGCCCTTTCATTACCCACATACTAACTCTCTTTTAAGCACAAGGGACTTCCATTATAATTCTAGACTACATAATATAAACGAAATTAGAAGCCAGAAGGACTTTTACATATCGAAAAACGAACGAGCAGGAAAAGCAATGAGCAACCTTTCTGTGGGAAGTTTGCATCGCAATAAGCGACAACATAGAAGGGTTAGGAGTATCAGTGACATTGATACTGTACATGTGGAGCCTTTATGATTTTAACTGATTTATCTGCATGAGCTACTCTTGTAATGTTATAGCGCATAGAATTTTAATTTAAAGATCTGTGCTTGCAGTTTTTAGCAGCCTGTGACAAATTCATTTTAACCACAATAATTCATGAAGTTACTTGATTACTTTTGTTAATTTATTATTATTGAAATTAACATTATTTCTGCCTCACACACTAGCTTATTAAGAACCCCATAAACTGCCTAGTTAGCTGCTAGTTATGGCAAGGACTTATCTAAATCAATATTCTATTTAAGGTACAGTAGTGAGAATAGTTAGAATTGAAAAGTATTCTTTGATACACATACACTGTTTGATATTTCAAGCATTATTTTATTTATTGTGTAAGTACTAATTAATGTGAATGTGCTAGTACTAGTGTTCTAATGTAAAAAAAAGTGTAACGAGTCTTGCTCACTATAATCTAAACTATACCATAGAATAGGAAATTATAGCAGTTAATTTTTAACTTTCATAATTTATTGATTATATTATATTCATTTGTTGATATTTCCATTATAATTATTTTAAAAATGATGATTTTGTTCAGGTTTTTTTAAAATTTGTTTAATCACGTGAAATAAAAATAAGAAAAGCGACCACTCATTATTAATAAATTAGTTAAAACAAATCTTAAAATAGTAACACAGAGTAATTTGTGAAGTTGTGCATTAAAACAAACAAAACAACTGATGTGTAGTATATTGTGATTTGATATTTATTCTATTTTTACATGTTTTTCTGTTAAAATAATACCAAATATTGGTGCCATTAATGTGATTTTTTTTATGGTTGTTGTGACGTTTTTGTTTATTTCTGTGAATCAATAAAGTGTTTCAATTGCAAAATGCATTTTTGTTTATTTCTTTTTTTTAAAGAACTATTTTGTACCTACTATTTTTTTAAGCACATTATACTAATTTTGATGGTAATTAAATCGCTTTTAATATTTCTCAGAACAAGGAACAAATTGTTTTTTCTAGCATTACAACAGCTCCTTGCAGCCTTGGCTTATCTTTTGCCCCAAACTCCATGTATGCAGAGTCTGACTGTAATTACCTTCTATGATAGATTGATGCTTGGCGAGGAAGACCAGCAATGAAAAATGTCACTTGTGTATAAAACTCTGTTTTACGTACATTAGTCTGTATAGCACAATTTGCAAAATGCATCTCGAAAAATGAAAATATTTTAAATTTTTCTTGAAAACTAAAAAATGCATCAAAAAAGGTACATATAATATACATGAGAACTGTGTATGCATTGCTATCTCAGTTATTATTGAAGCTAAAGAGTTCGTTAACGATTTCATAACATCTGCAATCAAAAGAACAACTTGGCCACATTTTTTTACTTCCCTACACTCCTACTGAAGTATGGAAAGATGATTTCATGCAAATTTTCGAATTTCAGATTTTAACGGAAATACACGTTTTAGAGTCCAAGAGTGGCAAATTTCAAAAAAAAAATTTTTAATAAAGGTTAAAATTAATGCGGGATTATTCATTTTTGATCCCGAAATCCCAAGACTGAAATTTTGTCTTGGGATTGTATTCTCCAGTTATAACCATTATTGAGTGCAATTTGTTGATAATTAATATTTCTCTATTATAACTAATTTCCTCTAAATGACCGAGTTAAAGCCCATGTTAATCATGAATCTGTATGCTGCTAAATTATGTGTTTTATGATGACAAGAATCGTGTGGTATTGTAATGTCGGTTTGTGTAGGTTTTAACAGAGTATTCAAGTTTATTATTTGAACTAATCTGTACGTTTAAATATAAAAAGTTAAACAACTTCTTTTGTTCAGATTCTAAATTTTGTTTGGATGCGTGCTGCCAATAAAAGATTCTAAATTTTCCATAAAAATATTAGCCGAAAGAAGGGAAATTGAACTTCCCATGGGCAAACCATCTTTTAGGAAATAAATTTTATTATTACAAGTAAAATAATTTTTGTTAATGCAAAGGTCAAATAATTGAATCAACTCAGTCCTTTTTATTAAAACAGTATTATTTAGTAAAAGAATACAATCTTGAGGAGGTATTTGTGAGATCATAGTATCAAAACTAGTTCACCTTGTCGTGGTAGATGTAGGTTGGATAATTTTTTGATTAATTCAGGAAAAATCTTTATGGAATATTTTGGTTTGCAATCGAAACTAGTAACATTATGCAGTACTTAGAAGTATAATAGAGCTTGAGCTTATTAATTGACGTAATACTCATGACAATACAGTTTTTGCACAATATTATACACACAGCACCCATGTGAAAACAGGCATGTTTAATAAAAATAAATGCTTTGGGTTGTTTCTTGGTTATCACATGCAAAGATATATTGTTCAAGTGATATGACCCACTATCAAAAAAAAAACAAGAAATATGTTTGTGGCAACTTGTCTCCGTTATGCTTGGTTATAAGTACAATTTATTGTAATTGCATATTTTCTGACACCATCCAATATAAACTTTTATATTTATTACAACACTTTCTTTGTAATTAAATAACAATATAAAGGGCATTACATTTAAAAAATCATGATTTATGAATATCTTAAAAACACAATGCGAAATGTGCGATTTAAAATCAGCAGCAATAAAAGTTACAATTGTTTGCCTTAGACAGACTCCGTAACTAAAAATATGCACAAAATAGTAATGCACTCACAGTTCTCGGGAGGCACCCTGTATAATTAGAGAAAATAAAACAACTCACAATTTACTTAAACTAACAAACACTAACAAAGTATTTATTTACATCTATGTAATAAGCTGCAAAACAAGGAAATTTCTGAGAACTTTTTTTTACTATTTTTAATAAATAATATAATAACATGTACCAAAAATATGCTATCCTGAAGTGCTCCTAAAGAAAAAAACTAAGAGTATTGAAAATTGATCCTGAGTTTTTTGTTTGATTGTTTTGCATCCATAAAAACGTTTACATTAAAAGTTGAAAACTAATCAAAAACCCTGAGTAGATGAACTTCTAATTAAGACTTCAGAATGGCACTTAATTTTTTAACTTTAAGAAAATTACACCATTAAATTTTGCAAATAAATCCTAAATTTTACTGGTAGCATAGCTTTCCACGTTTCTCCAACAATCAGTTGCATATCTTATTAATTAGAAACCCACAACTGATAGCTGCAGATTCGAAAGACTGCCCCAATAACTATCAACTTACATTTTAATAATTGTAGAGATTTTTAATATTATACAAATTCTGACAACTTCAAAACTAAACCATATACCACATTTATCTTGCATTAAAATAGAAAAATAGTTAACAAAGATGAGAAAGTTTTAAACACTGCATAGTTTTTAAAATCTACTTACTGAAACTAACAATGATTATTAATGGCATTACATTTTATATGTATATTGGAACAGGTACGTAACCGCACATCCAAAAATAGAAGCTATGCCATGCTAATTATGAAGAATACTCCCATTTCTTATGAACTTCCGGCGTTAGGTTTGTTATATGAACATGGACAGCTTGACATTTTTCTAATTTAGGAGGAATTGGACAAAGGCGAAACTTCACAGTGTCCCCAGGTAAAGGAACGTATTCACCCTCGACACTAAAATACATAATTTTTTGCGTCATTTAAAGAAATTATCTGTGTCAAATGAAACTCGTACTTACTCGGAAACATGAACGAAAATATCTTCACCGCCAGTATGAGGGGTAATAAAACCATGTCCTTTTTCCCGACAAAAACTTTTAATAGTTCCTAATAATTCTGGAGATTGTAAAGCCCTTTCAGACCTTAAAACAAAGAGAAACTGTTAACAAACCCTCACATAATGTGTGTTTTTATCGTGGTTATATCCATGTTTTGAATATCCTAAAAAATGATAAAAATGAAAAACATATTTGCAAAAGCTTACATGGATGGTGTTCGAGTACGCCTGGTAATTAATGGACTTGGAATTGTAACCCCTTTAGTGGGGGAATCCTTATTTTGATCTCCAACTCCTAAAGAAGCCATTTTGAGGATTTTGAATTTGCACAATTCTTTTAAAAGTAAACTTAAACCAACAAAAATTACATATAGAAATGTAATTTGACGTAACTGAAGCAAGTTAATTGAAATTGACGAAGAAACACGGATAGTGACGAACGATTGCGTTAGAATAAACAGCGGGTGCGTTCAGAGAACCTCAGCAGCTGAATTACTGACTCAACAATACCGTCTGAACATCATTGCTGAAAATCTGCTGCAGCTTAAACTGGTTTGTTGTCAGCAACTCAGCTGCTGAGGTCTTTTAAATGCACCCATTATCTCGGCAAGAAAAGAAGTTAGGCCAGAATTACATAACGGCGGCGACGGCAACGGTTTCTGGTTAGCGCTAATCTAAAATTAGATTTTTGATTAGGAAAGATGCTACTATTTCATTGGTGAAGTGGTTAGTTGGAGCGGGATGCTGCCGCCGCCGCAGCCGCAGCACCGCTGTTTAGTGAATCTGCCGTTAGACTACGTTTATACCACTATATTTCCCGATTCAATTGAAACTAATCAGATTTATATTATCTACCACACGTTTACAAAATGAACGACTATTATTCGTATGCAGTAAATGTTCCGAAATAAATCAAATGATAGTTTCATACACTCCAGTCTACTGTAAGCGCCTTGGGGTATATTACACCCCACTGTGTCATTCTCGTAACTAAATTTTGAAACAGTGATTTATAGAGAAAAAACTTGTATTGCAATGATTTCACTACACTATCTACTGATGTCATTTTTAACCACTATTATACCAACCCAGCGCCAGTTGGGTATTCTGACACTTGTTATTTTATTTATTTATTTTTAGATACTGCAATATTAAAAAAAAATTAATACATTTGATTAATTTTTATTTGAGGAGGACGGTCCGCGAGTGCAGAATGGCCTTTCCAAACGTGTTTTAGGCTCCTTTTTCTACGACTATAAATTATTTAAGTTATTAAATATAGAAAATAAGAAAATTTTAAACTTCCTATCTAAAATACGCTTTGTTTGTAACTGTCAACAAAACATAAAAACAGTTAATAGACGAGAGACGCAACCTTTATTATTCAGAACAATGTTAGAATGAAATATTCTAGAACGTAAGTTATTCCGTAATTAAAAATTGTATCAGAATGCTTATATTCTAAAATAGTCGTAGAAAATAAATATTTAAACGTGTTCAGAATCTGTTTTTGTAAAAAAATACTGCTATATTCCGTATATACTTTATTCCGAATGGTTGTTCCAGTGTGCACATGTCTAATGTTTTGAATACATTTGCACATACGTCATACGACATAACCTCCATCGTTAAATGAAAAACGAGGTGAAATGGTGAAAATAATCTAAAAAAATTCTACCGAATAGTTGAGCGTATGCCATACATTATTTAATTTTTTTTTGTATTTTCATATGTGGCGAAGCTAAATTGTTGTTAGCTGGAGAAGCAAATCCATAACAAACAGGTAATTCGTAGACCGATAAATTTCAATAAATCCATGCTGAAAATCTTTTGCAGGTAAATTTTTGGTTTGAAATATGGATGCTTACGATATTTTCAAGAAACTGACGAAAGGTGCAAAGTTTAAGAGAAAAGATCATATACAAATAAAGGTAGGTGTTTTGCATGATGCATAATCTGGTAGAAATTATGCTACTGCACCAACTTAATTGAAAAATGTTTATAGAACACATCCATAGACAATAACATAAGTACCACTTCCATCAAAAATGAACAAACTACCAACAAAAGCGGCAATGAATGTTTGGAGGAAGTTAACGGAAAAAGTAATAACACACTAACATTATTGGGCTCTATGGTAGCATCCGAGACTCCTAAAAGAGGAAAAAAACGAAAAACTTTGGATGTAAATTTTGATGAAAAGAAGCAAAAAAAGCTACATGAAGAAATGGTAAAACTTCGAATTCCGTTTTACTGAATTTATAAATATTTTCTTTCATTAATATTCATTAAAAGGTCAATCATCTAAGAAATCAACTTCATATTAAGGTTGTCGGAAGACACATATCAGAACCAATCAAAGCATTTACAGAACTGCCCTTGAAACCTGACATTATAGAAAATTTAAAGAAATGTGGATATTCTGAACCCACTACAATTCAGAAGCAAGCCATTACCATAATGTTGCAGGTAAGCTGTATTTGTAATGATGTTAGTGATAATTAATTTTATATTTTGAACATTTAGGGGCGTCCGTTATTAGCATGTGCACCAACAGGTTCCGGTAAAACGGCAGCATTTTTGGTGCCAATAATTCATAGTTTAGAAGGCCCACGGAAGCAAGGATTTAGGGCTGTAATTATATGTCCTACTCGTGAATTAGCCAAACAGACACAGAGGGAATGTGTTAGACTTTCGGAAGGTCGTGGTTTTCGGATACACATAATAAGTAAAATTGGGCAAGCTTTAACACAGTACGGGCAGAATAGTTCTAAAAAATTTGGTTTGTAAAATTGAGACGAAGAAATTGTTTTTTTTTTAATTATTTGTTTTGTAGATATTTTAGTAACAACCCCACAAAGATTATGTTATTTGTTAAAACAGGAACCGCCAGCAATATCTTTGGCAAAGTGAGTTTTTCTATTATTTTATTTTTAAATATTGCAAGTTTATATTTTTTAGTGTACAATGGTTGATTGTGGACGAAGCCGATAAATTATTTGAATTAGGTGTTCATAGTTTTCGTGAACAATTGCAGCAAATATTACAGGCATGTACACATCAACAACGCAAAATTGCTATGTTTAGTGCAACCTATACACCTACTGTTGCTAAATGGTGTTGCCATAATATGAAGGGCCTGATTCGACTAACTGTAGGACAAAGGTAATGAGGATTGTTTTACTAGGTATAAATATGTAATTAAATAATAAACCAACTTCCAAAGTAGATGAAATTTTAAGAAGTACCCTCTCATGCAAGTACGAAGTCATAATTTTTACTGAGGCACGGCTGAAAAATGAGTTTTTCAGTTCTGATATCTTTGATGCCAGGTACTCTGTCTTTTGTCAAGACAGAAATTATATCGAACTTAATTGTCAACAAGAGGGGGAGGTGTTTTGATGGCAACTGGGAACAAAACGCTCTGTGAAACAAGTCAATGTTGTCAACTTTTTGCTATACCTGCGCGCTAAAACAAATTTTTGTGACAAAATTTAGCACGAGTCAGTATATACAACGGACCATAGATTTATTCTTGACTGTATGCTGAGTGCCTCTGCATAAACTACATCAATATATCTTTTTCCAAAATTAACGATCAAAGTTGACACTGTTCGCATATTTATAAAAGTAAAACGACATTATGTGATGTCTACTTCAATTTTTTTGCACTTCGAGCATCAACCTTATCAGATCAGCACCAAGGTCGTTTTCACCAATTGAATAAGCTGGCCTAAAACTAGCAGGATGCAGCGAACCGATTTGATAAACCTGAAATTTTCGCCGCCAGCGGGCGCCTAACTTTTTTCTTTGACATGCTGTAACTCCGGAACCGGGTCGGTTAGCAAGATAGGGTTTGTGCAGATGAATAGAGCTCGCCGAGACTTACAACCTTACACATCAGGATATAACATAAAATAAACCAAATTGATATCATAATTAGGGGACTTATGGCGAATTTACGAGCTTACACGAAGATTTTTTTAGTGCAATTAGTATTCCATTATTTAAATGTAAATTACTTGGTTCTACCCTGCATATTTATTCCAGAAATGCTGCAACTGATTTAGTAGAACAAGAACTACTGTTTGTGGGTAATGAAGCAGGAAAGTTATTGGCATTTCGTGATATTGTACATAAGGGCATTACACCACCAGTATTGGTTTTTGTACAAAGTAAGGAACGTGCCCAGCAATTATTTACTGAACTTATTTATGATGGAATAAATGTTGATGCTATACATGCAGATAGAACACAGCTACAGGTATGTTTAAAATGAAGTTTTCCATTTCACAAATGAAACCGTATGTAATACTTTATTAGTTCTGGTTTATTTTTTGTAGAGGGACAACACGGTAAGAAGTTTTCGTGAAGGTAAAATATGGGTTTTAATCTGTACAGAATTGATGGCACGTGGAATTGACTTTAAAGGTGTGAATTTAGTTATTAATTATGATTTTCCAACTTCTGCTATTTCTTATGTGCATCGGGTTGGTCGTGCTGGAAGAGCAGGTCGTACAGGAAAAGCAATTACATTTTTTACTATTGATGACACAGTAAATCTTCGAAGGTAATGTATTTTATTTAGATGTGAGTTTTTTCTGGAATTTTCTGGAATTAAAATAAAATTTCTCTAAATCTGCATTACAAAAAAAAGGAGTCACTTAAGTGCCATGTGCCACCCAATCATTGAGAATTTCAAATTTTTTTCTTAATAAAAGTTATTGATAATTAATTTTACTACATATCCTAAAATTATACCAATTACGCTGATGTTTAGTTATGCCTCCACCAGCCCATTACTTTGGTATTTTAAATTGAACAGCCTGCAAGTTATTGCATTTTTAGATTCTACGTTTCTTTTTAGATATAAAAAAAAGTATTAAGGTGCTGCTATGATCTTCAAATTAGAGGTTATCGAGTTATTGACTTTTTTCAAAAATTCTGACTGAATATAAATTTTTATAATATTAGTCCATAGTAAATCTCAAAATGTTGGAAATAGTCATACAGGGTGATCATTTGAAAACGATCCACCCTGAATATCTCGTGAACCACACCAAATATCAAAAAAATGTAAAAGTGCTTTTCTATAGAGGATGGGGGACACGCGATGGCGTAATCCGCGTCGCGCTAATACTCACCCCGCCCCCTCCCCCTATCCAACCTTGAAAAACTTAAATGGCACTATGCCCTTTGTGACACCTCAAATTAAAGGTCTTTTAAAATGCTATCTTTCTACGCAAAGAAAATTAAAATCGATAGATTTGTTTTTGAGAAATTAAAAAAAATATAGCAATTAGACAAAGTAGCACAGGCTGTGCAGAAACAATTGACTGATGTTTTGTATTTGTGCAAATTTAATTTTACATTGATTACAGTGTTTGTGTGTGTTTTACTGTGCGGTTGGAGATTTTTGTGAAATTTAAAACACGTTAGCTGAAAGAGTTGAAATTATTTTTATTTACGGTGCCGAAAATCAGTGTGCCCGAAGAACCGCTGCTGCTTTCAACGAATCTCATCCGGACAAGCATGTTTCACACAAGTATGTTTTGGAGTTGGTTGGAAAATTTAGAGAAAGTGGATCTGTTACGAATAAAAAAAGAGCTCAGTCTAGAGTTGTAGATGAAGCAGCTCAAATCGAAGTTTTAGGACATTTTGCAATAAATCCAAAAAATTCCCTCCCATTTCTACCATAACTGGAATTTCATATGGTGCAGTTCAGAAAGTTATGAAACTTAATAAATTTCATCCGTATAAAATGCAGATTTATCATGAATTAGCCGAAGAAGACTTTGATAGACGAATTGAATTTTGCGAAACAATGACAGCTATGATAAACATCAATCCAAATGTATTAAAAACAGGGGCGTGCGCTCCATGGAAGCAAGGGAAGCATTGCTTCCCTTTAAATTTTGTTAGAAATGAAAATTTATTATAAAACAATGTAACGCTGCCACACAATTCACTAATCTCTATTAATGCAAACCGCCCACCCACAGCCCCACACTCATCTCTATCGATTGTCGCACATGTGCGTTGTGGTGAATTTTGGGAAGCAATTCGAAAGTCTGCTTACTGCCTAAGCTTTTTGTATGAAGGGCGCAAGTGCAAAGCATGCTGCAGGTTGGTGACCTTGCTGATTTAGTAGCTGCCTCTTAGTGACGTAAGTAAGCAAGTTTTGAATTGCTTCTTAACAAAATCGTCCTCATCGCTATGGCTTCAACTTCGTTTTCTGGGATAAATATTCAGGCGATACAGCCAAGTGTGTGTAATTGTGTTGTGTGTGGTGTATTAAAAAAAGGATTTTCCACATACAGTTTTAGGGAAAAATTAGAAGTAATTGAAAAAGGTAGACCAAAACCCGCGCTAAAACATTTAACAACTAAAGTGAAAACGTGCACTAGATATTTTAATGTGGATATGTACGAACATAATGAATGGTTAACGGGTTGTGATATTTCAAATAAACTTTTTTGTTGGCCGTGTCTACTTTTCATAAATGAAAAAGGCGTTTGGAATAAAAGTGGGTTTTCCGACTTAAATAATGTACATAAAGTTATAAAGAGGCATGCAATATCTCGGTCTCACTTGCAGGCGGTAATTAAGGAAAAATTATTTGGAAAGTCACGCATCGAGCATGTTATAGATAATCAGTTGAAAATAAGTCATCGTCAGCATAATGAACTGGTGGAAAAAAATCGTGTGATATTAAAAAGGTTAATTGATGCTGTTTGTTTTCTTGGAGAACGTGAACTTGCTTTTAGAGGTCATGATGAATCTAGTAGTTCCACAAATAGGGGAAATTTCGTGGATCTACTTACGTTCTTATCCAAATATGACGAACCTTTAAAATGCCATTTAGAACAGCCTAGCGTATTTCGCGGAAAATCAAATCGCATTCAAAATGATTTAATTTCTGCTGTTGCTGCACTTGTTTTGGAAAAAATTAAACAAGAAATAACAGAAGCACGCTTTGTTGCAATTGTCCTAGATGAAACAACCGACACTACAAATATTAGTCAGCTTTCTGCGGTATAGTACGCTATGTAAAAACCGATGGGAAAATTCAAGAACGGTTTTTAGGATTTCTCGACGTAACAGCGGATAGGACAGCAATATCTTTATACAAAATCGTGTGTGATATTGTCGAAGATATTGAATGCGGTGCTAAACTCGTTGCCCAGAGTTATGATGGAGCGGCAGTTATGGCTGGAGAATTAGGGGGTCTTCAAACCAAAGTAAGGGAGTCTTTTCCAAGTGCATTATTTGTACATTGTTTTGCTCATCGGTTAAATTTAGTTCTGTCGCAGTCAGTAGCACACATTAAGGAATGTAAAATCTTTTTTTCGACCCTTAGTGGAATGGCTGCATTTTTCACAAGATCTTCAAAACGTACTCGAGCGTTAGATTTGATAGTACAAAAAAGATTGCCCAAAGTTGCTCCTACACGATGGAACTACAATGGAAGGCTTCTCTTAACGGTGTGTGAATATCGACATCCTTTAATTGAATTATATGCAAATATTTTAGAAAACAGTTGTGATTGGGACACTGAGACCTTGAATAGTTCTAGAGGTTATTTAGATTGTTTAAAAAGAGACTTTAACTTTAATTTTCTGTTAAATATTTTTTCAGAGATATTTCCCTTTTCTGATAATTTATTTAATATATTACAAAATAAATCAAATGACATTGGATTCTGTGTTAAAAAAGTGGAGGAATTTAAAAACATTATAAATAAACAAAGAAATGAATTTGATAAATTTTGGGAAAATACAGTTAACACCGAGGAACATCTACAACCCCAAAGAAAACGAATACGAACTGACAATGTTGGGGACCTTAAAACTTCATATCGTAGACTTTTGATTGAAATAATAGACCAGATTTCTGAACAATTAAATAATAGATTTGAAAATATTAATAATTTACAATTTCTCGAACTATGTAATTTTAGTGAATTTAAAAATAAACCTTTTCCGGAAAAAGCTTTTCAATCCTTAATTGACAGTTATGGAAATAATTTTGATATAGTTGCATTGCGGTCTGAACTTACCGTAATATATGCTACTGAAGAAGTAAATACAAAAAATAATGCTAGTGACTTACTGAACTTTTTAAACGAGACAGGGTTAAATAAGGCGTATTTGGAAGTGATTAAATTGTGCGAGTTAGTGGTGACAATTCCCGCCACTAGTGCTTCAGTTGAACGCAGTTTTTCTGTACTAAAACGCATTAAAAACTTTGTAAGAAATTCAACAGGCCAAGATAGACTTTCAAAACTATCAGTTTTATCTATAGAAAAAGATCTCGTTAAGGAAATGTCTGAACATCCACGATTTTACGACAACGTTATTACTGAATTTGCTAAAAAGGACAGGAGGATCGAATTACACTATAAATAAGTTTTTTAAATTTGCTTCCCTTTCTTTAAATCCCACCGCACGCCCCTGATTAAAAAACATATGCTTTAGTGATGAATGTACCTTTTATCTTAGTGGATTTGTAAACAAACATAACTGTCGCTATTGGAGCGATGAAAATCCGCACATCTCTAGAGAGGGCCATACTCAATGGCCGCAAAAAATAAATGTGTGGGCTGCTATATTGGGAGATGCTATAATTGGTCCTGTATTTATAGCAGAGAACTTAAATGGCAACATTTATTTGAATATGCTAGAAAATATCATCGACCCTTTAATAACAGAGGCTTTAGAAAATCAACGTGATGAAGAAGGGAACTTACTTCTAGCAGAAGAGGAGCTTCGTTTTCAACAAGATGGCGCTCCTCCGCATTATGTTTTACCGGTCAGGTAGTGGTTAAACGACAATTTTTCGAATAAATGGATCGGTAGAAGAGGGCCGATAGAGTGGCCACCACGATCCCCTGACTTAACGCCCCTCGATTTTTTTCTTTGGGGACATTTAAAGTCAATCGCTTACAAAACTGAGCCAGAAAATGTTCAAGATTTATGGCAAAGAATAAATCACGAATGTAGGTCTATTCCGCGAGAGGTATTTCAGAATGTTAGATTAGGATTTGAACAGAGACTCTATCAGTGTTTAGCCGAAAATGGAGGACAGTTTGAACAGTTACGTTAAAATTTAATTGCTCTGCACAGCCTGTGCTACTTTGTCTAATTGCTATATTTTTTTTAATTTTTCAAAAACATCTATCGATTTTAATTTTATTTGCGTAGAAAGATAGCATTTTAAAAGACCTTTAATTTGAGGTGTCACAAAGGCCATAGTGCCATTTAAGTTTTTCAAGGTTGGATAGGGGGAGGGGGCGGGGTGAGTATTAGCGCGACGCGGATTACGCCATCGCGTGTCCCCCATCCTCTATAGAAAAGCACTTTTACATTTTTTTGATATTTGGTGTGGTTCACGAGATATTCAGGGTGGATCGTTTTCAAATGATCACCCTGTATAATTCAAAAGCGTCAAAGAATATAATTCAAAAAGATATTTTTTCTAATCAAAGAAAATGCAGAATTAATTTAATTGCATTAAAATAAAGATTGTTAATTTTTAGTATTGCTCAAGTGATACGACAGTCTGGGTGTGAAGTTCCCGAATACATGTTAAAAATGAAGAAGAAATCAAAGAAGGAGGTTAAAAAATTAAAAACTAGTGCTCCACAACGCGATGATATTACCACCACTCCAGTGTATGAATTGGAAAAAAGGGCTAAACAAAGGTTTGCTTTTAAATTTGTTGCTTTTACATCGAATCTTATTGTATGATCTGCACTCTTGTTGTAGACGTCGTATGAATAGATCAGCACCTACAGGAAACTCAAACAAGACAAAACAATTCAAGGATGAGAACAAGATTAAAAAACCAGTAGGGAAACATAAAATAGAACTGTAAAAGGTAGTTTTCGTATAAAATGATTTAATAAATATTAATAAATAAATCCACTAAAATGTTGTAGTTGTGTTTTACTTTGTGTTGGTTGGTGTACAGTTTTACCATCTTTTCTTATTTCTTTAGTTATAATATAGTGCAATCAAAAATGTCCGTGTACCACGTTGACAGGTGAGATATGATATTCATGACCAGTTATAAAGTTTTTACTTGAACGCCCTCAAGCGACTAACCGTTTACCTTTTCAAGAAACTTTCATAAGACTATCGGCAAAAACGGAGACTTTATTAAATTAGTATAAAATACAACCTGTATTTCAAGTTTTTTGCTATTTTTTTTTATTAGCGATTTAACCAAGGATATTAAAACAACTATTTTTTTTTTTTAGATAATTTGCACAAACAGACATAGGGGACCTACAGTTTAACGTGGGCTCCGAACCACAGGAAGTGCATGCACTTCTTCTCCAGAGAGGTTTTCCTGGGGAAAAATCCACCTTGCTGGTTTTCCGTTGCCTTGCGAGGAAGAACGACCAGGCCGGGGATCGAACCTGGATCCACTGCATTGGTAGCCCGCGCTCTTACCACTGAGCTACGGCCGCTTTTAATAGTTTATTAACTTTATGTTTTAATTGCTACCCACAGTAACAATAATTTTTCTAAATCAATTAATGCAGCCAGCCAAATTAAAATATTGTTAAAAAAAATTAAAGTTATCTAATGTTAATGGGAAGAGAGGGCGCAATGGTGAGTAAATACAATTAATTGAAACCTAAATTTGACACATTTGCTATCTCATGTAATCTATCGTAGACTGTGCAGTAGGGTGGCCCATCTTTATATAGGTGAAACATCAATTTTTGTTTTTTTTTTGGGGCACCATCTAAAATTGTTCTACTAATAAAAATAACAAACTGTACCAAATTTGAGTTAAATCGGACAATATTAAGTGGCGCCGACTTAAGGGCAAAGTTTAAAATAATTAGAATTTACTTATATCTTACAAATAAAACACCAATTTCTAAAATATAAAGTTTTATTTTATGAATCTTTTGTAAATACACATATTTACGTTATAAAATACTAAATGTAATTAAAAACCAACATTCATTTTGATTCTAACTACTGCATTGATTCTATAACTGTTGATTTTTTTGAGTCCTGAAAACGCCGACGATAATTTACGATAATTTGTAATAAAAATTGTTTTTGTTCTTCATCTTTTGTTAAAATATTGCAGTATTGAGGCATTTTAGTGTGTACTAATACCAACCATAAAACAGTTGACAGCTGTGAAAGCTTTATGTTGTGACAACGGCATTTAACACTGGTTACATTAATGGTGCATGCACTTTATTAGAGCAAAATTTGTAAAAAAGCCTTTTGTATCTTCCATGCAGGCATCATATATTTGAAATAATTCTGAAAGGTTGTTTTGACATTAAAATGCCTCCATCGTCAGGTCCTAATGTTCCTTTATTTAAACGTTTTCAAGAGTCGTGGCCAAAAATCAACAAACAAAATTTTAAATCTGGGATGGAATCGGAAAATATTCGAGTCATTTTGTGTGAACAAAAAGATGTCATTCTAAATTTTATAATGATGACATTAAAAAAAAACAACCGCGAGAAGATTACCGCGAACTACTAGAACTATCCGAAATTTTCCTTGAACGTCCATCTCGCAAAATAACAATTCGTGTTCCTGGAGATCATGCAAGATGGATGGCAAAGGCCATTTATTGTTTGAAAATGTTTCTATTTCGGGATGAATTTAAACTAAAAGCTAAAGAACTATCGAGTGTAACAGATCTATGTATTTTTATTGTCACTATTTACATTAAAGCCTGGTTTACCGCCCCACTTGCAGTAAAAGCTCTGTATCATGATTTAGAATTTCTTAAAGTAAGTAAGTAAGTAAGTAAGTAAGTAAGTATTTTATTCGAGACTGTTTAGAATCCTGTCATATAAAATTACAAAAATACATAGAACATAAAATTTGTGTTGAGAAAAAGAAATACATATACATAGTTGCTAATTAAAAATTTAAATTTCAAACAGTTGCCAATCAAAAAACAAAATAACAAAAAAAAAGAAAATTAAAGCACTTCAGGGGAAACTTGTCAAACTGTAGGGGGCGCTCTGCTGCAGGTGTTTAGCCAAGACTGTTTTGAATTTTTTCTGGCTGAAAGTTTTCCAGTCAGCTGGGCATTTGTTGTAAATTGTGTGTCCAGATCTGAGGAATTCGGTGGTGTGTAGACGAGTGTATGGTGGGCGTAGGTGTTCTCTTGAGCGTGTTAGGTATGGGTGATTGTCTTCTTGTCTTGAGAGGCTACTGATGTTCTTGTGGATGTTAATAAGTGTCTTATAAATATATGTTGCAGGTGCCGTAAGTATGGCGTATTTTACAAAAAGCGGTTTACAGCTTGTCATGCTTGAGGCTCCTTCTAAACTTCTTACCGCTTTTTTTTGCTGTAGAAACACACGATTCAAGTGTGGAGAATAGCCCCAGACCTCTATGCCATAGGCTAAGGCTGACTGGAACAGTGCATGATATGCGGTTAGAGCTGCATCGGTACCTGCGGTCTTCTGCACTTTTCTGATAGCGTAGGTAACTTTTGATAATTTGCAGCAGAGGTGCTCAACTTGGTTATTCCAGGAAAGTCTAGGGTCGAGGTAGATCCCCAAAAAACGTGCTTCGCCTTCAACATGCACCCATCTGTCGGTTACGTAGGATATTGACACTGTCTTTTGTATATTAAGGTGGAGTTGATTTTGTTGGAACCATGTTTCAGCTGATCGCATGTCGGACGTCATTTTATCTGCTAGGTTGTCGCCGCTACAGTCGCTGTTTGTTAGGGTGGTATCATCGGCATACATTATAGTGTGACAATTCAGAGCTTTTGGTAGGTCGTTCATATATATTATAAAAAAGACAGGCCCAAGAAGTGATCCTTGGGGGACTCCTATTGTAGTTTGTTTGAGTTCACTGTTTTCATTTTTTATTGTTACCAACTGCCTTCTGTTTTGTAAGTAAGACTTCAAAAACTTAAGTGGCATTCCGCGAATTCCATAGTGCTGGACTTTTTGAAGAAATATCTGGTGGGACATGGAGTCAAATGCGCGGCTTAGATCACAGAGTTGGGTAGAGCATTTTTCCTGATTTTCTAACGCATTGCAGATTTTTGTTACCAGTGCCTTCATAGCATCCTCAGTGCCACGTCTGGACCTGAAGCCAAATTGTAGATTGCTGAAGTATTTATTTATTTCAAAAAAGTTGTTGATTCTAGTTAATGCAATTTGTTCCAGAATTTTTGACACTGCGGGTAATATGGCAATCGGCCGGTAGTTACTGCAGTTCGAGGTGTCGCCTTTTTTGTGAACAGGATGTACTTTGGCTACTTTGAGCTTGTCAGGGAAAATACCTTGAACAAGACATTCGTTAAAAATCGCTACTAAAGGATGGCTTATATGGTTACTGACCTCCTTCAAAGTCTTTGTTGTGATATCGTACACGTCTGGCGAGTTCTTTCCTTTCATTGTTTTTAGGATTTTTAAAATTTCTTCGCCGTTTGTGGGCCAGAAAAAAAGTGATGATCCGTTGACTGGAATTTGAGTAGCTGTATTGATCAGGGCATCATTCTTTAGTTCATGTTCGGTTTTGGTGAAAAATTCATTGAACTCATGGCATGAGGGTGGATTTCTGAGGCTTTTCCTTTGTTTGCGCCCAGTTTCTTTATTGATGGTTTCCCATATAGCCTTTGATTTATTGTCAGACTCTTGAATGCGAGTGTAGTTTCTATTTTTCCTATCTTGTTCTGCCATTTGAATGTAATAAGCTTTATAGTTTCGAAGCCGATTGAAGGAGTGTTCATCACCTCTGTCTTCTTGTATTCTATACATTAGGTCAAGGGTGTTTTTGATTTGAAGAATTTCATCTGAGGGTCTATTTTGTTTTCTATTTAGGTTACATTTTTTTAGTGGAAAAGCTGACTCATGATGGGTAACGAAAATTTGTAAAAATTTGTCAAGCATGATATTTGGATTTCTCGACTCATATACTGGGGACCAGTCTGTTAGCTGGAGTAATTCCTTTAGTTTATCAGTGTTTTTTTTTGAATATATTCTCCTTTTGCCTACGTCTGGTTTGGTTCGGGAGGTTAGTGTCAGGATTGATATTATTTGAGCTCGGTGATCACCAATACCCGTGTTGAATGTTCTAGCGTCACAGTAATGCTCGGTGTTGGTAAAGATGTTGTCTATACAGCTTGCAGTGGTGTTGGTGATTCGAGTAGCATCCCAGATTGTCCTCTTCATTCCGTGCATTAGCATTAGGTTTTGCATTGCGCGGCTTTCTTGATTTCCCAGGTTAAGATTTATATTTATATCGCCTGCTAGTATTATTTTAGTGTCGGCGGGCACGAGGTTGGACGTAGCAATAAGTGCGTTGTCTACTACTTCTAAGAATGCCTGTTTATTACCCTCTGTGGATCTATAGATGGCGATTATGGCAATTTTTTTATTTGGCATGAAAACTCCCACCATTTCGCAATCTCTTTCTTTGGACAAGTTCTCGATATGCTCTAATGCATGGCAGATATACTCAGGTTTCACGTATATACGAACACCACCACGTTTACGAATTACCCTGTTGTATGAACACACTGTTGTATAATTGTCGAGGTCGTAGAGGGTGCTATTTTGATTGGATAACCAGTGTTCTGAAATGCAGACCACGTCTGCATTTTCTTCTCTTGCTAGAATATTTAATGCTTCAAGTTTATTCGTTATAGATTGCACATTCAGGTGCATAATTTTGAGATTGGTTTCATTTACTTCTTTATTTCTTTCCCCCTGTGCGTAGTAGCATTTCTCGTTTTTATGTTTTGTAACTTCATGCAGGATATTGTGGTTTATCCAGGGGTTGCTGGAGGCTCCATTATTCCAAAAAAAGAGGAATGGCAAGGAGAGGATGTTTGCCTGTTTCTTATAATTACACTTATTTTCTCTACCATTGTGTCTCGTTTGTTGGTACAATATTGCGATATGTAGTTGACTAATTTTAGTTTCCCTTCATACGAAAGGTACTTCCCTTGATTGCTAAAGTCATCTCTTGAAAATCTAGAGTGGAGTGGTAGAGCATGTGCATGTTTGTGCAGTTGTGTAGATTTAAGAATAATCTCGTTTAGTTTGTCAGGATGTGGGTGCTTCGTGCAGTGGTTGTCGGGTATGGTTGTGATTATTACATTTGTATGGGCGGTTGCTTCGAGTGAGCTCTCTAGATAGCGTTTGAAGCTAATTAATGGTGTATTTCGTTCAACATCATTTGATCCAGCTATGATTAGCACAAAATCGTTTTTTGTGAGCTCCTTGATCAGTGGTTTGATGTTGTAACAAACTTCTTTGAGAGTAGCATTTGGTTTCATGAAAACAAATTGGTGGAAATGCGGTAACTCACCAAGTAGTTTGTTTATTAAACCCTTCCCGTGTTCATCAGTAAAGGCAAGCAGCTGAGGTTTTCCCTCTTTTCCAGTAGTCATTGATCTTCCTCCTTGTTTTGGCGACTGGGATTGTGATTGGGTGTCTGTGTCACTTACAGTTTCGCTTTTATGTTGGTGGGTGATATTTCTTTCTGTCTGTGTTTCTTTTTCTTCCTTCCTATAATTTTCAGTTTGAATGCCCAGATCTGTAGTTTTGATTTCTTCAGGTTGCGATTTCACAGTCTTTCTACTAGTTTTTGTATGATTGTTTGAGTAAGCTGTTTTTATTTCTTCCCTGCTGATCGTTGTCTGAGTGGATTGGGATGACCAAATTATTTCCCTATTTGCAATATCGCTCTTTGCGGCATCTACGTGGTGTTTGAGTTGTGATTTCAGTTCACTCTTCACCTTGTTACATTCTTTAACTTGCTCTGTGAGAGTGGCAATTTGCTGGATGAACGTCTCTTCCATCTCATTAGCGTCTTCTTGAATTAGCCTAATTTGTGTTTTCTGTTTAGAAATGTGTGCTATAAGATTCTTTATTTCAGCTTTCATTGTTTTGGAGATTTCCCTAAGGGTTTCTAATTCTTCTGTATTTATGACTGTTGTCATCGAGTCACAGCATTGTATTTTATGCTTGCTTATCGGTAGGAAGTGTTTTCTTTCTAGGCAGCTTTTATGATATATACTATGACAATTTATGCATACATAGTTACTGTGCTCTTTTTTCCTACAACATGTAAAGCTGAATTTATTTGATTCGTGTTGACTTTCTGATTTTGAGGTCATTGTATAGGTTGAAATTTAAAGTGTTGGTCCTTCCTGGTTGAAACGTTGGTGTGTACTGATGTGATTAATTGGTTTATTACAGTAGGAGGTAGTTTAAAGTAGCATTTATCCTATTCAATCTAATATCAATTGTATTATAATTTTTATTTATTTATTTTGAGGTTAGAAAACGTGCTTTATAAGCAAAATTTTAATGTTTTAATAAAAACTTGGTTTAAATTATCTTACTGTAAAAACAATATACTGAGGATTAACTTTCATTCATAATTAATGTTTAATTTCATCGTACAAACTTCGCAAACTTAATTCAAACTAAACACAAACTTGTATTTGAATATTTCAGCACATCAGCTCCACTAAGAAAACTCGAAAAAAAGCTTATTATAAAAATATTGATCTAGATATCTAGAATACCGCCACCAACAAAATGGTAAATCATTTATGGTACTTAAATCCAGAAAATATCGCGCTGGCGTTTTTCGATGATCAAGTTTCGTTTCAGGTTAAAAGAGAAATGATTAAAGTTATGACAAATTCTCATGAGACTGAAATAACAAACGATGAGGGCATTAAACGTCTGAAATTTACGAGAAACGAAATATCTGTGATATCAAGCAATTCAATACCTGACTTTGTATCCTTCAATACACAAACTTTTTTTCGATAGCTTGATTTAAATACAGATTTTTTAAAAAACAATCCCGAGTTTTGGAATAATGACGATAATTATAAAAAAGTTTTTGAAATTGTCAGTAATTTAAAAGTTGTCAACGATCCAGCTGAAAGAGGCGTGAAATTAATTACAGATTACTGCAATATATTAACAAAAGATGAAGAACAAAAACAATTTTTATTACAAATTGTCATGGATTATCGTCGGCGTTTTCCGGACTCGAAAAAATCAACTGTTATCATACCAATGCAGTAGTAACAATCAAAATGTATGTTGTTTCAGAATTATATTTAGTATTCTATAACACAAATACGTGTATTTTCTGAAGTTTAATAAAATACAACTTTATATTTTAGAAATTGGTGTTTTATTTGAAAAATACAAGTAAATTCAAATTATTTTAAATTTTGCCCTTATGTCGGCGCCACTTAATATTGTCCGATTTAACTGAAATTTGGTACAGTTTATTATTTTTATTAGTAGAACAGTTTTAGATGGTGCCCCGAAACAAAATCCAGGGGTTAAAAAGATGGGCCACCCTACTGTGCAGTCAATCATCAGGTACCTAAATATCTTGACTAGGGTTTTATTGATCTTATGTTGTATGTGTTATCGAATGGTACAGTTTTTATTTTTTAAATACATCAATGTGAGTTTTATCTATACTGGCTTGTGCTGCTGTGAAGAATTAAAAGGGGAAAGGTCCTAAGTTCGATCCTAACCACCTCCATTACTTTTTTAAAAATTAGTTTTATCAAATACTTTATTTTCTTTATTTTGTAAATGGTGGCCTGCTACTGTTCACTCCTCCTTGGATGTTTCTAGCGGTAGGTGTAGCGCCATTAGCCTGGTTTCACATGAGACGACAGCGCTACGATATGTCGCGCGCGATACGATATCGGATGCAGCAAAAGTCTATGTACTATGCGGGAGTCTTTCACACTAGAGCGATACGATAAATAGTATCGCGCCGATAAGGCGATATCGCAGTTACACGCGATTTGTTCTCTAGAACCGCCTCGGATTGTTATCGCGACGACTCCTGTTGCCAATGCATATTATATGTGTGTTTGCACACGGAAGCGATAAACAGTACAGTATCGTCTGGATTCACAATGAACTACGGAAGTTTAGTCTTTCGCAGCGTTGCATGGATGAAGGTTGACTGCTGAAAAAATATGGCGACAAGAAGAAAAGTGAATTGTGAGCCGCTAGATTTAATAGAAATGGTCGAACAAAGACCATGTCTTTGGGACAAAACGTCTAAGAACTGCTGCTTTTCTCTGGCGCCTGCGTTGTATCAAGACTAATAACACAACACGTCTTCTTTCCATCATCGATTGTTTTACGCTGGCAACACTGGGCAAACTTTTCAACTTTTAAAGAATCTAAATTACCGTTATCGCGACATTATCGTATACATGTGAAACACCGGGGCTGGTGAAAAACTACAAAATAAAAAAACGTTTTGGTCCCAACCAAGATTCGACCCCACAACCACTTATGCAGTAAAAAAGCAGTACACCCGAACCCAAAAAGTAGGAGCAATTGTTAATGTAACCGACTAGACGCTCATATTATAAGGAGCCTTTTTACCATACTGGCGTAACTACGGCAATGTAGCCAATGCATGTATGTGTGCGTAACTCCTGGACGGATTATCCGATTTTGACAAGTTTTGAGAGTGCATTGGAAAATAAGCTTTAAAAAAAATCGAAACCGAAAGCGAAACTTGGACGTTTTTTTGGTAGCATTTCTTTGGGACGACAAATTTTCTAAATGTGTTAGAAGACCTTAGGACAAATACACCGCTTTTTTCCGAGCCTTCTAATTTAAAAATAACGGCAACTAAAAATTTTTGAAAATGTTGACTTTCACTTCTTATTGCTCGGAAACAAATTGACAGATCGGGATCAAATTTGGCATAGCAGTAGCTCTAGGGGTACACAATATATGTACGAGAATTTTGAAACGCACTATAACCGCGTGAGGTAAAAATAATTTCAAAAACTGGCCACATAATTTTATTTAAATTGTGTAGGCTCATAGGATGGGCTTTCGTTCCTGTCCCAACCCACAAATTTCTCTGTGACGCCTACTACAAATTTTTGATGATTTTGGTTTAACGCCCATTTACTCAAAAATAAGTTATCAGATCGGGATGAAATGTGGTATTGTAAATGCCCGAAGGGTACACAATGTTGCAAAACTATGAGAATTTTTGGAACTGCTCAAAAAAAGTGCAAATTTCGACATATTCAAAAACATATTGCTCACAAATTGGTTATACAATTTTGTTTTTAATTCTGTGGGCTAATAAAGCGAAGAATAAGCTACAATTTGGTTTTGCAAAGTTGAAAAAATCAATTTTATTTAAAAAAAAATAGAAAATTGTCGGTTTGTAAATACAATAGGACATGTCCGCAGGCAAAATGTATAAGGTTAACCTACTCGACTCTGTATGGCATGTTAGCAGTGGTAGAACAATTTAGTCTGCTCTCGATAATTGCAGGTAGGGTTTCTATCCGGTATGGGGTCAAAATGCAGAGATAGTTCCGTTCTATTGTAGTATCCGTTGAATTACGTTTATTAACTTTGCCGGTTTGTTGCTTTGCAACTTTTCCTCGCCGCACATCATAGAGGGCGTTACTAGTGTAATTCCCCTTTAATGTTATACTTTCTGGCATATATCTGCTTGTTTGCTTTTGGTTTCAATTATGGTTAGAATTATGTCCACCTGATGAGTTCAAATAAGAACGAAACATGTAGTGGTCTGTTCTAGCCATAATTGAAACCAAATCTCTTCTTTCTTATTTCTTGCCACACGGGCTTTTCTGTGTTTTGTGCTTAGAGGCCGGTGCGATCGCAGATACCTGCTTAGCAGGTTCCGATCGCAACTTTGCCGGTTTGTTGCTTTGCAACTTTTCCTCGCCGCACATCATAGAGGGCGTTACTAGTGTAATTCCCCTTTAATGTTAAATTATGTAACGCCTTTTCGAGCTATTCCATAAAATAGCTTTTTTTTAATAGAACATTTTGTATATTTTTGCGTATACTGAAAGAAAATTAAATTTTGAATATAATTTCTATGCAGTGGTACCTTAAATGGATAATAAAAAATATTGGAAAGTTATTTATTACTATTTATGTCGTTAAATAACAAATTATATATACAGGCTGAGTCAAGCTATACGCCTTTTTTTTAGTGAGTTTATTATTAGAAATTTATTAAAAATTTTTGGTATGCATATGTTTCGAATGTTGCTCTACAACTTGGCGCAGTCAGTTTTTTGATTGGACGTCAAATGTCAAAATAGCGATTTTCAATTGTTTATTTTTAAATGCAACGGTACCACTTTTTTTGGCTTAAACGATGGTGTATGATGTTTACAATATGATCCTTACTGAATTTTTCATAATTTTTACGATTCGGCTGTAAAATAAGCATTCATTATGTTAGTCTAGTAGGCCGATACGTACGCACGCGTCACCATGTTTTTGCGTAAAATAAGTAAACTTTTGATGAAACAATTGCTTGTAAGTAAACATTTCCACTTCTTCGAGTTTCTTGTTGGATAAAAACTAATTAGTTTTTTATTCAAATTTTGTTTAGTTTATAATTTTCATTTATAGTTTTCATTCGATGTTATCCTATTATTGAAGTAACTATTATTTAATGTAATCTAAATACCTGAGTTTCTGTTTTTTATGTTTATTAAAATAATGATTTCACTATGCAAACTGACAACCATTAAATCGTTTTGTGTTTACATCAAAGTACATTCCGCAGGTCCCGGCCTACTAGACTAACATAATGAATGCATATTTTAAGGCTGAATCTTAAAAATTGTGAAAAAATTCAGTAAGGATCATATTGTAAACATCATACAGCATCGTTTGAGCCAAAAAAAGTCATACAGTTCCATTAAAAATAAACAGTTGAAAATCGCTATTTTGACATTTGACGTCCAATCGAAAAACTGACTGCGCCAGGTTGTAGAGCACCCTTCGAAACATATGCACACCAAAAATTTTTAATATATTCTTAATAATAAACTCACTAAAAAAAAGGGCGTATAGCTTGACTCAGCCTGTATAAATAAACCGCAATAAAATAATAATAAATATACCCTTAAAAATAATAATATGTTTTCTTATTCCTAAACTTTTATTTACAAAAAATTAGGTTTCATTACTTTTGTAGAATTGAACAAAAATTTAATAATACTTATCCTAATCTATTCATTTAAAACAATTATTAAGTTAACCACTGTTTTACATAATTGCAATTTTTGTTATCTGCCGTTAAACTAGAACTGTGGATTCTTTGATTTTAATTACCAATACAAAACATTACCGAAGCTTTCTTCACATGTAGTTTATAATTCACTTTTTAGTCGTGATATAAGTCAGCTGTACATTGCATTAATTTAAAGCACATAACAGATTTCTTGTCACTGAATATTTCAGCGTAATGTGCAACCGATTAATAATTTTATAAAGCTGACTTTAGAATACCAGTGGTTTTGTAATCAGTATAATAGCTGCATTAAATAAATTATACTAAATGTTAAAATGTTTACTTTTAATACACGACATATACCAGGGGCGTGCGCTCCATGGAAGCAAGGGAAGCATTGCTTCCCTTTAAATTTTGTTAGAAAATAAAAATTTATTATAAAACAATATAACGCTGCCACACAATTCACTAATCTCTATTAATGCAAACCGCCCACCCACAGCCCCACACTCATCTCTATCGAGTTTCGCATGTGCGTTGTGGTGAATTTATGGAAGCAATTCAAAAGTCTGCCTACTGTGTACGCTTTTTGTATGAAGCGCGCACGTGCAAAGCATGCTGCAGGTTGGTGACCTTGCCGATTTAGTGGATGCCCCTTAGTGACTCAAGTACGCAATTTTTGAATTGCTTCTTAACAAAATAGCTATGGCATTCAACTTCGTTTTCTATGTCCGGGATAAATATTCAGGCGATACAGCCAAGTGTGTGTAATTGTGTTGTGTGTGGTGTATTAAAAAAAGGATTTTCCACATACAGTTTTAGGGAAAAATTAGAAATAATTGAAAAAGGTAGACCAAAACCCGCGCTAAAACATTTAACAACTAAAGTGAAAACGTGCACTAGATATTTTAATGTGGATATGTACGAACATAACGAATGGTTAACCGGTTGTGAAATTTCAAATAAACTTTTTTGTTGGCCGTGTCTACTTTTCATAAATGAAAAAGGCGTTTGGAATAAAAGTGGGTTTTCCGACTTAAATAATGTACATAAAGTTATAAAGAGGCATGCAATATCTCGGTCTCACTTGCAGGCCGTAATTAAGGAAAAATTATTTGGAAAGTCACGCATCGAGCATGTTATAGATAATCAGTTGAAAATAAGTCATCGTCAGCATAATGAACCGGTGGAAAAAAATCGTGTGATATTAAAAAGGTTAATTGATGCTGTTTGTTTTCTTGGAGAACGTGAACTTGCTTTTAGAGGTCATAATGAATCTAGTAGTTCCGCAAATAGGGGAAATTTCGTGGATCTACTTACGTTCTTATCCAAATATGACGAACCTTTAAAATGCCATTTAGAACAGTCTAGCGTATTTCGCGGAACATCAAATCGCATTCAAAATGATTTAATTTCTGCTGTTGCTGCAGTTGTTTTGGAAAAAATTAAACAAGAAATAACAGAAGCACGCTTTGTTGCAATTGTCGTAGATGAAACAACCGACACTACAAATATTAGTCAGCTTTCTGCGGTAGTACGCTATGTAAAAACCGATGGGAAAATTCAAGAACGGTTTTTAGGATTCCTCGACGTAACAGCGGATAGGACAGCAATATCTTTATACAAAATCGTGTGTGATATTGTCGAAGATATTGAATGCGGTGCTAAACTCGTTGCCCAGAGTTATGATGGAGCGGCAGTTATGGCTGGAGAATTAGGGGGTCTTCAAACCAAAGTAAGGGAGTCTTTTCCAAGTACATTGTTTTGCTCATCGGTTAAATTTAGTTCTGTCGCAGTCAGTAGCACACATTAAGGAATGTAAAATCTTTTTTTCGACCCTTAGTGGAATGGCTGCATTTTTCACAAGATCTTCAAAACGTACTCGAGCGTTAAATTTGATAGTACAAAAAAGATTGCCCAAAGTTGCTCCTACACGATGGAACTACAATGGAAGGCTTCTCTTAACGGTGTGTGAATATCGACATCCTTTAATTGAATTATTTGAAAATATTTTAGAAAACAGTTGTGATTGGGACACTGAGACCTTGAATAGTTCTAGAGGTTATTTAGATTGTTTAAAAAGAGACTTTAACTTTAACTTTCTGTTAAATATTTTTTCAGAGATATTTCCCTTTTCTGATAATTTATTTAATATATTACAAAATAAATCAAATGACATTGGATTCTGTGTTAAAAAAGTGGAGGAATTTAAAAACATTATAAATAAACAAAGAAATGAATTTGATAAATTTTGGGAAAATACAGTTAACACCGAGGAACATCTACAACCCCAAAGAAAACGAATACGAACTGACAATGTTGGGGACCTTAAAACTTCATATCGAAGACTTTTGACTGAAATAATAGACCAGATTTCTGAACAATTAAATAATAGATTTGAAAATATTAATAATTTACAATTTCTCGAACTATGTAATTTTAGTGAATTTAAAAATAAACCTTTCCCGGAAAAAGCTTTTCAATCCTTAATTGACAGTTATGGAAATAATTTTGATATAGTTGCATTGCGGTCTGAACTTACCGTAATATATGCTACTGAAGAAGTAAATACAAAAAATAATGCTAGTGACTTACTGAACTTTTTAAACGAGACAGGGTTAAATAAGGCGTATTTGGAAGTGATTAAATTGTGCGAGTTAGTGGTGACAATTCCCGCCACTAGTGCTTCAGTTGAACGCAGTTTTTCTGTACTAAAACGCATTAAAAACTTTGTAAGAAATTCAACGGGCCAAGATAGACTTTCAAAACTATCAGTTTTATCTATAGAAAAAGATCTCGTTAAGGAAATGTCTGAACATCCACGATTTTACGACAACGTTATTACTGAATTTGCTAAAAAGGACAGGAGGATCGAATTACACTATAAATAAGTAAGTTTTTTAAATTTGCTTCCCTGTCTGTAAATCCCACCGCACGCCCCTGACATATACAGTGCATTCCAAATCAAGTGGAACATGGCCGATTAACATAGCAAAAGTGAAAAAGCTCTATTTTACATCCTATAAGAACTTTATTAGTTTTAGTAACTTTAAATGGAAAGATAACATTTTCTTTTATTACTTAATACCAGTTTTATAAAAAATTCATTAGAATCAATGCTCTGAATAAATTATTTAATATTAATAGTCGGTAGTGCACTTTATTTAAAAAAATCACTTTATTTAATAGCGATTATAATTACTGGTTTAAGTGATTGAGATTAAGCAAATTCTTTAAATGTGTTATTTTTAATAGAGCAAGAAAATATAACGTGTAGAAATGCACATATACGAAAATCACGTGCTCGTAAATAAAACTGCATCGTGAAGCAATTTAAAGCTCGTAAAACTAGCATGGGATGGACACTATTGTGTAAAAGAATTTACAAGCATGTCTTTTCTTGAAAAACTGTCATAAATAAAGGCCCTGTCATCACCAATTATTCAATAAAGAGCGGGCTATATACATAAACAACCCTCTTGAGGTTTATTGTTTGTTTTTATCTGCAAAACCCTTTGGTAAAAATTCCGTTCTATTATGCAGGTGTTTAAAATGCAATAAAGTTGTCAAAACCAATTATTTGACCACAAAAGGGGAGGACTGCAGCTGCACATTATTTATTGCTTGTAATCTACGTTTTAGTGCACTTCTAGGAATTAGGTAAATACAGGTTGTTAAAATAAAAGAGGCTTTGATTTTTTGATGTTTTTATTAAGGGTGTTAGGATAAAAAAGAATCATAGATTGAGAGTAAGTTCTACACGTTAAAACAGGGCTGCCACTTAGTTTCAGAAAGGAAATAAAAATTTAATGACTTTAGGAACACAAAAAATGACTAAATAGTGACATTTGTGACTTTGATTTTAGCGATTAAAAGTGGCGTTAAATAGTAAATTTTTGTATGGTGTTTTTACTTTCTACGTAAGAAATGTAAAATATGTTTCCCTTGTTAAGGGCACTATTTTAAATTAATACGGATTATTTTATTTTATTCATGCACATTACATTTGATAACCAGTGGATGATAGCTCGTTACAATGATTATTTTATTCATGCACATAACAGCCAATCAAAGTGCAGTATTAACCTACCTAAATTGAAATTAGACCGATAATTTTGATAATTGTATTGTATTTACAGTTGTTTACCTTGACAAGCTTAGTTACGCTCTAATTACTTTATGGTTACGTTAATAAACAACGATAAACAAAGTCCGCCGTTGGTTTAATTTTGTATTCATAACCTTGTGGAATACCTCAAGCTTTTTAATTTCTCTCGGTTAATTATCTCAAATTAATTCAAAGCTTATGTGATTATTTTTCTTCTGATATTTTTTCTACGGCCGTACAAAAATAGTGTACACAATACGTGCGTAAAATGTCATTACGCAACTCGTAAGCTTTCAGTACTCGCCTGGCGGCTCGTGCTTAAATTCGCCTAATCGTTGCGCAATGACTCACCTTACGCACTTGTTACGTAATAAACTATTAATTATAATGTATAATTATATTGTTTAATGCTACATTAATAACAGTTTTATTCAAGTGAAACATAAAAGATTAAGCAAAAATTTTCTAAGCTAATTAGGTAGAATTGAAACATTTTGGTGTTAAGACTCAACGTAAATGTTATTTTAAGTTATTTTGTAAGATAGTAGTGCAGTTCTAAGGCTTAGGTTAATGTACTTACTTATTTTCTCCAGCTGTAAAAAGTTTATCATTAACTTTTCATGTTTCATCTGACTAATTTTGTCGTTAACGTAGCATTAAAAAATAATAATTAAACATTTTAAATAAAATAATATAACCTTTATTAATCTTACAATAGTTTGAAGAAATAAAAAAGTAGACCTCAACAAGGTTTGAACTCATAACGTCTAATTTACAAAACAAATCCTCTGCTCAGCGCTACGAAGAAATCTATAAGTCTATTTTGTAACCAATTATATCAATTTACTATTGACTTAACTATTAAATAATTTATTTAAAGCAATATTTTTATTGAATTTTTAAATTAATTGCCATCAAATGATGTAAAAGAATGTTAAATTTCCTTTTAGGGTTACTGAAAGTAATAAACTTTTTCTAGTAAGTAAAATAGAACTTTTTCACTTTTACAATGTCAATCGACCATGTTCCACTTAATTTCAAATTCAACATTGCTTGCGGCTTCACGAAGAAACTGAAAATGAAATGAAAATAGTTCCCGCTTTTTTGTGAAATCTCAATAATGCGATTTTACTTATTAGATTGTAATATCAAATGTAATATAACCGTACAAATAATTTAAATTAAACTAGAACTTATATTATTATTTTACAAGTAATTAAAAAAAATATTTAAATATTGGAATTTTAAGCTATGGGATTTGTTTGGAACAATTAACAATTGAACAAATGAAATTTTGCGTAAAGTTGTAAAATATCACATCTGCGTTACCTCACAAATGCTATTTTAATTTGATTTATTAAAGCTATGACTGGAAAAAAACGTTATTTAAAAAGCAGTGAAGAGTTTAGCAGTAAACCCAGTGTCAGTAATGATTTGGACATATCTTGGAGCAGTTCCAGTTCAGAAAAGGGCAACTCTCCTCTAAAAAAATTTAAAAGTAATCACTACTCCGAAAGTAATCTCAGCTTAGTAAATGCATGGATTAAAATTGGCCAACCTCCTGAGAAATCTAAAGGTTGTAGTTCAGATGACAATTCTTTGAATATCTGTTCTCAGTTTACCGCCAAACCACTTACTGCGAACAAACAGAAGTGATGATTAAAGGTAACCTACTGAAGTGTTCTCAAATTATAAATAATAAGCATATTAATTTGAAGTCGAAAAGATTGGACAATTATGTACATCAATTTAAGCTTAGATCGGAATCGAAATGTTTATATTCAACACAACAATCGGAGACATTTTTTGAAATCATTTCTCCGAGTTTGTCAAAAGTTAGTAGCTTAAATAAAGCATCGGAAAATATTACAAACAACGATCTAGAGCCACTTGAATTTAAACCGGATTAATTTTCTATATATCCAGGCAAACATTCGGACACAATAATTGAAAGTAACTCGCCTAGTGCTTCTCAAAAAACAGACCTTAGTATTGCATCAGAGCAAAGTTGTCATAACTCTTTAAACTACACCATAGATCCATTCTCCTTTTATCGATTTGTTGCTTAGCAATTTTTTCTCGCCTCACATGCAGGGCATATTATTTAGAAGTCCTTAGCCAAGCTTTAATAATTTAGGTAATGAAAATTTTAGAAACTGTAGGTAAAAAATATAAATATAATGTCTTCTCCTGGTTTTAGGTAATAATCTAATAGCAATAAAAATAAAGAAGATATTCTGAAAGAGGCGTATTAAATATATTTCTTGTGTTGCACAATATTTGTTTATAATCATATTAGCGTAATATTTTGAACTTTGTTCGTTGAAGCAGTTCAATTCAATTTTCGCGTTCAAAGTGTAATGAGATTTAGATTGCATTTTTTAATTACAAAACGTTACAATTTCCTGTGCATACCATTCTCTAATAGCTGGCAAATTTTTTTAAATTTTTATCTTGGTATTTATATAAGTGATATATATCACAACGAAACGATTTCTTCTCATGATAATATTGTAATTCACAAGTACATAGGTAATTATCTATTTAATTAAATAACTGTTTTTAAAAGTAAATTCTTTAAATAAAAGTGAATTATAATTAAGAAACTCATGAAAATTGAAAGGTACGAGTGTTCTTCAAAGTGCTGTAATTTTTGATAAGGCAAACTTTTCAATCAATTAAAAATCAATTTTTGAGTTTTCGAAGAACAAATTCCTTGGGATTAAAAAGAAACAAAAACGGAAGGACAAATTCGTACGCCAAATATTTGGTAGAAGTGGAGGGAAAATTAACTGCCCTAAATATTGCTGCACCTAGAAATTAAGTTGTGGGTCTTATTCTACCATCACTCATGAGCGATGTAGCTTAAACAAGATATTTTGTGTCGCCCCCCCATTTGTTAGACAAAGGGGAATGAATTTTGATTTTCAAAAAATTCAGAGAAGGCTTCACAGCAAAATTAGCGGGCTCTAACACGAGCCAAATTGTAGCTCATCCTTAGCTCTATTAACCTACAAAATTAAAGAAAATCTTTTTACCACATTTTGAGCAATGTTTTTTTGAGAAAATCCTCTCTAGGGCTATTATATTCTTCAAGGTTCATGCCGATTATTGATTACTATTATTTAAAATCAAACGTGGATTTAATAAGTAAATTAGTTACCTACTTTAAGTACACTTTTTAGACTTTGTGTTCATGAAACCACGGAGGATAGGGAACAGTCAATGTTCATTTTAGGAAAAGATCTACAAGCCCTCTGAATGTTTTATGCAACTATGATAGTACATGCGCTATTTGGGTTCTCTACCATCTACATGAAAGAACAAATGTAAAGTACGTCTAAACGCTCTTCTGCTGTTGATTGGTAAAACAGATCTCTAATCAAGAATGACAACAAAGACAATTTTTCACAAGTAACACATGATCATTAAATGTAATCATAACTGGCAATTCTATTGATTATTTGCCTACGAAAAAACAAAAATGTTATTAAATTAGTTTGTAATTGACCTGCATTACAATTGTCTATTGTCAATTCAATATAGCTTTTTTCACACGTTCCGCAGTTTCGTGGACGCACGGTATGTAATGTGTAAAGCTTGAAATTTTATACAAATACTTTTTTTGCCATATTAATATAACGCCTAAATATTTTAGCAATGTTACTAAGATTTATGTTTAAAAATTGTCACTGTTTGAGCGACAAGGAGAGATAATGCGACGGCCCAGTGGGGATTCACATTTCCACGAATACTTTTAATTTTACTTTAAACATTCAGATATCTATTTCAAATTTAAAAATATCCATGAAAACGTAAATTCCCACTTAGCCCGTCCATTTCCCATTCCTTGTCCCACTCAATTGTTGCCTATGTTTCCAGTAAAATGGTGACAATCTGTATATAATCATTACATTTTGTTTTTGCGCTTTAAGCAATTTTTGTTAATTTTATTAGCGTATACCGCTTTAAAATTAAACTATAAACAAACTAGAGGCTTGATCAACTTTGAAGATCAAGTATTTTAATAGGCATTATTCTGGTGAAAGTTATAGCTACACTTAATTAGTTTAGCAATCTAGAAATAACCCTATTTGAATATAAAGGAACGGTTTAAAATGGGCTAGTAATGTAGTTAACGTAAGCAAGCAAAGGCTAGAAGCACTTGCCTCTTCCACCGTACAAATTTTGTTGTTAAAAAATAGACATTCCGGAAAATGTTTATTTCTTAACGAAGAAACAAATTCATGACAGGGGAATTACAAAGTAATGCCCTCTAATGTGCGGCGAGAAAAGTTGCAAAGCAACAAACCGCTGTATAGTTGTGAAAGGAACCCGCTAAGCGAGTATCTACAATCACTAGCGGCCTCTAAGCACAGCACACGAAACGCCGTGTTGCAAAAGTAAATCAAGAAAAAGATTTTGGTTTCAACTATAGCTAGGATAGACCACGACATGTTTCGTTGTATTGGAACTCATCAGGTGGACGCAAACCTAGCTACAGTTGAAACCAAAACAGACAGGCAGAAATTTACCCAGAAGACAAAATCATGACAGGGGAATTACAAAGTAATGCCCTTTTGTCTTCTGGGTATATTTCTGCCTGTCTGTTTTGGTTTCAACTGTAGCTAGGTTTGCGTCCACCTGATGAGTTCCAATAGAACGAAACATGTCGTGGTCTATCCTAGCTATAGTTGAAACCAAAATCTTTTTCTTGAAGAAACAAATGTATGTTTGAACTGTTGTAGTTATAACATTGTTATGTAATAGCTATGTTAGATTATAATTTGGAAGAATATGTTATTACCTCCTAATTTGTTAAATTTTATTTATTTTTGGTACCTAAAAAAGTAAACTACTGTTAATAATATTTTCTGCATGCACTTCGTATAGGAAGCCGCTTACAAGAGTTATATACAAATCTAAAAATATTTAGAAACTTCCTTCGTAATAATTTCTTCGGGTAATTTTGTAATTTACCAGAAAACGTAAATATTTTTCAAATTTAATTTGTTCAAACTGCGACAGTAAGAAACAATGTTTTAAGTTCGATAGTAGAGCGAAAATCCTTAAGTAAAAAATTGACAAATCTTTCCAATAAGCGAGTCTTAAGAAAAGCCACATTGACTAAGTAAGTCCAAAATAATTCAGATTTTTATGGGTTTATTCAGTCTTTTTATGAAAATTTTGCCATCCACGTTTTCTTATTTCTATCAGAAAATTTTTATACAAAAGCCCCCAGTCGAACATTTCAATGTTCCCAAAGTCGCGCAGTTGTTTTAAAATCAGTTTCACTTTTTTTTTTAAAGAAAACGAGTCTTATTAATAGTTTCAATACGCCCTGTTATTTTATATAGCATTTAATCAAGAAACTAGTCTCGTTACTTTTAAAAGAATGATATCACCAGCTAAAGATTTTAAGCTCTCATTTATAAGGCTCATTTTTTGAATTTAACAAATAATTCTATGTGGTAACATCTAATGAAACGAAGTATGTATGAAAGGAAGGGATTGTATTCGGTTTAGAAATCGACATTTTGTTGGATAAGCACGTTTTGGTATCCTAAACGTTGTCACGCGGGAAAACCAATAGAATAATTTGCAATCGCACCCTGAGGAAACCGAAAAGAAATTTGGTTATTTACGGGCGACGCGCGTAGTTAATGCGCTCACGAAAATAGTTACAACAACCTTATTTATACAGTTATCAAAAATATGCAAGAAATGAAAAATATCCATCCATACATATATAAAAGCACAACGGGTTTTTTTCTCCGGTTCCTCCAGCGGCTGCCGCTTCACCAATTTGGACCACTTTTTTTTTAATGAAAGGTCTCTATCCACAGATGGAACATGAAACATTTTTATGTTTTTATTCTACGTCGATTTTTTAATAATAATTATTTTAATTTACAATATATATGAAGGTCGGCTAGACGCGCGTCACTTGGGGTGCCATCTATAATAACGTCGCGTGTCATTATTGGAACTAATGCATCTCACGTGACTTGACATTTCGCCGGTTCTGTCAACGCTGTCTGTCAGTGCATTGTGTGCTGGGGTAACACTAGTTTATATTAATTGCTAATTGATAAACGTAGTTAAAATTACGTAACTGCTGCAAAACACGTTGTTGTCTGTTGATAAAAGTATCGTTTTCTTCCTTAATTTTCAAAATAGTTGAAAATTCTCGCTGATCCTAATAAAGTACTTCAAATAGTTTATCGAACTGATAAAAGTTTATAACGATCAGCGTTTGCGTTTAGGAAGAAAAATTAATGAATTTTAAAATTTAAAAAAAGTTTTTGAACAAAATTGTTTTTGAAAATGTTGAACCGCTAGTATATTTACAATTTTCATTTTTCTAAAAATATTTTTACATCACTTGATTATAGCTATTAAGGACTATCAAATAATATGATAATTTATATTGATTGGATATTTTGTTTTTGAGTAATCGGGCATTAAAGTAAAATTTTCAAAAATTCGTAGCGGCTATCATTTTGGAAATACAGCATTTGGAAAAAAGCATTTGATTTGTCTTTAGATGCACTACAAAGCTATGTATTTAAAATTTTTAAAAAGTGTTAAAAAAGTCTATACCAAAAAAACTGGACTAATTTCCGTTTCCGTTTTCGGTTCCGGTTCCGATAAACGACGTTACAAAAAACTACCTGCAACTTCCTGTGTAGAGTAACTTAATCAAGGGCAATCGAACTATTTTCGTCTAGGCTCAGGTAGAATGGAACGTTTTTGGAATATGTAAAACGTTCCAATAATGGCCCATTTGCGTCCCAAATTAAACCTTCCGGTTCCAAAGGGATGTTTCAACAATGTTTTTGAAACGTCTGAGCTGGAACATTCCACTGGGACGTTTCTGAGGTAGGACATTCTACGTTTCTAAGTAACTTTTTGGAATGTTTCGTGTTTCAATGGAACACATTTAATATAAGATGGAATGTAATTTTTCTACCTGGGAGAGTACCTACGCTGCTAAATTTATGACAGGTATTTCTAAATCACCTTGTAGAAGCAACTTCGACTTCAACATATTCACTGTTTTTCAGCATGTTTATTGTTGTTTATTGTTTTGTATTTCCGCTGCCTACAAGAGAGAGAAAAAATAGTGAAATAATTATTTATAAACTCGGTATTAATACAAACAGCATAATCTAAATTTTAAAAAATATTGAAAACCCATATATGGAATCCAATCAATTTTGGTATGATACCGCCAATACTTGGAGCAGTAATCTATTTGATTACAAGTCTCGGTAGTCTTGAACGATTAAATTCTTAAATTACGTCAAGTCGACCAATTTTACCTGTTATCGTCGGACAATAGGACAATGAAAGGACAGAGCATAAAAAAATAATTAAAAACTTTACGAGCAAATAAGATAACAAGATAAGAAGACATTTTAAATTTTCCTAGTACAGGAAAACAATAACTTTCAGGAAAAACGTCTTGAGTTTATTGTTACTGATTATCTGTCTTTTAATAGGTCTTGGAGGTACCTATTTCAAATAAATTGTAAAGAACTAACGTCAATTGGGAGAGGCTTTGGTATAGGCGAGTGGAGTAGGCGCTTGCAGCCAAGTCACAGAGGCTTTCGGGAGAATAGTTCTAAGTAGTTTTTAAGGATTTAGTTAAAGTAGTACGCACAATGGGCCCGACAAAGTGGCCTAAGTGCTGTAAGACCTTAAAATGCAATACAATACAATAACGTCAATTGGGGATAATTCTGGATTATTCGAGTCGAGCTTGAGTTTTGAGCAAACTACTTAAGTAATAAGCTGGGCTGTAGCCTGTATTCTGCGAGTTTATGACTATGTTTATAAAAGCTCGTATCTAAATAAATAATGAAAAAAAACGAGAGTAATATGCACGTATTTAACAAGCGTATCAAAATATTTTCGAACAGTAAAACCTCTGCAACTTGTCAGTAGTACAGTGTGAGTCTAAATAATGAGCGAAGCACTTCGCCTAGACTTTCCTATTCTTAGATATTGTTACATATCATAGATACATTCAAAAGTATCTTATTATTAATATTTTACTTCCCAATATTGACTGCAATAACATCTCTCTGCTCGTACCACTGTATTGAGTGCATAGCTGCATAACAGTAATAATATGAGAACATAGGTACTGCATGACACTTACTAAAGCTTTCATATAAGATAAAAAAATAATAGTATAAACTTTTTATTTATTTAACTACTGTATGTGAAAATTAAGTTGAGAACATTATTCTACTGTCACTCATGAGTAATTTAGACTAAACAGAAATGTTTTATCGGTCCCCGTTTACTAAATAAGCGAGTTGGATGTTTTGATATTCAAAAATTCATAGAAGATGTCACAAAGCAGTTAGCGGACTGGGACACAAACCAAACTGTAGCTGATTTATGGCTCTATAAGTTCATTTTACTAAAACTCAAATTTTCAAAAACTCATAGAAACTTTCAGAGAGAAATTTGCGAGCTATGACATAAACCAATTTGTAGGTCATACTCAGCTCTGTTAGCTTACAAAATTTTGAAAACATTATGCCGCCCGTTTAAGAGCAATGTTTTTTTGAAAACTTCCGAAATTTTTAAACTGTTTTACTCTATAGTTTTTAACTTTTTGAAATTTTATGTGCTCAGTATTGTGTCTCTATACAGCTATTACGATAAAATATTTGAATACGATCTGTCAACCTATTTTTGAGTAATAAGACGCTAAAATCAAAATTTTTCAAAATTTTTAAATTTCGCCAGTTTAAAGTTCGGAAAAAAACGTCGGATTTGCTCTAAAGTATTGTATCAGATTCCGTTTTCAAGTATACAAAATTGGTTTCGGAAAAAACTGCTACCACAAAAATATGTCTAACTTATTTTTTGAAAATTCAACAAAATATGAACGTCCATAGACAGTGAAAGTAATAAAGATAAAATTATTCAAGTGTGTTATACATATTATTATTATTTAAAAAGCAATTTCCGTAAATATACGCAAAGAAACAATAGTTGGTCGTAAATTGATAACACTAAAATAATCTTTTTTTCGACGCACTACTTATAGCATCTTAAAACTAATTCGTTTTAATAGCTGTTCAAATATTACTTTGTGACACTAAGAATTTCTGTAGTTTTTATTTTAAGCACTTTTTTAATGTAAAATTGTCAGTACAAAGGTAGGCAGGTAGGTGCTTACTCATATCGTCAAATAATGATTAACTTTTCAACAACGTAAGGTTTGTGTAATTTATAAAGCTCCCAGTTATGTGCCAATGACGTGCATTTATTATTTTAGTAGTCATACATTGTACTTATAGTGGAATCTAAATAAAAACGCAGAACATTGTGCTGATACATCATAATTATAAGGTTCATTATAGTCTATTCATTTGTTATTTTCGATAAGGTGATAGAAAAGATAGCAAGTAATGGTGTTTCCGTTATTGTGTACTTTAAACTTGAGTAGGTTTTTACAAAATTCAGTTTTCATTTGGGAGGGGGGCTACTAAAGCCATACCGACCCCTTCTAACATGTCTTACTTTTACTAACAAGCACCCTGGGAAGTGCAGAGAGTGAGAATTGAACCTACTCGGCTATGACGTAAAGCAATAGCTACTTTTATTTATTGACTAGATCTAAATAATTATGTACCGTTGGCCTATTTCATGATAAAGCTTTGTCTTCGTTTTTATCGGACAGTTTATGTTATCGTATAAACAAACGTTCCAGCGCGAAAGCAATGTCGCATACCAATCGGCCCCAAACACCTGTGAAAATACTGGTTAGCTTTAATAAAATAGTATTGCTTGTAGTGTTTGGTTACGCCTAACGGTATATATTACTAAAATTAATTCGGTAAACAATATTTTGGGTTTAAAAGAAATCCAAATCGAGGTGAAGGTTTATATAGAATATATGGGTTTCATTTCGTCTTAACTTACAAACGAACCAATCTACAAATAAAAAAAATAAAGAATATACGTGCGAAACATGTATACATCTCCGGTTTTTTTCATTAATTAATAATCAATGGTGGTGTATTGATTTATCCTGTACAGCAATCTGCGTTAAAGATTTAAAGTGTTTGAGCGTGAAGGTATAAAACAATATTTAAAACATCGACAATTTTAATGACTCATTGATTAGGTAACCATTTTTATAATCAGTAAAAGGGCACGTAAATTGACAATTGTGACGTTCTTTCTAGTTTTGTTAGTATTTTATTATTTATTTTTGTACTAGCATTAGTATTTTAAAATCATACTTTAAGACCTTCAGCCCTTCCAAAAATATAGGTGACAAATTAAAGGATGGTTTTAATATTTTTTTTTGACTGTGGCATTCCCATACTGGAAGCATAGGAAAGTAAAAAGAGATTATGCATAATTGTTTTAGTGTTTTGATTATTGCCTTAACCCACTGTAGTGATTCTTACGATGTATTGAATATTTATACTTTATTACCTATTTACTAGATAATAATTCACAAGTTTTATTCTTGGAACGTTTATTTACTACTTAAAAGACGATTTCGTTATTGTTTATATGTTTAACACTAATAATTAAATTGTATCTAAAAATAGATACTAATTAAGGTTATTCATACAAAGAATGCGTTTATATCTGAAAAGAGCATCTTTTAAGTATTGCATATTGCAACAATGCAGCTCACCTAATCTTTAGCCAGTTTGTTTCTATTTAAATATTTATTTATTAAATTATACAACCTTGTTTTGGCGATGAACAAAAGTGGAAAATTGTGTTTTCGTTTTAGAGCTGGATTTTATTTACCTTTTCGGGGAGAATAGATACAGACTTGGATTATAATGTTTGTCGGTCTTTGGAATAAGATATAGATAGCATTTTTACCTTGCGCGCTATGTGAAGTATACAGGATGTATCAAACTGCGTGTTAATTGCGTGTTGGATCTTGCTTATTTGAAGAGATACGACTATGGTTAAATTAGAGAAAAGTTGTGGAATTTTATGTCCACTAATAACTTAAAGAGATATTGGACCTATCTTGCTTAGTTTCTGAATAAACTGAAAAAAACTAAAATTTTGGAAATTTTGTTTTCGGTTATAACTCATTTGTTATTAATTTATATTACATATTTCTAGTTTACGCATTATTAGGACTTTTTTTTATGCTGAATCTAAATTTTTTATTTGATTTGGTATAACTGTGCGACACAACGTTGTCATCAGAATAAAAAAAACTATATTCAAATATGAAAAAATTTTAAATGCAGACCATATAAGAAAACAAAGTTGACAGTCGAAAATGCACAATGGTAGCAGTTATACCAAATCTAATAAAAAATTTAGATTCAGCATAAAAAAGTCAATAATTAACTCAATAATTTTTAAAATATTAAACAATTTCTAATTCATATAAATTTTGAAAATTTTATAAAAATATTTAAATGTCCTAATTTTATCACATTTTCGAAATTCAAAGTTGTCAAAACTTCTAACTTTTGAAAATTTTCAAGATTCTCTAAATTTACGAAATTTTCAAAACTTCAACATTTTCGAAAATGTACAATTTTTTAAGATGTCGAATTCGGAATTTTTCGCTTTTCGTGTTTTTAAAATTTTCAATACTTCCCAAACATTCTAGTTCCAAAATTTTATAAAGTTTTGAAAATATTAAAACTTGTAGTGGGTTCTATTTTAACAACTATCAAAAATTTCCAATGTAAAAAATTTCCAATATATCCGTATTATGTAATTTTAAAATTTTCAATTTATTTTTTCCGAAATTTACGAAAATTTCATATTTTATGCTGTTTTCCTTCTTAAATTTTTGTATGTTCCAAAACATTAAAATTGTATACGTTTTTGATATTTTCGAAATTGATGAAATTTACAAAAATTTTAAGTATTTAATAATTTAAAACTTTCACGCTCCACAAAACTTTATATATTTTCAATATCGATATTTTTAAAATTTTTAAAATGTTAATATTTTAAAATTACTTTAAATCAGAGTATAACAGCGGGCATATTACGCGAGGAAGATCTCGTGACGGTTACCCAATACCTTTTTGCTTTTTAAAATTGCAATTCTCAGATAAAATTCTCCAAGCCCTAAAGTAGAGCTCTTGCCTGAGTATGAACCTCACAATTCCCTGGCTTAGTCTATGCTTGTTAAAAGATCGAGTTTTGAAATATGATTTGCAAATTACTTATGTGTGTTAAAATATTAACAAGTAAAGCAACATAATCGTACGTGTCAATAGCAGAGTGTTGTGCAATTACAAAATACACGATCATTCTGTCCTTCGTGCTCAGAGCCGAATCGCACATAATTGTGATAGAACAATTGGCAAGGTACGACAGGAGACATGACATTGGGATTTGTCATTTTTCAGTTCATTAGTGGGCGTGCTGGCGCACAATTTGCCCACCAACTTGTTCAGTTCTGATAGAAAGATAGTGTGGCTCGATTTGCGACGTCAGTGACCGTCTACCTGTTCACCACGCCGCAACAACAAACAGGTGCCACCCGTCGTCAGCACCACCCGTCTATATATTTCTCTAACTTTAACGGGTATTTCATTTTCGCCATGGCGCAATAACGTTTGCTGTTTATTAGCAAAAAAATTCGGTTAAAAAAAATCATACTTATAACATTCCAAATTTCTTTTTAAATTATCGGTACACATTTAACGTCGAAGATGGGCCAAGGAAAAGGAACAGCCGCGGAAGCCGAAATCAACAACCATAAAGATGTCATTGTAACAGCTCCAACGTCTTCTTCGTTTTTGGGTGAGTAATTTTTGGAATTTCTTACCTAGTATTTAGCTTTAAGGCACCAGCACAAAGCTTTGGTCGAATTTATGTTTTCTTGGAAGGTAGGTAATAGTTTTCAACAGCAACAAAGTATATAACAGATATTTTGTACCTCAAATTAAACCAACTTCATGTTTTAAAAATTGATTTATTATACATTGATCTATGCCATCCTCGTATTGTCGTTGCCTTTCGCAATTAGTATTTTTTTCGTGTATTAGAAGAATAAAGACAATTGAATCTGATGGATTTAACTTCGTACGTACACGACAATTGTGTAACCGAAATAATCCATAGAACTGTCAATATTTGAGTAAAAGAAAATAAAATTTTCATTTAATTTGAAGAGTGACTTTAGTCGATTCGGTTCTATTAGGCGGTCAATAATTATTATATGCTATCTGGTCGTAAAGTTATTCTTTTTATATCCATCTACGACTGTAAAAAAATGGAAAGAAAATTTAGGTAAAATAACAGCCGAAATATCATTCGGAGGACACACTAAATGTTTAGCTTATATGGAATGGGATACTTTCATAGCAAGACATTCGTAAATTTCTTTAACATACCCATACCAGTTTGGACTCGGTCAAGGATGACTCGGTGAATAAGCTCTCTTGTGTTGACTTGTTACTTGCGAACCACTCTGTAAAATATAAATCTGATATAAGCTTATACAATATAACATGTGGTACGCACTTTCAGGATAGATCTAGAATTTAAAAAAATGGGCCGGGAAACGCTTCGTTGCGGAGTTACAGCCTCTTGAAGAGGTACCAGTCAAATCATATTTTGTCGGCAACTTCCCCAGTAGTTGTACGAAAAAATTGAAATTTTATATGCGAGCGTTACACACTTAGTTTAGTATTTCTGCTAATGTTGTTCCAATAACTGCACCAGAGGTGTCTCATATAGAGGGAGTCACGTGATATTTTCTTCTAAAGATTTTAGATCTTTACTTTTTTTGAAGTTTTGGTGCACAAATCTTATTTTCAATACAAAGTTACACACAAAAGATATTATTGTTGAAAGTCGCTAAATCCAGCAGTTTTCGAAGTTAATTTAATGTTTTTGTAAAATCCAGTTGCCATGAAGGTTACGTGTTTTCTGAAGATGCTTAAATAGTATCCACATACTTTGAGAGTATGTTCTACACAAAGAAATTGGTGGCCCCAGACGTAAAGGGGAAGGGCGCCACCAAAAATTTAAGATGAACAAATAGAATAATGCTCTGCAGCATAGTAGTTATTTATTGAAGCTAGATTCAAAATTTTTATTTTGCGGCAATAACGTTATTTTGTGCGGATTATTTTACACTTATGTAATTCAACTAGGGCATTATAATATTCAAAGCGGGTAATCCTACGGCTTTAGTAGGAAATGGAAAGCACGATGGTTGTTTATTCACACCTCACGTTACGAGTATATTGAAACAATATCATAAACTTACAGATAATATAGTAGATTGATTCCTACTTTAGAAAATATTAAAGAACATTTGCGAAATAGCGGTTGCACGACATTTGCATTACGATTTTGTTGTAAAAGATCGCTTCGTTTTAGTTGTGCGTTGCATTATAAGCTATAACATGTTGGTTTTGTTTTTAAAATACACATAATTTAGCATTAGTCGATTTCTGCCTAATTAATCACGTTAATAGCAAACACTTGCCCAGGTTGTTTGTGTCATGGTCGTGTAAAATTACTGGAGTAAAGTTATTTTCAGTGCTTTCTGCGTTTTCTCGGTGGCATTATTTCTACTTTACAAGTATATATTAACCTTCAGTTACTGCTTTAAATAACCTGAAAACGCCCAAGACAAATAGGTCGAAATTTTTAATGTTTCTGGTTTTCCGTAAGCAATTACCGCACTTTGACTGTACTTTCTCAACAATCGCATTCCTGTATCCGCCTAAACGTGCACCTACATTATAAGTGTGGCGAGGCCTAAGCAGAATTTTCAATCCTGTGTGTGATTTTAAGTAATTAACAAGAACATTTAAAATAAAAAAAAATAGTTTGTATCATCTTTTAAGGCTCCTGAGAGCCTCGAGGAGACCGGAGGCGAGCACCTCATGCACCTGTGCAGCAACCCCTCTGCCTACACTGCAAAGCAATGAAAAAGTTTATATAGTCATGAGGCCGAATGTCAGGAATTGCTTCCCCGGGGACTGCCTTTAGAAGAGATAACACTGATGTTTCCACTTCCGTAGGCTGTAACTCCGTAACGAAGCGTTTGTTTATAGGAACGTCTTCCATTATTTTGAAATTCTAAACTTATCCTGAAATTGCGTGCCACATCACCCTGTAAATTTTTATTGCAGTAGGCACAGAATAGTTACCACAACGAATTTATTGCAAAAATGCTCAAATTTTTTAAATATTTGTTCGTTTTAACAAAGGTGATATAAACTTTCTACTATGACCGCAAACCAGTGATAACTATTTCCAGGTTTTTCTTTCTGTGATCTTTTTCGCGTAAATTTTTTGTGATATTTTTTTCGTGATTTTTTCCCGGTTACTTTATTCGGTATTCGTGATAAAATAGGCTTCGAGTTTTTCTCGACGCGACGCTCATTAATTTGGACAGGAAACTATATATTACACGAATTCTAAAATTGTTGGTTAAAACCATGAAGAAAACATTGTATTTAAACTAGGATACGAGGACTGGCAAATAAAAATTACAAAACGTGTAATAACCTAATGCTTTTTAAATTGTACTTAATTCAATTTCACATTAAAGTATTTACGTACTAATAACATGGATTTTAACTGGTACTTAAGTAGTTACTAAGAAATTTAAATTCCATAAGCTGGCTAATAATATAAAACCTTTCAGTTTGTGTAAACGTTTCCCCACTTAAGTTCTTTTTGGTAATACTTCACCAAAAGCCAATAAACATATTAAAACAGGAGTGTAAACAAACAATATCTTGCGCATTGCATGTTTTCCGTTATACCGATTCGTGACAACCAGGTTGTTGTCACGTGCGAATTTATACGACCTCAGAGCCCATTAAGCTCTATGCTTAATTAAATATTTGAGCGTGTTATTTGCAAATTTTAAATTTTTAGAATCTTTGTGGTTTTAATGAATATGCACACAGATTTAAAATTGGAAAGAAAAATATCTGAAAGACAAAGAATGGTGGAAATTCCAAAAAGAATTTAAAATGTTTTAACAACAGTAAGTATTCATGAAATTCTAAGAAATTAATTCTTTTTTACAAAATCTGTTTTAACTATACTTGTATGTGTATCTTACCTTGCACATGAGCCACTTTGCCTGGTGCTCCAGTACTCCAGCAACACAATTCAAACCAATTCAAGTATTTTGTATATTCTTCGAGTATTTCAATATATTTAAAAAATTTAAAGATTATTCATAATACATAATCATTAAGGTTGTTCGAAAAATATACTAAAGCACACATTTTAAAATTTTATTGGTTCATTAGCTTAATTGATATTTAAAGTAATTAGTTGCTTTTGTTTAATCGAAGCGTTTTAGAGTTGGCCCGTATATGCATAAAGTGAAGCTTTTACTACAATTAGAGAAAGGTGGAGAAGTCACATTACTTTTGGTAGAAAAGAGATGAATATATAGTAAGAAAATACTTTGGAAGTATTTTTGTTAAACCAAAATGTTGTACCTATTTTGCATATTCATCAAATTTTATTAATCCAACCTTGATCGCATTAACTTCCTCATTCGTGTTAAAAGCACTTTATTTGAAAGCGTTTGGTGTAAATGCACTGTACTACGTGAAGAGCATACACAAATTAGAGATATATTAGCTACATTATTATTTTATTATTAAGTTCAAGTATTTTATTAATACTTTGGGGAAATTAAAAACTGAGGGAAGCACTTCGACTAAACTTTCCCATACTTTTGTTATATTTTTAAATCAAATTTATTTATAATATTTACTTTTATATACCTAATCACAATAATTACAGCACATTTAACTAAGAACTGTTTTCAGTTGTAGGGTATTTAAATATAAAGCCCTGTAAAAATTTTAAGCTCGTTGCGGTACAAAGGTCAGCTTGTGGCTATTATCACGGGATTATTCTATGTTCATCTCTTATGCACCACGTATTTTGAAATCTACCTCGCCTATTCTGAAGTTATCAGTGATGCTCCTATGCTGACTATGTGACGACGGAATTTTTTTTAGAAAATAAAAATGTATTTTTAATGCTTTTGAAAAATATTCCTCGGGATTAAGCAATAACGAAAAACGGAAGGAAGAATTCGTTTTTCAAAATTAGGGAAGGAGGAGAAAATATACCCCCCCCCCCCAATGAGTTTTCAGCTTTCAAAAATTCATAGGCGTCACAGGGAAATTAGTGGACTGGCACATAAACGAAATTGTAGCTCATTTCTAGCTCTATAAGTCTATAAAATTTAAAAAATCGCACTGTCAGTTTTAGAGCAGTATGTGTTTGAAAAAGTCAAAATTGTGACATAAAAAAAATTCTAGTAGCTTGCAACATTGTGTGCCCTTAGGGCATTTCCAATATTAAATTTCATCTTGATCTGATAACTCGTTTTTGAGTAAATGGGGGTTAAAACTCAAATTTTCAAAAGCTTATAGAAGGCGTCACGGAGAAAATTGCGAGCTAGGACACAAACAAAATTCTAGCTCCTTCTTAGCTGTATGAGCTTACAAAATTTAAAAAAATTGTGAAGTCAGTTTTTGAGTAATATTTTTTGAGATTTCCGAAATTCTGTAAAATTTTTTTCTCTTTATAGTTTTTAACTTTTCGAAAATTTTTGTGTGTTGGCTATTATGAAAAACAGCGTTGGATTTGCTCTAAAGTCTTCTATCAGATTCGGCTTTAATATTTATAAATTTTGGTTTAGTAAAAAAATGCTACCATAAAAACACGTCTAACTTCCACTTTCGGTTTCGGATTGTTTTAAAAACTTATTTTGTCGGTGAATTTTTGATATACTCCCAGATTCTAAAGCTCATCGACATCCGTCCATTCGTTATCGGTAGTTATGATGCAACACATCCACCTACACATAGGTGGACTTTTTAGTTTCCTGGAGGTCCAAAACATGTATTTCAGTCAAAATCTCGGTTTCGAACATTTTCATGAAATCAATACTTATACGTATACTGTATAGGAAAGTAAAAATAAATAAACAAATAAAATTCAGTTGTTGCTGGTACTTTCTGAACCGTTTAATTAATATTGTAAATAATGTATGTACTTTAGATGTAATATACCTACTTCATTTAATAATTTAATAAATATTTGTAGTACTTCACAACATACTTCTTATTTCACATTCATTGTTAAGTTAGTTAAATTGTTTTATTGAAATTCCTTATAATTATTTTTATATTCTAAATAATTTTCCATGATACTTGTATAATTTTACTTGTGTTAATAATTTTTGTTTTTTTTTTAAATTCACTTCCTTCCACAAGCTTAGTATGGTTCAAAGCACGTGGATGTTACAGTTATTAATTATTTCACTTACAATATTGAATATGTTCTAATTTAAATTTTAAACGATAGAACAAGAAGGATAAAATGGCGATGAAAGAAAACAGAAGCCATGCACAATTACACGTTTTAAATTGGACAGATTGCGAACGATTTATAATTAATAAAACCAACAAACTGTGTAAATATGATTGGTCGCCGCCGTTGGTGGCATCAAATTATTAAATGTCGGTTCGTGTTTGCATAATTTGAATGAAAATTGTTATTGCATGCCAAACACATTCGAAATTATATTAAACTTTATTTTTTTAATAGTAATCAAAAATCAAAGCTGAATATATGTAACAGTTGCAGAATTTAAAATTTGTGAAATAAAACATGTTTTTTGCTATAAAACCGATACTTTTAAATTTTGTATTCCAAAAGTACTCGAAATTTGTACTGTAAAACTTTAAATATTTACTAGAAACACTTTTGCGCCAAAACGTCATTTATATTTTTAGTTTATCTAAAACCACTTACATAAAATTATTTTAATGAGATTTTTAGATGAAAGATTTCGTTCTTAATGTAGGTACCTACTTATACTTCCAAAATAGAAACTGTTGCAATTTTTCACTGCCCAAATTTCAGACTGTGCTTAATTTACGAGTTATTTTTGAATCCACCGTGTAGCTGACGAATTGCAACAGATATATGTTTTTCCGTCAAAAATAACTATAATCTGTTTTTTATTTACAATACAAAATACAGAAGTTAAATGTGTCGAAAGTAAATGTAACTGTAATCTTTAATTACTGTTTCTAATTAACAGAGTTATCGATTAGCTACTTGTCGGTTTGATATCTTTAAATTGCACCATAAAAAAATACTTCAGACACAAATAGATTTTGATAACGATAAGGATATAAAGGATATTTACATTCTTCAGATATTATTCTTATCTTAAAATTTAAAAGCTCAAATGTTTTGTGAATTGTAAATAATTGTTGTAGGGTAGGTGGGTAAATGAACACAATTAATTAAAATTTTAATCGTAATATTGCGAGGATTTGATAGAGCTCTTAAATTTATTTAAAATCTTCTTTGAACTCGAATTATAAAAAATTTAGGTTTGATTTTAACGTATTAAAAAAGTTTGTCGACTACATTTTTGAGACTGTTAAATACTTTTTGAGTCTTTTGAGTACTTTTTGAGTCTTCTGAGAACTTTGAGCACCGTTTGAGTATTTTGAGTGATTTCTAAAATTTTTGATTCGGAGTAGTAAGCCACGCCTCTCTGCACTTTTGAGTCGTTTTAGTATTGTTTGAGTACTTGAGTAGGTACTTTTTGAGTCTTTCGAGTACTTTTTGAATCGTTTAAATATTTTTTGTCTCTTAAGTACTTTTCTAGTCTTTTGAAGACTTTTTGAGTCTTTTGAGTCTCTTGTGTACTTTTTGAGTCTCTTGAGTACTTATTGAGTCTTTTGAATAATTTTTAAGTCTTTTGGGTAATTTTTGAGTCTTCTGAGTTATGTTTGAGTATTTTGAGTATTTTTTGGGGCTCTCGTGTACCTTTTGAGTCTTCTAAGTACTAAGTACTCAGTATACAACAAAGTAATAAAAGAAGTTCCGAGGAACATTGTCCTGGAAACGCTTGCTTCAGGAGGTTTCTTCCTTAGGAAGCGTTTCGGGTTGTGGTTCTTTCATAAGCTTCATTAATTTTTAATTAGCTGTCTTTACTTTAATAAAATTTCCGAAGTAGTTAAAATAAAGTGTTACGTTTTTATGTGCATTACATATACAAGAGTCGTAATTCATATGGAAGGATTGCCTAACAATGTTTATTTCTAGATTTATCTACCAACAAATGACTGCAGCCATTTGTTTAAATATTGTTACATATTAACTATATTTAAACGTCTTTCGCGTTCATGTCATATGTAACAAACCTGATTTTCAAGTTTGTCTTATTGTAGTGCTTAACAGTCTATATTCAGTTAATAAGCCGTTTTATGTCTTAACATTTATTTTTAGTCTGACTTATTTTTTTTTTGGATTTTGCTTGTTATCAAAAAATCAAATATGAAATACTTCAATTAATTCTGCGATTAGTTAAAAAAATTAAAAGTTACAATGGCCTCTTAAAATACGCCGTATAATTTTAATCTTATCCATGATACTCGTGATTAAAATTTTAAATGCCAAGGATGGACGTGATAATGCGAATTATTTTTGTGAAGAACGATTTGAACTACACACTTGTAGTCCAACGTAATTTTTTAACGTGGATAGAAAGGCGTTTACCTGCTACGATTCCTTCTAAAGGTTATGTTGTTCAAAAATATATTTTTTTAAATTTTGCTGTTTATTTAAATATGTATAACGTATGCAAGTAAATCACATTTAATGCTGCCGCGAGTTTTTCATCAAGTCGCGTAAAATAATCAAAATGTTTACTCTTGTCTCGAATTTTCGTGATGAGATTTCTCATTTCGGTGCCATCACTATTCAAGATTTTGGCTTACGATAATGTATTAATCAGTTTTAAAAACCATTTACTCATTTTACAATTAAAAGATCATCATTCCAAATTACTTTTAAGCTAGTATCGTTTGTGTTTGTCTTAGTAGAACCAAGCCAATCATTTAATTCCCATTAACGACTTTGTAAAATTATTGAATTTTATGAAAAAACAAAATTCTATTGGAAATGCCTTGCTTCACTAGTACGTGTTGTAGGGATATGAAAGGAACGGGGAAAAATCAAAATCAATCGGTATAATGACTACAGTTTTTTCATACAACAATTAACAAAAATGAAAATTTGTAAAATGATTAAAAATTAAAAAAAAACTTTTTTAGAGCAAATCCATGGATATTATGATTAAGATTGTAAATTTTATAACTGATAACAGGAAGACTTTAATTTTTTCAAGATTTAGTAAATCTCAGATTCACTAATTAACCTCGTGACAAAATAAGCTACGCAGTAGTTGAGTAAATAATGATAGTCTCTTGTTAGTCCCAATTAATTTTTTTACAATGTTTCACATTTCTTATAAGTTTCGCTTAAAACAGGCAGAAAGTATGTTTATTACGCAAGAAATTACAATTTATTCCGAACTGTTACCTTGCATAATTGTAGCTTGAGGAACAAATAATTGAAAGCGCTCATAAACATTTGCTTTGTTTTAAAATAATTTATTTCTAAATGCAGTGACGTGAATTTCCAAAGTTATTAAACCTTGGGGGGGGGGGCTGTAAAACGGACACAGTGATTGACCTAACTAATATCGAAAACACTACGCCATAACTATTTGATTTATGGAATAAAAATCAGATTTTTGCACACCATAACGTCATCTTTTTTATTAAATTGATAAACACATTCCTTCTGTTTTAAAATATTGCCTACTAGAGGGCAGCATAGCTAAACGCGATAACTGTCAAAATTTAAGCTCTGTGATTGCCTGATACTACCTGCTGCCACCTATTGAATTATTATATTATTATGAAGGTTCAGAAAGTGTCCTAATTAAACAAACATTAAAATTACTGGAATTTTCCGATACTTTCACTTAGGTAAAGTATTACGTTCGTTGGTGTTCCACATTTTTCAATTCATTGGCATTCTTTTAAAAGTAAATACAATCGCAGGAAATAAGGTTTTGCTTTCTTGTTGTTAAAAATACTTTTTCTTTGGAACAATTTTTTAATTTGTAGCGTTTTAGTTTTTATAAAAGTATTTCTTTGTTACATATCTGATCATTTTAATTTAAATGAATTCTTAATAAAAAAATTAAACGGCTATTAAGACCACAACCACACCCATAACTCTCAAGAGAATTGACTTTTCCTGCTTAGAGACTTCCTGCAATTACCAGTTAGCATCATTTGGACTTGTCTGTCTTAAATCGCTGTAGGCTTTCTATAATATTGTTACGACCATAACTTGCACACTCTATTTAATTCTTAACTAATAAATCTCAGGTTAGAATTGAAAGCCCAAGGTTTATTTTATTTATTTATCATTAATTTCTCAAAGGTAATTTCCATTTTATATTACACAACATTTTCACATAAACATAATTTGCTTTTGCAATTATTGTGAGAAATCAGACTCCTGACAGAATGAAATAATAAAATAACACGCCTGGTAAATTTTTATGCCGATAATGAGTCATCATAATGTTAATATTATTTATGAGTGGAACTGATACTAATTAAAAACCCGTTTTATTTCCCAAATTATATAATTATCGTACTTTAGGAATTAGGTTATAAAACTAAAAAAAGTGTCAAGTCATTTAGGAGAAATATTTGAATTTAAAAATGAATCCGAAATTTAAAAAAATAACAAATATGTGTAATGCAAACTTTTCTAACCTAACTAATTAATCCCTATTAGACATAAGGGTACAACCTTTGATTATATACCTTTATTATAGTCAATGGTACAACTTACTACGTAAAAATGGGCAAAGTTTTGTTTACAGAGAATATCCGTCAAATACTCGCTTTAGTGCGTTATCTGTATCTACAATTTCAAAAATGTATGCTAATTTGAGTGTTAATTGCTTATAGAAATATTTCTTTTATCGCTGTTAACGTAGTGATGGTAATTATGTAAAACTTGCAAAACTCATGTTAATTTACAGTATGTGTTCCTTATTTCATTTTGTGGATATGTTTGCTGCTAAGTTAATTGTAAATATTTATGCTTTTAGTTAAATCGTGCCATTCTTCTGAGTTATGTACATGTCATCCAAGTGTAACCCTTCTTTTTCATTTTATTAATTGTTTGTCAAATTGATTTTTACTTTTCCATACTTCTACTGAAGTAAGGGAAGTTATGATTTCATGCAAATTTTCAAATTTCAGATTTTAACGGAAATAGGCGTTTTGGGGTCCAAGGAACCCAAAAATCCTGTATCTCCGGAACCCCTTGACCGATTTGTATAAGATTTGGTGTGTAGAAGTCTTTTAGTTGCTGGTAGTTTTTTGTAAGGTTGTTGTTTTGGTATATATGTTTTTAACATTTTTATAAAATTTTAAATACATAGCGTTGTAGTGCATCTAAAGACAAATCAAATGTTTTTTTACAAAATGCTATATCTTTAAAATAAAGGCCGCTACGAATATTTGAAAACTTTAACTTTAATGCCCGATTACTCAAAAACAAAATATACAATCAATATAAATTATAATATTATTAGATAGCCCTTAATCAATTTAATCATGTGATGTGAAAACATTTTTGGAAATTTGAAAATTGTAAATATACTAGCGGCTCAAAATTTTGGACATTTTCAATAATTCCTCAACACTTTACACTTTCTGAGCTGGAGCTTGCAATAAACTACAAATTTGTTCTTTAATTATCTCCTCAATTTTACCGTGAGTCTGGAGCGAGCGAATTGTAACGGCGCGCGTGAGGTGACTAGTAGATATAATATTTTCATCAGTTCTTTGGCTAGAATGTTTAAAACGTAAAAAGTATGGGAAAGTACCAGCGACCTGTTATAAACGTGATTTGGCACCTAGCGAGCTTATTGTATGATGAATTAATTATTTATATTATTAAATGTAAGTGACCTACCATGGCAATAACCTTCATAGATTTTTTTTCCTTTTAAACCATATAAAAACTTGGTATCATTACATCGCCAAAATTTCGAGAAAAATAGGAACTGTTTCATTGAATTATAAAATTATAAAATAATGCATGAATATAAATAAGTTTGTTACAACTTACAGCTTTGTTTCAATTGTTTTGATATTTTTTCTCAATTAGTAAATTTTGTTTATTTATCATTTAAAATTTATTCAATATGTATTTAGTTTTTTGTGCTCATATTTAATTAAGTTCAAAACTGGTCAATGATTGCGTTGTTAAAATAAATATTTATGTGTTTTGCAAATATTGTTTAGATAAACACAGTACAAATAAACAAAGTAATTTATCAAAACAAAATGATAAGTAGAATATAATTTAAAACAAAACTATTGCAACGGACAATGTATGGCATTGTTCTCAAAAATTTTGGTTATGTGAGAGAATAAAGTTATTGTTACTATATTATTAAAATGAAAAACCTGTGTCTATGTCGAATAATAGTTTAGGTGAAGGCCCAAGAAATTTTTATTGTGGAAAAGAATTAATTCGAAAACTCGTTTACGAAATAACAGGGAGGTGGCGATTAGATGACTCGCCCTGTACGTTTTTGTATTTAATAAAACTGACTTTATTGAACATTAGTTTTATCACATAAATTTTTATTTTCCTGTGCTTTCTGATTTTGTGAAAATGTTCGAATTCCAGATTTTGACGGACGTGCATGTCTTGAACATCCAGGAACCCAAAAATGTCGCGTTTTAAAAACACGTCTGTCGGTCGGTCGGTGGGTGTGTATCGGCGTGCGTGAGCCCCATAACTCCCTTACTTTCTACTTTCATCGTCACGTTAATTGTTAAAACAAAACGTGGAAAGTATATGCTGCGGTCTTATTTGCACACACATAGTTATGTATTTTATAATTTAAAAATATTGTATGTGTAATATGCATGGGTTTATGGTTCAGGTTACTGGCGTTCGCTTTCTCGCTAGCTGAGCCGGTGCAGTTGCTGTTATCGGGCAAAACATTCATACAAACCTATTTTTGAGATATGATACAATAAATTTTTAAAGTATCCGAAAGTACTAGAGTGATTCGCTTAATTTTAAAAAAACGAAACAAAAATAATTAAGGCGTATTTACAAATACAGGAAAATAAACAGTTTTATTAGACCGAAAAATTAATTGTTTACAGTATATAAAAATGTTAATAGAGCATTTTAAATTTTACATGGTCAAGATTAATGCCCCCATTATTTTACCACCTACTCAAAAATTCTATTGTCAGTAACTTAAAAACTATGAGAAATGAGATATGGTTTTTAGTATATGTTATTAAAAGTTACATATTTCTAAGAATCATTGTTTTTCATAGATTTCCAATGCATTTACACAACTGTTCTTGATGATGCCACTTTTTCATCATTTTGTACAAAATAATGCATATTCTGTTAGAAAAGCTGCATTTATTTAATATAAAATTAAATAAATAGTGCTATTTAATGTATTTTCTTTCAATGAAAATGTTTTAGAATGGTCTTCCAGGGTAATTAAGTGAGACATGGAAATAAGTATGTATTTTAACATTTTGGCAGTAGTTACTTTGATTCATACTAAAACTATTTAAATTTTTTGGCCAAGCCATATTCTTGTTATTGGTGGGCGTTGTGTATTTATAATTTTGTAATTGCAACTCAAAACACGAGGCATATTTTTTGCTCTACAAACTATTTTTAGAAATTCGTCAATTTTCAATATTTATTGTTAATGAATATTGAAAAAAATTTCCCTGAAAAAAATTAGGCAATTAGCCTGAAATCAGGTGCTATACTTCAGGAGATTCATTCTAATACAAAGGCTGATTCATTCGCTTAACTTTTGAGAATGTTTTATTATAACCTCTATTGCAAGCTTAAATCTATCTTTGTAAATGCCACTGCATTATCATGGCCATCCAGACATTGATAACACTAATTTATATTATTAACGCATTGCATATAAGTACGTTTAAGAGAAAGTAGATCATTGCCATGAGATTTCCAAGGAAATGTTGCTGGCAATGTAATGTTTATGATGTAGCTCACATATTAATTTTTTTATCTATGTAGGTGTAAACACGTCTTTAAAATAAACAGAAGGCAATTATCTACAAATTTCTCTTTAAAGTGAGCGCCTGCTGATAACAATGAAGTCGCCTACATTAATTCATGATTCGTGCGTTTTATAATGTCACTGAATGGTTTATAAAACGGTATTAATTTTTATTTGGTATAAATACTAACGGTTACTTTTTTTAATACAATTTCAATTGTATGGTTAGCAGCTGTTGACATAAATTTACAGTTTTGCTAATTAAATTGGTCATAATTGTTACTTTAGGACATTGTCAATTTAATTGGATTTTTAACGATTTAGCGTAAGGAAAATCTTCAAAAAATTTAGATTATGAATTAATTCAATAAATTGTTTTTGACCTATGATTATAAAATTTTCCCACTTATTAGTAGGCAGTTGTGTTTATAATATTAATAAAAACAAGAACCGGCATCTACAAAATACGAAACTAACCTTGAAGCGGTTATGGTCTAATACGGATTCAAGAGAAAAAACTTTTCGTTTAACCTTAAAAATTTGTGTATCATAAATATTTATAAGCTTTCCTAACAAGGACCACCACATTTTTCTCCTGCAGCATTTATTTTATTAACATTAGTACAATACTAATGATTTGTTTGTACTTTTCCAAACTTTCTATGAAAGAAATTTTTAAACCCGAAAAACTATATTAAACACATTATTACATGTTTATGGTTATTTGAAATATTTTATATTTTAAGTGGTTGTAATATTATATACATATATTTATTTTAAACGATACGATCTAAAGCTACCTAATAATAATAGATTTGTAAGCAATTTTGCTACGGTATTCTAGTGCTATAATCATGATATTGGTTAAAATTGGTATTATTTACAATTGTAACATCCTTTCTGATTCGATTATTCATCTATTTGAGTTAAATGGCAAAAAAGGTGGAGGTAGGGAATAATACAAAGGAGATAAAATGTATTTTCCAACATAATCTGGAACGCCGTTTTGCTGTTGAATCTGAATTGTGGAAAACAAAATTACATTTTTCTCAAATGGTTAAATAACTTCTGGTGTCAAAAACTGAATTTTAGACATTACAAATTAATTTCAGGCATCTAAAAATTTTTCAGCTTTAAAAATAGCAAATATCAATGCAAAAACATTATTAAAAAAAAAGGATAATTTTCCAGTGCGAAACGTAAACAATAACTGCAATTTAAACTAAAATATAGAAAATGTTTGTACATGTTTTATTTTTTAATTTATATATTTTTTAGTAAAATTTGTTTTTCTAGATGCTTACGATTTTTCGTAAACAAATTAATTTAATGCGACAACAGTTTATAAAAAGTACGTCGAATAAGTAAAAAGTAACGTTGTTACTGTTATGTTTGGATATACGTCAATTTAACAATTTCAACGAATTTAGTGAATTTCGTGGCATTTTACGAAAAAATAAATTTGCAGTGCACGCTAAATTTACTTAATTAAGGTTAATTCAGACACTCTGTTTTAATCCACATTTTATTGTTTTAATACTTTAATTATTTAGCACAGCACTAGGTACTGTTATTAAATCCTACAACTTCAGTTTATATAGTTCATGGACAAAGTTGTGCTATTGTGGTTTTTACGTATGTGTGACGAGAATTTTACAAAATTATAATTTATAATTTAATGCATTTGATAAGGTTTCATGTTCATATTTATGTAAATTGTAGTGCGAAAAAGAGAATACAGAATTTTCGAGACAAGAACACACGTGTAAAATAATCTTTTTCTACACCTATTTAATTATATGACAATTATTAGCATTGTCTCGTGAAAAATCGTACCTATAATTCACTGTAGTGAATTATGGATTCATAATTCACTGTATCCGACCAATCACAAATACAAATTCCAAAATCACTGTTTCGCTGATTCAATCATATTTTAAATCGCCCGCGATCAACTCTTTCTGCGGCTGACAATCGACTCGCGTGACAGCCAAGTGTATCGCCATATTGCTTGTTTACGTTTTACAATCTGTGCAAACTAGTAATTCAACCACTAAAACGAGTCCAATTTATTTGTTTAATAGGTGTAGAAAAAGCATAGTATCACATTCGCGATTATGGCCATTATTCACTCGGATGATTTGCGCCACTCGCCTACGGCTCGTGGGCTCAAACATCGTCTTCGTGAATAATGGCTGTCATAATCGCTCATATAATAATATACAGCATGTGCCACCTAACCTTGCAAATTTTAGTGGGCTTTGATTCGGCTACTTACGCTTTGTTTCGTCGGTAGTCGTAACTTAAACTAGCTCTAATTGGCTGTTGGACAGTGTGGTACACTCTACTAAAAAGTGAAAGTCAATTTATTTATGGTTTACGAAAAATTGTGGATTTTTTGACAAATTAAAAGGCCGTGCGCTATAAGATTAGAAACAGTTTGCTTTGAGGAGGGATTAACGATAATTTAGGTTACGTATAAAAAATATAGCAATGAAACTAGAAATGTAATAAAAAACCGTTGCTTTTGCTTGAGAGTGTAACGACTTCTCGCCTTTTAAACTTATCGTCATTTTTTTGCAAGGTTAAATGGCACTTGCTGTACTAATTTTCTACTTCCATCTTTAAAATGCCATTTATCGAATATGTTTTCATGACGCTAAGTGATCTTTTAAATACACCTCGGCAAGCTGTGACTTTGTGCGCTTTAGTCACGGGCTGAAGTTAGCTCTAGGTTTTTTAATAGCAAAAATCAATTGAAACTAAAAATCAAGTTAGTTGTCACTTGTCATCAATTTGTCAAAATAAGTAATATGGCTTAAGATAATAAAATAATTTCCAAATTTTAGTATTTTTGTGATGGTCGTAGAAAAGGTATAGTATGCAATTCGTTTTATAAACTTCTCCAGACACTCGTTTTATTAAACACTCGCTCCGCTCGTGCCTAATAAAACTCGTGACTAAAATGCCGTTTCTAAAACTTGTTGCATAATATACAATTAGTTACCGTCGTCGGTGCAAACGGAAACTGCATTTTAATTTTAGACTGACCGTTCGAAACAGAGCGACTCGTAAATTGTATTGAATTAGTCACATCGCTATTGCAATTTCATATAATAGTTTTTGCATTGAAAATTATCGTGGTTATTGATGTGGATGTGGTATGAAAGCGTTCCTACACAAGTAGGTATATGGATTGTTTCGATATTTACCTTAAAAGCATTTAAATCTGAGTCATATGAATGTTAGGAATGAATGATTTAAGTAGAGCTACTCGAACTAAACACGTAAAATAACTATACAGACATTCATTGTTGGAGGTGGCTAATGTGTTCCACCACTTATTTTTTTTCGTTTACAAATGATAATTCACGTGGTTCAAAACATGAAATATTTATTACACCAAAAATTTTCCTATTGCTATAAAAACTTTAAAAACCAGTTAGTTTCATATATTTATAGAGTTAAATCAGCATTGCAAAGTAATTAATGTGTGTGAAATTATGCATTGCTAGTCCCAGAAAATTGTAGTTCGTTATGTGATGGCGTGTTCTTATAGTGTAGGTGTGATAATTAAATCTAAATACTACAATGTGGAAGCAAAAGATTGCGTTTGCATTTTTACTTTCCCATACCTTCGATATAGAGAAGTATTGGTTTCATGAAAATTTTCGAAACCTAGATTTTAACGGAAATACACGTTTTAAAGCTCAAGGAAACCAAAAAAGTGATTTTTATAAAATGTCGTCTGTGGGTGGGTGTGTGGGTGACGCCTCTACAGGCGAAAGTACTGGACCGAATTTTAAATTAAGAGGCATATCGAAAATTGTAGTTTTAGTTATGCTTTTCAAAAAAATCTAAAATCGGAAACGGAAGTTGCACATGTTTCTTTTGTAGCGTTTTTTTCAAAACAAAATTTTGAAGATTGAGCAAGTAATCTAAAAAAAGAACTTAAGACAAATCGAAAACCTGTTTACCGAACTCCCTAACTTTTTGAAAATATCGACTTTAACGCTCATTAACTCATTAACACATTAACACATTAACTCAAAAGGTAGTTTTCTGATCGGGACCACATATAACTTGTTTGAGAGCTTTTCATAGGTAGTATACAATGAAATCCGAAAACGATAGCAATGGCGCTGCTTCCAACATTGAAAAAAAAATTTTTCAATAACTGTCTACACGATTTTTTTTAACTTTTTGAACCGATAGAGCTTGCATTGAACTACAAATTAATTTTTTACGTATCTCTCAAATTTTACTCTGACGCCTTCCAGGAATTTTTGAAAAATTTGAAAATGATTAATTATTTATTCAAAAACGCAAACGCCGATCGTAAAAAACTTTTATCAGTTCGATAGACTATTTAAAGTTCTTTATTAAGAATTTTCAACTATTTTAAAAATTACAAAAAAACGATACTTTTTAATATCAACAACGCGTTCTCCGGCATTCACGAGATTTTAACTACGCCTATCAATTAGCTCTTACTAAAAAATATATTTTTCATTTCTTGCATATTTTTGGTAACTTCTCAAATAAAGCTATTATAGCCATTTTTGTCAGACATCTGAATCGGAATTTGTAATTCGACGAAGCGCTTTGGCGGGCGCTTACCTTGCTTTCATGCAGTAGTCGCTGCTTCTATGGGTAGAGTTACGGTACGGAAACCAATTGAACAGGCTATCGCAAACTCAAATTCCCGCTGATTGTTTTCTTAGAAATCTAATACTCGCTGAACTGTACAACGTAATGTAATTATAACATTTACACTTTTGCAAATACGATAAGTTTAAGTATGGGAAAGTCCACTCAAAGTTTACACTTCAGCTTTTTTACATCGCGTTGATTACCTACTACATTATCTTTAATTACAAATTCTACTTCGGTGTAGTATATTTCTACTACTTAATGGTCTTTAGTGAATTGCTTTCTTTAATAAGGAAGTAATTTAAGTAGATGACCTTCTCTACAGTGCGAAATCACTTTCCTCATTTTTTTTCTATTTCAATGGTGTTTGAATTAGCTGTAAGGGAGGTCGAATCATTTGTCATCCTTTGTTTTTTAATTTAACACAAAAATTGCCGTTTTTACCACTTCATCATGGTGCCAGGAATTTTTATGATCATGATCACTTTCTTCCAATTTCCTGTTCCAAACAATAATTTTAAGGTTATCGAATTAAAAATTGATTAAAATCGTTAATGGTTAATCTGCATATATTGTCAAGCATTGGTCAAGTACGTTGTAAATAATTAAAATTTGTATAAGCAGAACTCCGTAATGCTGATAACATAATTTTTACCTTTCAAAAAAATATTTTGTTATTTTTAATCGTTCTTTTCTTGTTGACTCTAGACCTAGTGGAGATTATTGCTTCTAATCTATAGTTACTATAGCAGTAATGCACGTCTTTCTTATTACAACATACCTACGTAGGTACTCATAACGTTTACTGTTGTACTAGGAGTAATGAATGGTGCATTCTTTAATGATTAGTAACTTTCTCAGACTGTTGCTGTTGCCGCTTTATTGTTTATTTTTACCGTGAACTTACAAACTAAACCATCTTGTTTTGTTAAATAAACATTCTGGAAATGTTGTTTTGATAATCAAAGTCATCCTAGGACAAAATTGACGTTATATTGTATTTATAGCCGTGTCTTCTGTGTAATTTATTTCATTTTATAATTATATTTCAGGGCATAAAAAATTTAAAAAATGGGAAATACATAATTATACATATAAGTAGTTAAAAACGTGATGTAAATTGACCGCGTGACTAGTTTTTGAACAATTATATTAATCAATTCAGCTTCACTTTTTTGAAGTTGATTTACGTATATTATAAATAAAATATTTAATACTCTTAACAGGTATTTATTTTATCCTTAGAAGTATTTCAATCCGTTTACAGTTTTACAAGTCGTTATCAAACAGAAGTTTAAAAGTAAACAGTTAGTGTTGCTATAGGTCCAATAGAACTTTGCAGATTGATCATGATTATCTATGTCTTCAGATGACTTGATTTCTTATTACAAAACTTCTAATTATGGCGAATTAAAAAAATTAATTTGCTCATTCATTAGAAGCGCTGTGTGTCATAGATCTGCATGCAATATAACGCTTGTATTATAACGCTTCGATTTCATATTTTGGCGATAAATCGGAGAAAATTGCTAATCAAGTTGTATTGTTTGTGTTCCAAAACCAACTGTTAATTTTTAATTTTTTCCTTTGATAATGACGTGTAAACACGTTGAAATACGCACAAGGTTAAAATAACTAGCCGTGAAAGTTATTATTGTATTTACAACATATGAAGATGAACTTCCACGAAGTAAAGTCGAACTTATTTATAGATTTCTAGTAAAACAGTAATAATATTTATTGATGTTGGCCAGCAATGCTAAAGATTTAAGTGTTCTGTACTATCAACTTTTCTGGAATGAGTGTGTCAGATTCAGCGACAGTAATTGTGCCAATTTGAGTTATGCAAAATGGAAGAAAGGAGTGAAACCTCATACATAAATTAATTAAATATGAAAATATTCTATTAGAAATGATTTTTGAGTAAATTTCAAAAAGCTAGTTTTCCGATTAGTGACGTACTTGATTCATTATTATTTTTTTTTATTATGTAATAGATGAAATGCTATACTGGTTGTGGCTGCTGGAATGTTTTTAATGGAACCGCCGGACCTGGAGCGTAGCTATTAGAAGAAGAACAACTGTTCAATTTAAATAAATTAATATAAACGTCGCTGTCTTTTCAGAATAAAAAAAGCAGACCTCATCAAGGTTTGAACTAGTTTGAACTCATAATCTCTTGCTTACAAAGCAGAATCTCTACCTGTGCACCACCAAGACAACCCAGTGTTTATTTTATTTCGCAACCGTTATAGCGATGCACGATGGGCTTGATTACTATTAAATAATTTATTTAAAGTATTATTTTATTAAATGTTCAACTACAACGACAGTTTTCAAAAACAGCTTTTCTTCCGAGACCACCATAACATAAAAAAGTTTAAAATCACATACTTATCCCGATCCTAATCACAATACATTTCTGGAAGCATGGCAAAGTAACAAGGTTAACTAAATACAAAATACCTACGTATCTAGATTTATACAAATATAGTCAAAATGGTATTAATTTTTGTAGATAGTAAAATTTGGGATTTAATTTTTTAAGATCTGCAATATATACAATACATATTATAATATCTATAGTTAAAAAACAGTAGTGGTCACAACAAAATTTATGTATTTAATTTCGCGTAGCACAAATATTACGAGAAGTTTTTTATATTTGTCATTTCCGAAATTAGATAACTAGAAATATAAAATCATCTAGTAACTAATGAATAATGATTAATCAGTGAAACATGCTAAACCAAAAGCACCAAAACGTAATAATGTTTTATAAATGTTTTTGGGAGCAAAGAACATGAAATTACCCAAAAAAAATGTATATACCGAGTTTGCAAATGACCTAAACTTATTGAAATAAATATAATGATGGTTATGATAATGGTGCTTCGTATTGATTTTTCTAGTTCCTGAAACTAAAATTCGGCATGATTTTATTACTACTAGTTTTTTCGCATATTTTTTAATGTTAGGTATGAATCATTCATTGTTTAGAAACACTATATATGGTATAAAATAATATATCTAACCTTGAATTATGTTTACTATAAATCGCAATTAAAAATGTGTATAAAAATATATTTAAGGTTAAATTACAATTGTTTTATAATAGAAATTTACAAAATAAAATTCCACAAATTAATATCGTAATAAGAAAAAAAAACATGTATAAAAATTTCGAAACGTTTCTCAAGATAAGTAAAGTACTTATTATATTTGGTTTTCCGTTAAGTGTTATCTAAGATATGATTTTTTTTTAAATGTTATTGTGCGACTGAGATAAAGGAAGGAAATTGACTAAATGGTTACACGTGCCCCTGTCGTATAGGCAACTAAACATACTGCAGTAATTAGAACGAAATCGATCATTACATAAAATTCGAATACCACTGAATAATCGCCAAAGCAACTTAATTTACAATTTCATACAGAAAACTTAAAAATAACAAAACAAAATGCCAAATTAGAGAATTACAAAAAGAACACCTTTTTTACACGAAATTTGAGTCTAAAGAAAAAAACTGTAATTGAAGTTCGTAGCAGCCACAAAGTAACGATTTAAACAGAATTTTCAAAAACAAAATTTTACTATTTTTATGTCAAATTTAGTAAACTAAGCAAGCGATTTAAATCGAAAATTTAGTGGAACTTTCTAGGGTAGAAATTCTGGCATTTCCGCTAAAAAAAATGTTTGCAGGTAAGTACGTAGGTGCAAAAGTGCCTGAAACCAAACCACTGCCAAAATTATTTAGAGACCCGTCAACTTTGATATTTTTGTAATTTACATGTCGGTGCTAATAGTTTATGTAAAATGTTTAATTTTCCATAGATTAATTTTTAGTTTATTTTTTCTGTTTCTGTTATAATCCGTGGGTGTAGAAGATACCGAAAATTTTCACAAGTGGGCATGTGCGTAATTACCTTCTAATTATTTTTGGACGTACAAAATTAAATTTACAGGTGAAGGCGTCGCAACGCTGTCATCGCGCTTGCATTATTTTTTCCGTCCATGCTATAAAAAATGTACTTTAATCTTTTAAATTAAATAAAATAATTTTTTTGAGATAGATATTATTTCAGATTTTTTGCCTTACGTTAACCAGTTAATAACATTTTGGTTTCTTTCTTATCTGAGATAGGAATAACTCTATCTTCTCTTTTCTTAATGAACCTTAAATCTGTTTATTTGTTAGCCTTCATAAACTTTCCTCTGTTTGTGAAAATTTTATCTTCTCATTGACAAGTGAAGGAATTACTAGTTCCCCGCAACATAATCCTTCCTCAACATAGTGTTAATCATTGTAAAAAACAGAAATTGTCACACGTCACCGAAACGGTGCTCTAATAAGAAGCCATTATGATGAATTATGATGTCATTAACATCTGTGCGACAATAACAACATTACAAACTCGTTCACTCCCTCCTACACATGCAGTGACGTGCATGATTTTATGTTCTGTTGCCAATTAGGTTATAAGAATTTTAATTTAATTAGATTAGGAAAGAATCTTCAGGTTGTTTGATTGGGCGGTGGTCTAAATGCACAAATGGCGTGGCATCCACGTTTTCCCGACCTTAATCCAATCGACTTGTTTTTTTTTTTCAGGACCATTTGAAAACTATTGTGTATGTTATTAATCTGTGGGTACTAGGACATCGAGTCCTATATGCGTCCCATTCAATTCCTAGCCTATTTAGTCCAAAATAAAGGTACCATGTCATACTACTGGACGATGTTTTAAATTTATTTATAAAATTGTTGTTCTTTCTGGGGAAAGGGACGGTTTCTATGACAAAAATCGTAAATGTTTACTTTTAAATTTGCTGCAAAATGATTTAATAAATTACGTTCTTCAGCGGGCGACAGAAAAAATCAGTTGTTTCCCCTGGAAAGCTAAATTACCCCCTTTCTCATTAAGCACTTAATCCAAATTTTAATAAGCCAATGCCTTTAACCAATAATAATAGCGTATCAAATATCAATATAATACCTTGACCCATGCCTAAAAAATTAACAAAAATTATATTTTTACGATTTTGAGGGCTGTAGCCCCACAGAGGTATAAATAACTTGATTTAAATCAACCTACTTATTTTCATTACAGGAGTACGCTGTAAAATTTTTAACGAGTGTTTCAGAACCAGTCTCCATCAATTTTTAATTATAAAGGTATATCAACCCTTCTGCCCTTCCTTTACTCGACGCTCATGACTTTCGAGCTACGATTACATCACCGAAATGCTTGTTAAAATTTTCACGCGTGCATTTGCACTTATTTTCAGAATTCAGCACATATTCACGTGTTCGCATACCTTAAAATTGTTCGCTCACGAAAGTTTGCTCATTTCGAATTGGCGCGAAACCGATATTTCTAGCGCAAGCGCGTGCGCACGCCAAGCTCAGTTTCGTCGCTTATCTTATTGTGCGAGCTTAAATTTATCGCAATTTTAAGATACAAAACGGTAAAACCGGCCAAACGCGCACGTTACGGAGTATTAAGTTAAGTTTGAAATTTGGTAATAAAAAGTTGCACAAAAAAGCGTGCTATCATACTTAATCACGTGGGTTAAAAAAGCCGCGCCGCCGCTGCATGTTTAGTGTATTTTCGTCAAGTTCGTCGCGATGTTAGCATATCACGTGCTATTAGGAGTAAATAGAGATCAAAGCTGATAAAACCGTTACAGTTTTACTCCTAAAATGCATTTGTTATGTCTGTGCCGCAATTGAACGGTTCTATCATTAGTTTTTCGTTAGAAAACGGAACCATTAGTGATTCCTACTAGAAGGTGATATTTCGAAGACTATTAGTTTTTTTTAATTCGTCAATATGAAGCGTATTTGTGTTAACTTCGGATAAAAAATAAAACATAAAATACTAAAGAATGTGTGCCGCACTCACTATTGAAGATAGAAACAGAAACGGATACGTGACGGTTTTTAATCCGACGACAGAAACTTATCAATTAGGTGTAGAAAAACCCAAAGGTAAGTTTTTTTTAAGTTAAGTCTTATCTTACATAATTTGAACTTAAAGTGGTTCACCGACCACATGGCTTTTTCCGCAGTACCAACTAACAGATATAAAAATCTTACTTTCGGTGCTTATCAATAAATTATAAAAATTTATAACGTAAACAACCCTTTTTATTTGCATTTAAGAAGCCAATCACCGATAAAGTGGCATCACGAGATTGAATATTGTTATAATATAACGTTGCGCTTCACAGCAAACTGTATCTACACACGCTGTGAGGTGTTGCATTAAGTCAAGGTTATCAATCACTCGCTTATATTCCAAATTGTTACGGTGGTAGTCCCGACTTTTCACTTATTAATTGCGTTTTCGCCTTTCGAACAACTGTGTAAAAAAATTTCATAAACACAGTATAAAAAGTCAAAAAATGCAACATTTCTTTATAAATTTCCACATTAAATTATTTTTAATAAATTGTAATAAATAGATAATTATGTTAAAATCATGAAAAGGCCTTGGGCATTATTTTACAATAAATATTACGAATTCCGGAAAACATCACTGGATAAAAGTTCGTGAAAAAAAATTCATCACCGCAAAAAAACTCCTGTGGATAAAAGTCACCGGAAAGAAACACGCGGATTAAAATCGCCCAGAGAAATATTCACTTCGATCCGTGGTCATGTTGCAAAAATTTTTAACGCCTATTCTAATTTCTATTACCATAAAATATAAAATGCATACTCCTTACAACGGAAACTACCGAATTATTGGAAATAGAAAAAAAATGGTAATTTTGGATCATATTTACTATTATACGAATTTTCTGATAAATACTTAAATGGGGATAAAACTTGGCACTACTTTGCGAATTAAAGTAAGTCTCTTGTTCTTACAATAGCTGCATATGGTGACGTATTAAATATGTCCACCCTGTTGAGTATACCCAGGATATGCTTGATTTAATGGCGATTTAAATTACGAGATTTGAAAAAATAAAGAACTTATTTTAAAACCAGCAAACCCAAGTACAGAAACTCAGAAATTTGTACCACCTTATTTGTTTAAGTCTCTAGAAGTATTATGCCAGAAATATAAACCATTGTTGAATCCAAAAACGTTAAAAAATATTGAATTGGTTCCCATAGCAACCGAATAACGAAACTTATAAAAAATTGAATATTCCCCAATTTTTTCTCATTAGATATTGGCAAAGTATGCGCTAAAATAATAAAAAATTTTTATTAAGGCTAGTTTTTTTTTGAAATTACAGACATTATCCGTTACTTTTTACACGCTCTGTATACTTTATTTGAACTGCATAGATTATAAAGTAATTTTTACTTCTGCTCAAATACATACAAGTAATACAAATTAAATTCTGCACAAATAATTAAAAAGAAATAAGATACATAAAAGAATGTTATTTGGTCAAGCGTAACAATTGTTATTAAAATATTTAAATAAACTCCCAATTCTGTAGACAATATCGAAACAATACGTCATTATTTTGTGTAATAACTAGGAGTAATTAAATTATTAAAAACAAATCGTCTACACCAAAATAATGGATTTAAGTAAAAAATAATCCGATTTAAATCAAATAAATCGATTTTTCATTTTTTTTGTAATAATCACGGTTTGTTGTGCACTGTTAAAACTGCATTAAAACTCTTTATTCATATGATTTATTACATTCAGTTTCACAACAGGTCTTTGAAAAATGCAACGTCATTCGACTCGGCGTGTTTTGCACTATTTAATCGATTAAGTAGAAAGCTATTGAATGACCCTATATCCATGTTAAAAACGTTTGTTAGAAAATTTTTGTTACGAATTTATAGGTTTTACCATAAATACAAAATTTGATTTCTTGGAACAATTTCAATGTTAGATAGTGTTCATTCATAGTGGTGTGTTGTCTATAGTCTATACATAGTTGTTGAGGTCGTTGATTGTCGTGTTATCGGAAAATGTTATCAACTTGTGAGCTAGTTCAATCATGGCGATGTGGTTTAAGTAATAGTTGAACAAAACAGTTCTAGAAAAATCCATTATGCTACCTGAATTATTTTTATGCAAAAACAAAGAGTTGCAAAAATATTTCCAAAGTTCTAAACCACAAAAAGTGGTTTTTAAAAACGCTCAAATTCATTATAAGATAAAGAAACAGGAACTAAAATTGTGCAATTTGTGACAGGACAAACAATTAATTGTTTAATAAATTACTGCCAACGAATTTTCATTGTTTTAATATCACTTTGATGGTTTGTTTTCTAGAATCACCGTTTTTATTTGACAAATATAAAAGCAATTGTTCTAAATAAAAACAATAAACTAAACCATGGATTATACCTCAGGAAATGACTCAACATCAAATAATAGGTGCGAAAAATCCATGACTAAAGCTTTAAAAATCCACAAAAACTATTAAGTTAAATATTGAAAGCTTAACTTTTTAGGGCCGAGTTTTAAAACGGATGCTTGTCATTACCCAATTAGTACAAAAGAAAAGGTTGCTCAAAGTAGTAGGCACAAAGGAATTTTTTTGTAAAATGTGGCAATCGCGCCCGTTGTCCATCAGCCCATCACAATATCACATACAAATTTATTTATTGCTTACAATCTGGTTTTTCCAAATCAATTTTCAAAAACATGTCCTTAATAAGTTTTACATGTTACAAAATCACAACAGGTACTTAAACAGCTCGAAAGTGCTAATCAAAACTCATTTAAATTGTTTTATTTCCTGTACATTAGATAAATAGAAAAAAAACATTTTTTTAACTTTATTTATATTTACAATCTGCTCTGATGAGCAATAAGTAAATCAGGTGGATTAAAAAAAATAGAACATGTTGGATGCCGTCCCAGTGGAAGGCTCCCTTTGGAAAATAATTTTCAATTAACAATAATTATTTCGTCCAGGGTCAGAGTAGCGTCATTTACCAGCGGATAAATTATCTGTTGTACTTTTGTCGCGACAGTGGATATTAATAGAACGTTTTTATTGAGTATTTAAGTAAAATCGTTATATAGCTGACTGTCTTAAACGCTTTAGTTTTTTTTAAGTGTCCCTCACTTCAAGTAATGTAGCAACCTGGTTGTATTATTTTATTAGTAACTTAGCGACTTGGTTGCTATGTACATTAATATAAAAACAATTCATAAAAGATATTCTGTAAAGCTAACACATTAAAAAGTTCTTCCGCAAAATATCGTTTTATTATACAACTACGAACCCAACATTACAGTACAAATAAACCATACCGAAAATAGCTATTTTACTCAGTAAAATTATTAACGTTTAATTCGCGAAAATATTGCTGAATTACATGTGATTGTTATTAATCTATTAAAATTTGTCATCGAAATATGATATTGCAGGTCAAAAGTTGATGGAAATTAAAATGTTACGTCTTGTTATTCTAGGAAGAAATAGTAGTGCAAATTAGTCTAGAAAAATCTAGAAAAGCCAGCATTTTTTTTTTAAATTTGCTATAAAACCTAGCATTTATAGAATAAATGCAAAAAGTGTGGACTTTCCCATGCTAAAACTTATCGTATTTGCAAAAGTGTAAATTTTATAATTATAACGTCGTACAGTTCAGCGAGTATTAGATTTCTAAGAAAACAAGCAGAGGGAATTTTAATTTGCGATAGCCTGTTCAATTGGTTTACGTACCGTAACCCATAGAAGCAGCGATTACTGCACGAAAGCAAGGTAAGCGCTCGCCGAAGCGCTTCAGTGAATTACAAATTCCGCTTCGGATGTCGGACAAAAATAGCTATAATAGCTTTATTTGAAGAGTTATCAAAAATATATTTTTTAACTAGAGCTGACAGGCGTAGTTAAAATCACGTAACTACCAGAAAACGCGTTGTTGATATTAAAAAGTATAGTTTTTTCTCAATTTTTAAAATAGTTGAAAATTCTAGCAAATCGTAATAAAGTACTTCAAATAGTCTATCGAACTGATAAAAGTTTATAACGATCGGCATTTCCGTTTTTAAATAAATAATTAGTTTCAACATTTTCAAAAATTCCTGGAGGGCGCTACAGTAAAATTTGGGAGATAAATAAAAAAATTTTTTTAGTTAAATACCAGCTCTATCGGCTCAGAAAGTTAAAAAAAATCCTGTAAACAGTTTCCGAAATTTTTTTTTGAAAATTTTTAAAATTTTAAAGCAGCGCCATTGCGATCGTTTTCGAATTTTTGTAAATTAATTTTATTTCATCGTATACTACCCACGAAGGGCTTTCAAACAAGTGGTAGCTGATCCCGATCAGACAACTACTTTTAGAGTAAATGAGCGTTAAAGTTAAAGTTAAAGATTTTCAAGAACTGTAGCGGCCGCCATTTTGCAGCTAGAGAATTTGGTAAAAAAGTTTTCGATTTGCCTTAAGTTCTTCTCTCAGATTCTGTGCTCAAATTTTTAAAATTTAGTGTTGGAAAAAAGGCTACCAAAAAAACATGACAGTTGAGTATAAAATAAGAGTCGTAATATAATTTGATAATTTGTTTAAAAGAAAGGGGGGGGGGGCGATCAAATAGTAGGTAAAATTAAAAATTGCAGATGATTAATTTACTCATAAGAAATGAAAAATAAAATTATTGTAGTTAAATTATTGCTAGTGAAAAATGTAATATGTTAACAACAGGTTACATAACTATGTCGTTTTTTCAAATTGTCGCCTATATACTAATTACTAGTTACTAATTAGTATCACTAAAATATTGTCACTGCAGCATTTAGTTTGTTCAATTTACATTTATTTTAAACTTTAGCAATTTTACATAGTTCTGACTGGCAAGACAAATCACTTTCAAGGTTATACAATTATTTGTAAGAAAACTGAAGAATTGACACGTGAAGGAATTTGAATTCCTTGAAATCAGTATTAACACCGTCTCTTTATAATTACAGCTTTTATGCAGGGTTTGTTAAGTGGTTTTCAAAAATGTCGGTGTGTGGGCGACGCCCCTACAAGCGAAAGTACTGGACCGATTTTGATGAAATATTAAATCAAGACGTATATCGAAAATTGTAGGTCTAGTTAGGCTTTTCAAAAATCCGAAACCGGAAACATGTTTTTATTGTAGCGTGTTTTTCCAAAACAAAAATTTAAAAATTTGACACGGAATCTAAGAGAAGTACTTAAGGCAAATCGAAAACTTTTTTACCGAACTCTCTAGCTTCAAAATGGCGACCGCTACACTTTTTTTGAAAATCTCGACTTTAACGCCCATTTACTCAAAAAGTAATTGTCTGATTGGGATCAGCTACCACTTGTTTGAGAGCCTTTCATAGGTTGTATACGATGAAATAAAATTAATTTCGAAAATTCGAAAACGATCGCAATTTATCTCCCAAATTTTACTCCGACGCCTTCCAGGAACGTAATTTTATCAGTTCGATAGACTATTTAAAGTACTTTATTAGGATTTGCTAGACTTTTCAACTATTTAAAAGATTGAGAAAAGAAACGATACTTTTTAATATCAACAACGCGTTTTCGGGCATTTCCGTGATTTTAAATACGCCTATCAATTAGCTGTAGTTAAAAATATATTTTTCATTTTTGCATATTTTTGATAACTTCCCTAATAAAGATATTATAGCCATTTTTGTCCGACCCCCAAGCGGAATTTGTAATCCGCCGACAGGCGCGGCGGAGGGCGCTTACCTTGCTTTGGTGCGTGTAGTCGCTGCTTCTATGGGTAGAGTTACGGTACGGAAACCAATTGAACAGGCCATCGCAAATTAAAATTCCCCCGCTTGTTTTCGTGGAAATCTAATACTCGCTGAACTGTACAACGTTATAATTATTAAAAGTTACACGTTTGAAAATGCAGTAAGTATTAATATCTAGTATGGGAAAGTCCAGTCGAAGTCCACACTTCAGCTTTTTAGTATATGGATTTATATTTTTTTCTAAAAAATGTTCTTATATAACCATACAAATGTAACGCTTGTGTAAAGTGAATATTAAATACAGATTAATATGTTCAGAAATTAAAATAAAAAAATAGGTTAGCGCTTGAAATATTTTGGTAAGGTCAATACTTGAAAAGCGTTGGATAATTAATTTTTTGTAGTACACGATAAGAATCTAATTCGCCAAGGTATTTTCTTTGTAGACTTAATATTTATGCCAGAATCTTGCAGTTTTCATACTTTTGACTTGCTCTCTACAAAATGTATTACTGATAGAGGGTCTATAGTAATAGGCAGACATTGTCCTTAAATATCGTTCCGCAATTTAAAAATGCCGTAAAAATGTGCATTAAATCTTTCTTTAATAACAGGACATCAAGAATAAAATATACAACCACCTACTTAATTTAACATGAGGCTGAAAAACTGTAAACCCAAACGTACATTGGTGCCAAGAATTTTCTTAGCTTGTCCCTTTGCTTGGACATTTAAAAATAACTTTATGGCACATGGACACTGGACAGTGGACGACAGTCCTTGTGTTTTATAATATTAAAAATGAATATAGTCCGCATAAATTTCGAAATGTTTAAAAAAAAATAATTAAATTTTTGTTTTCATCGTTTTGTAGTTATTTAAGCCAATAAAATCGTAACTAAAATTTTACTGAAAAAAAACTAGATTGTCAAGTTAGTGGGATTCCTCCTAACATTCCAAATTGTGAACCTTGCCCGACCGCACTCAGGTCGTGACACTGTCGGGAAAGTCCACCTATGAGTTTTCATAATAGTCGAAGCTTCTTCGCGTTCGCATATAAATGTGCATGACTCACTCGTATATACATCATAATCGTTCTGTCTGTAAATTAGGTGCTTCATTTTAATTTTAATTCCTCAGATTGATGTGGTTTTCATATTTACAATGAAGCCAGTTTGAATTATTTTAATTGATTTTCTTAAACATTCGTTAGGCATTATTTTTTATGTTAAATTGATTTTGGTGTTTAATTTTCTTTTAATTTTTGTGTATTTAAAAAATTTATTTAATTTTAAGTACAAGAATTCAGTTTACCGTTGATTACATTTTTTTTCTGGAATTTTATCTGAGAAAAAAAGGCAAATTTAACATTTTAGATTAGATTACGTGCAATGAGTGTACACATGATTCCTTATGGTGGTTTGTGGTAGAATGCTTTGTTATCTTATCAAAAACGGCGACAATTTATTTTAATTATTGCGAAATTTGTACATTACGTAAACTGTTACCAATGCCTTTAAAATTTTTCCTTTATTTACAATTACTCATTTTAGTTTTATTACAGTGCGATGTCAATGATCTTAATACCTCGTGCTTAGGGGCAATTTTTTCGACAGTAGTATGGCTGGAATATATTTGAGATAAGGTTTGCTGTCTTATTAAATTCTTAATTTAAAGTGTGCACGCACTGTTGTTAAAATATATTATAAGATGAACAAATAACTAACCATAAAGGCGAGCATTAAATTTGTAAAAATGAATTCTATTTACACCTAAATATTTATGACAAAAAAGGAAATTATATTTTTTCCTGAGCTAAATATAAATGTATTTTGGTATGTTTTGTTACAAATAAATATTTGGATGGGCAATATTGGCATGGTTTAATGTTTTCCTATTTTCTCCGCGTCTGTTTAATTTATGAAGCCAAAATAATAAAGTCCAGAAGGTTACATCATTTTACAGTTAAGGAATGTAGTGCGACCCGCTTATAACGTAAACTCATTTCTGAGTGAATTCTATGCAACTTTAATAATTTATTTTTAATGACGTGTTTCAGTTATACTTATAAATTATAATGAACATAACATCAAAGTCCGCAGTGATGCCTTTTAAGCAGGTTGCACTTTAGGTACCTAACACATTATAAAATTGTGCGCATAACATCTCAAATTTTCGAATATGGGTTTTCATAATATTTTGTCCTCCTGGGGCTATTTTAGTATCAATTTTCTACTGATCTGCTAACTTGTTCTTAAGTAAACAAGCGTTAAAGCCAAAATTTTCAGAATATTTATCTCGGTCGTTTTAAAGCTATGAAGGAGTTACAATTGTCTCTGCCTTTTACGAACATCCGCTTTTGTATTAAGAAAATTATTGATGTGGAGAAAATAGGTTGTTTTTAATTGATGACGTATCGTAGTTTTAAACAGTTAAAAATTAGAATTTTGGCCAAAGTTCATCCGGTGACTACATAATCAAAATTGTAAAAAATGTGCATGAAGTGCATGCTATTTTTGCTAAAAATATCTCAAAGAAAAAAAATCAATATAAATCTGTTTAGGTACTATTTCTGTAATATGAAGCGACGTTTGGGGCAGTTCAAAATTATTTTATTTTTTAATGCAAACTTTTTTTTATTAATATATATAACGTGAGGTATACCGCGCTTAAAAATTTTGTACACCTACTTCCATTGACACAGAAACTTCCACGTACTTCCATTCATCATACTTCCATGTACTTCTACGTACTTCCACTTCCACTTACTTCCACTTTATTTCACGTCTTCCATTTATTTCCACATACTTCCACGTACTTCCACTTACTTCCACTTACTCGATATCTAGTTTTTCAAAAATAAATAATAAATACATTTTTTTATTAAGAAACAAGAAAATATTTTCTTTCTGATCCACCAAAAATGTATGTCAAATGTGTTAAATCTGAATGTGTTGTGATGTCTAGAAGAATTATTTTACTGAACACGAAGTCTCGACTCGTTCACGCGAGGTGGCTCCGTCACACTATAAGTGCTGTGTAGGTTATGCGCGCCACCTCCTGTAGACGAGTAGAAGCTTTATGTTCGCAAAATAATTTTTTTAGACTTCAAATTTTTTTTCCTTTCGGAAAGATAAATTTAGGAAAAACTTGCCACATTTGATTTGTTTAAATTGATAAAGAAAGAAAAAGCCATGTTTCGTTTACCCCCGATAGGTAAAAATTGTCCTAGAATCAAGTAAAATTTTGCCCCAAAATCCTAAAAAGAATTATAAAAAACCATGCTGGGAGATTCCCGAAAATGATAAAAAAATCATATCTAACTTATTTCCTTTTTCTGTTCCACGTCGTTTTTAAAAACTTGATTTATTTCATTATATCGGAGTATTACAGATTTGATTTAATTCGTCAAATAAATCCGTCAGAAAATTCTAAAATGTTGCTTCACATAAAGAAAAATTTTCAACGTTTTCATACCATCTCTAGCGCAAGTTTTTGTCTACATATTTAAAACATTGGAGTTCGTTTTACTCAAACGAGTTCTCTAAAATTTTATAAACATTTTTAAATTTTTTCTAAGCAGAAATTTAGAACATGTCAATCCAAATGTTATAACAGTTTTAACCTTTTTAAAACGTCAGCAAAAATTTACCTTAATTTTTAAAATTCCAACAATTTTAATCCAAAATGGAGAAACAAAGAAAATGCAGCCAATATATTGTATTTTAAATGTTACAGCATATACTGGTAATATCGTCAATGAAGTAATTATTTAACGGAGTATACAACATCAAAGACTATCCTATCAATGAACTTTTAACCCATTATACTTGTTGTCTTAGCATACAACTGATAAACTGGGTACTTCTTTGTTTCCTTTTCCTGTTATTTTTAGTATGAATAATGTATGTTTTTATTTTATAATATTTTCTTTATTCATTATTAATTTTTCCATTTAAAATACAAATCAAAAAGTAATAAAATCACCTATTATTTCCAAAAAATTATTTTGTCCTTAAGCAGAATTGGATGATTGATTCAAATTTTGATTAATGATTACACGATCAAAGCGTACCAGGTGCCGGTTGTTACAATCTAATAAATAAGGTCTATTGCAATTTCTTATGCTTTTCTGGCTCGCTTCAAAGTAGAATTATTACAATGAAGGTCGAAATGCTCGTTTGTTTACCACTCATGGCAAAAAGCCACAGTTGAATTTGCAATTCTGTGAATTATAAATAATGTTTTCTTTTAACATGTACTTTTTTCCTGTACTAATACTTTTTTTTATTGAAACTGAATACTTCCAATACTCATTAACGCCTCGTGGTCCTGAAAATAGGTGAAGTGTTACAAGAAAAACAAATAAATACACAAAATGACCCATTTTTTGTATATCAAATCGATCTTTCCGTCGTTCACAGCTGCAAACTGGTCAGTGAATGTCCACATAAAATGGCTGTTTTAAAACGGTCATGTAACGATTCTTTTTGTATAGAAAACCAACCATTCCCTCCCCACGCGACGATCTGACCTGAAGTAGTTGCTAGTGAATGGTACAGCTCTTCACATCAGCCAGTCTAGTATGTGGTAGCGCAACGTCATAGTTGTCATGACAACGCGCCTGTGACTACAAAAGGTTGCGTCACGCCCGCAATCAAAATATGCGCTGAGGCGTTTGTATTACTGTCTTATTTCATGAATCAAATATAATTCAGGTTTCATTAGGTGAAGAGGTACTTCACCTCAACAGCCACCACTGAAATATTGCATTTTAAACTTAATTACGTGTAAATAATTAAGGAATTTTGAAATAATATTGGAGTTGTTATACCCATAGCACTGTTTGGTCGAACTATGGCAATAATAAAATTAATTTTTTTTGCAGGATGGCTTGGTGCTCGTCACGTTGTAACCTTCATGTTGTTCCTTGGAATGGCAAATGCATATATCATGCGGACCAACATGTCGGTGGCAATAGTAGCTATGGTTAATCATACAGCAATTACCCCGGAAGATATCGCTGAAGATGATGAATGTAATGGTGTATATGATGATGTAAGTATGTGCTGTAGTTACTTATATACAAAGTTGCTTTGACAATTTAGTCGACTAAACTCTACTAAATTGCTCTATTTTATAAGAAACCAGCTTTTTTTTTGAAAGAGAAAAGGAACTAAAACTTAAAAAAGTTAATGAATTGTCGAGTATTTTTGAGGGAACTCTGTATTTATATATTTTGTAATGTGCCTACCCATATAACGATTTACCTAATTTTAGATAATATCTAATAATACACAACCCGAAGGAGAATTTGTTTGGGGAACAGACATTCAAGGCTACATATTGAGTTCCTTCTTTTATGGCTATGTGATAACACAAATTCCGTTTGGTATTTTGGCTAAACGTTATGGATCCATCAGGTTTTTGGGCTACGGAATGCTCGTAAACTCAGTTTTTGGACTACTAGTTCCAGTATCGGCGCACTGGGGCTTGGGATGGTTAATTACAATTCGATTTATTCAAGGATTGGGTGAGGTAAGCAGCAGTTTACAAGTTGTACAAAGTGAAAAGACTCATTTTTGTTTCACTGTCGGGTTTCTTAAATTCTACTCTTTTCTTTTTAACATAAAAATGGAACAGAAATGTGCGTGTTTCACTCTTGTACCTTGTTTTATTATTCAAACATGGCATTTCTGGTCAGGGTCCTATTGTCCCATGCACGCATGCGCTGCTGGCTAAGTGGATTCCTCCTAATGAAAGAAGTCGCATGGGCGCATTCGTATATGCAGGTATATGTCTTTTTTTATTTTCTGTCTCTGTCACAGTTGTCTGATATGTTACCATATCTCATAAAAATTTAAATTACTAAAGATCGCATTAAGTTTTGATAAATTTTTACAGCTGGCGAGTTTTTTTTTTGTAAAAAAATTTAGTGGAGACTTTTTTAATTATGAAAGCTGACTGTATTAATTTATCATACTGTGCGATGTAATTTAATGAAGATCTTGGATTATCTAATGGTAAGATCACTATGCACGGAAATTGCCTGTCAGTATCTTTGTATGGTTATTTGGCCACTAGATTATCTGGGACTCGTACAGCTCAGAATACCTTAAAGAAATTCTACAATAAAACATAAAATTTACACCTATTCTCAAAATCATACAGCGTTCCAATTGCAATAATTTATTACTAATCTATTTCGACTTCTTTGCCTTGTTCGACCTTCACAAAAACCCTGATATTTTTCTGTTCTTGATTTATAAGCAGTAAATTATAAACCATTTGTGTAATTATTTCTATTAAAAAACGGATCACTTATCAATAATTTATTTTCAGGTGCCCAATTTGGAACAGTAATATCAATGCCCTTAAGTGGGCTTTTATCAGCATCGGAGGTAGGCTGGCCCTCCATTTTTTATGTGTTTGGTGCTATTGGTACGGCTTGGTCTATAGCATTTTTACTCTTTGTTTTCGAAGATCCCGAAGCACATCCAAGAATACAACCTGAAGAAAGAGATTATATACAAAAATCTTTATGGGGTACTGCTACTGCATCGGTGGGTAGAGTTTTACTGCTGAAAATTAATTATATTTTGAATTTTATGATGAATGTTTTCCTAATGTATTAGTGTTTGGAATCAATAAATATTTTTTTACAGTCGCCACCAATCCCATGGAAATCAATTGCAACTTCCTTACCATTCTGGGCTATCCTAATTGCTCACATGGGTCACAATTATGGTTATGAAACGTTAATGACTGAATTACCTACTTACATGAAACAAGTTCTTCACTTCAGCATAAAAGACGTAAGTTTATACCTACCTAATGATGTTTTAAATTTCAAGTTTTAATTCAATTTATTACACCTACAGGACCCTATAAAAATATGGAATAATGATTGTGGAAGCATAAAAAATGTTTGTTATTTGAAAAATTTGTGATGTCATCCTGTTTTTAAATACCCATCTAGGTATTTTTTTAGTCACTACAAGCATGTAATATGGTTTTACTAACCCTTTTGTCTCTCTGGTTAATAAATTATTACTATAAGTATTACATTATTCGATAGAGTATTCTTTTCCTTTTTAAGACTACTAAAACTTACTTGCCCATACATCTCAAAATTTATTAAATAAATGAAAACACTTTTTAACATAGATAGGCCTGTCCATGCGTGTGTAAATCCGCAGGCAAAAATAAACTATGGGTGAAAAATTTGAATTAAAAAATAATATAATTTTAAACCCCGAACTAGCTCAAATAGCGCTTCATACTTTCGTAAGGTTGAAGAAAGAAAAAAATTCTTTATACCCAAAAACTATCTACGCTGCTATTAAAAAGATACATAACGACGCTTACCGCAGTATTTACAGGGGGGAAATAGTAAGAAGGCCAAAATGTGGTCAATATTTTTTTACAGTAGACTTGTATTCAAGACATTTTTGAATAATACCAACAACCAGTATTCCATAGCTTTGCTGGACCTTGTATAATATTTTATGTTATAATATGTGTAATATAGTCGTAATAAAATGATGTTTAATGTTTTGTCCTCTGTTACCAACAGAATGGATTTTTGTCTGCACTACCTTATCTTGCCATGTGGTTCTTTTCCATGGCTATAAGTCATGTTGCCGATTGGATGTTAACAAGTGGACACCTTACACATACAGCTGTACGAAAAATCATAAACAGCATTGGTAAGTGAATTTGTACTTAAAATCGAAATTTAAAGACATAAAAAATTAATTTTTATATATTTTCAGGTCAGTACGGTCCAGGCTGTGCTCTTATTGCAGCAGCATTTACAGGATGCGACCGATGGCTAACAGTATCACTTCTCACTGTTGGTGTAGGTCTTAATGGAGGTATCTATTCAGGATTTAAAGTAAACCACTTGGACATATCACCAAGATTTGCTGGAATACTCATGTCATTCACAAATTGCATGGCAAACTTGGCCGGTTTGCTTGCGCCCATATATGCTGGAAATATTGTTCATGATGAAGTAAGTCTTGTTATTTGTGTTGTGTTATTTTTTTAACTAATAATGCTACATTTCAGCCTACTCAAGCAAAGTGGGGTATAGTTTTCATTACGGCAGGTGCAGTGTACATAATCTGTTGTACCGTATATAATATATTCGGTTCTGGAGAACGGCAACCATGGGATAATCCAGAAAACGATCCAAAGCGAGCATCTGCCAACTCTCAGAAAGCGGAATCGCAAAGGAATTCCCACACAATACAAGTCACACAGACTTAGCACAGTTTTCGTCCAGTATACACTCGTTATCAATATTTATTTTATAACTGTACTGTAAATTAATTAGAAATAGGATATTATGTTACGTTAACAATAAAATTTTTACACCGAATTTTGTTTTCTTTTTTTATACAAATATAATTTTCAAAATTTTAGTGAAAGAAACCAAAAATGTGTTTGCCAAAACATTTTTAATTTTTTAAATATAGGTGATCCAAAACTTATTACACCCCTATTTAAATCTGAAATGGATTAAGATAGAGAAGAAAAATGTTTATAAAAATTTGTTGGCAACGTTTAACCATCCTTTTTTATCATACAAAAAAAATGTTATGAATACAGTTTGCTTTTACACTATAAAATCACCTTATTGTGGCTATTTGTTTGTCCAATGTTGTTGGTTGTTGGTATTATTTGGATTTTAGTATCATACCTTCTTTCCAACTAAAAACCACCACAAAAATAAATACAATAAACTATAAACATTACGTAAAAAAGCAGAATAAATGTTATACACTTACTTGCATATTTCGTTAATAAAAGTAAAAACGAAAGTAACTTATTAACCTAACTTTAGCAAATAAGTGTTGTATACAGGATAGGTGTCAAAAATGGTCAAGTAGTGATATAAATAATTATCAAACTACGCCAAATATACAATATACACTGTGTTCATAAAGTAACCCCCCCCCTAACTAACTTTTGAACGACTTAATATTTTACTGCAAAATTTGGTGTGCTTTAATGGGAAATTAAATACTATTTTTTAGCTCATAATTAAATAATGTATCATTCAAAATGGCGGCTGGGCGCCATTTTGAAATTTTTTTTTAAATAGAAAGGGGGGTCGAGTAGCACCTCATTTGAAAGGTCTTTTAGTTCTGCGTCTGATCCTAGAGTTTCAAAGAAAAATATTTAGCCATAACAAAATGACAAACGTTTGAAGTAAAGAAGTCTATTAAAAAAAACTAAGAATTAAAGCAAAAACAAATGAAATTAAGTGTTCGAAATGTTCACCATTCACTTCTTGGCACATAAAAAGTCGGTTATGAAGTTCCTGCCTTACATTTCCATAAGATTCTGGAGTGATATTTCTGCAAACTTCTGTAATGCGTTTTTTACAGAAATGTCACTCCTGAAACTTATGAAAATGTAAGGCAGGAATGTCATAACGGACTTTTTATGTGCCAAGAAGTGAATGGTGAACATTTCGAACACTTAATTTCATTTGTTTTTGCTTTAATTCTTAGTTTTTTTTAATAGACTTCTTTACTTCAAACGTTTGTCATTTTGTTATGGCTAAATATTTTTCTTTGAAACTCTAGGATCAGACGCAGAACTAAAAGACCTTTCAAATGAGGTGTCACTCGACCCCTCTTCCTATTTAAAAAAAAATTTCAAAATGGCGCCCAGCCGCCATTTTGAATGATACATTATTTAATTATGAGCTAAAAAATAGTATTTAATTTCCCATTAAGGCACAAAAAATTTTGTAGTAAAATATTAAGTCGTTCAAAAGTTAGTTAGGGGGGGGGGGGTTACTTTATGAACACAGTGTATATGAAATATACCTTAAATTTGAAGTCTTAAGAGCGGCATCTATGAGCAAATTTTATAAAGAGTCCCGAAATTGTCAAACTTTTAGAATGAATTTTTTATATAGACAAATGGTAAGGTGACCAATTTTTTTACAATGAAAAGGAGGACGAAAAAATTTAAGAAAAAAGTACAACGTAAATAAATGAAACATTTTATTAATTCAAACACAAATACACTAATTATGCTTACATCCCTTTTAATTATTTAATTAAAAGAGTATTTTTCCATTGAATGAATGTTTTTTGTCAATATATCATTTGCTAACAATACATATATTGGACATTTCGGAGCAAGAAATATCCTTCATATCGGCGCGGCATCTCTGAATACAGAGATTAACAGATTAGTTTTAAAAGGAGGACAGGTAGAAGGACACTTTCCGAGGAAGGACAGAACCTACAAAAGAAGGACTGTCCTCACTAAAGGAGGACGATTCGTCACCTTACAAATGGGAGTTGCAACAATCTTCCTTACATCACTTCTTTCTTCTTCTTTAGCCCTCAACCCGCCCAGTATTGAGCATAGGCCTCCCTCAAATCTTTCCAGGTATCACGATTTTGTGCCACTCTTATCCATGGTAAGCCGGCCACTTTTTTTATGTCATCATACCATCTCATTATTACATCACTACCATGACTAAAATTATAAGTAGGTATTTCTTTTTCACTTAAATATAATGAGATTTATTAAAATTTTTAGATTTATAATAAACTTGTACTAATTACTAATAGACTTTGTTGACAATTCTTTCAATTGACTTTGGTTGTTAAAAGATATCAAAGTACACCCACTGCCACTGTGCTAGGCAGGCTTGTTTGAATTCAGGGCCTGCTTATAGAATGTTTTTCGCATTTATTTCGAAAATTTTGTTATGTAAGAGTGTTCAAGCTGTATATCATTGAAAAGAAAAAAATTCTGTATCCAAAGAGGCCAGAAAATTACTAGGTTATTTAAAAACAATGGAGATCACGTCACGTCATTTTACAGCATTGGTTAAAATGTTTCCAACTTAAAATGATATTGTACACGTGGGCTAATTTTTTTATTTTAAAATTATTGTCATTCTGTATAAATTTCACATTAGAGGGCCATCCCAAACTTATTTTTTTTAAATTTAAACACCCTGTATATTTTTGCATATTCTTGTTACCCGATTTTTTGCATCGAATCTAATTTTTTCAAAAACCGTTGGATTTAAAAAAACAAATTTTGTTATGGCACTCGTATATGGAATCCTCTGTATAATTATAAATAATTGTACAAAGTGGTGGTCCCGATCCCCCACCTATTTGAAACATTTTCCTGTATTTTAAAAAGTAAAGAAAATATCGTCATCGTGGCGTTATTGACTCACCCTGTATAAATATTTTTAGTAATCTTCTTCTTCTCAGCCTTCTTCTACCCATTTGTGGGTATAGGCCTCCTCTAGTTCCTTCTAATCTTCTCGGTTTGCTGCTCGTCTTCTCCATGTTTTAGACCCGCTGTTCTTTTGAGGTCGTCCGGCCATCTTTGCTGTGGTCTTCCTCGCTCTCTTTTACCCAACCATGGGCGCCATTGCTCTATTCTGGCGTTCCATCTGTTGTCCGTTTGTCTGGTCTTGTGTCCAGCGAATCTCCATTTTAGTATTGCTATGTGTTTTCTTATGCCTGTTACTTTTGTTTTTGATCTGACCCATGTGTTAGTTTTTCGGTCCCTTAGTGAGATGTGTAGCACTTGCCTTTCCATTGCTCGTTGGGTTTCTGCTATCTTGTCCATGTTCTTCTGGGTCAGGGTCCAGGTTTGAGCACCATACGTGAGGACTGGTAGAATGCACTCGTGGAAAACCTTTGTTCTCAGATGTTGGGGTATGATTTTGTTTCTGAGCACATAGCTTAGTTTGCCGAATGCACTGTCTAAATAAAAAAATTAATTTAGTCTTGCTCTCAAATGTTTCTAAGTTATTTATTCTCATTAATTATTGTTGCATGTACATGTACAATCAAAACAACGATACAATATTTGTACTTAAATATGACAAAACATATAAATATCAGTAACATTAAAGGCACACAAATAGTATGATCATACCTACTTAGCCATTGATTTTGTATTATAATTAAATGTAACTTGACACAGCCAGCCCATCCAGAACAAAAAATATTATGTTTAATATTTATATGTGTAACACATAAGGCACAATTTGTCAATCTTTAGTTTTTTCGAATTATGTCCACATCACTTGCATACTTAGATAACTATATGAACAGTAAAAGGCAAGAAGAATATAGATATACATATTTAAAGCTTACGAGATTAGTAGATTGTAAATCACAACCATATAATTTGACACGAATAACAGCAAAGGCACATTGTTGTTTTAAATATTCACAACCGTTACAAAATAACGTATAATAATAATTAATAGGAAACAAGGACTATTCGCACAACCAATCACAAGGCAATTTAGGCATTTGACTTGCCGGCCACGGCAAGTAACCGGCCGTTTTGAACACCCAGTAATCATAAGACACTTTGGCAATAAGGAACACAAGTAGTAACACTTCGACAGTAATAATGTAATAAATGTAATCGGTCCAATCTTGTTGACTTTGACATAACTTAGAAGCATCTAAGTCAAGAACTCGAGAATTCATGTTATCACAATAGATTTCGTCATAATCTGGTATATGTTTTTGCTTTGCCAGCAACCATTCCTAAAATACGATGAATTTTTAAATTATAAAATGAGAGCGGAGAGTTGTAAAAGTCAAGAAAATCAACATTGCACTAAAAAACTATTCAATCCAGTGGGAGACCATTAAAATTACAGTTAAACAGTTAAATATTATACAACTTTTTTCTCATACTTACTTTTAAACCTTTTGCAGTATTGCAATCACACTGTAATTTGTTCAAACCTAGATTAACGTGTTGAAAATTGTAGTTTCTATCGAAAATGTTTGACAAAATATATGTTGGTAACTGAAACAAATGATAAAATTACGGACAATAAATGATGAGAAATGGAGAGATGTATTCTTACCGATTTAAGTTTATTGTTTTTTAAACTAAGAACCATACAATGTGTAATAAACTTTGTTCCTTCTAACGGAAGAATTGATGTAATTTCATTATTATCAGCATACAATTCTCGTAAATTCTGATAAGAGGGCTCATCATTCATTATCTCTAGGGAAGATATCTGAAAATATTTTTTTTAATCTTTACCTTAGCTTGAAAAAAAAACATTTACGTTATTATTCGAAATATTTAAAACAATTGTATTTGACGGCAACACTGGCGGCAATGATGTAAGTTGTAATCCGGAACAGTTTACTATCATGGAGTAGGTTGGGGGCTTTCCCGGCACAAAATCCAAGCGGTAAGCTTCACATGAACAGTTACTACTACATTCCTTGCTAAGCTAATAAAAGATAAACACAATTTTATTAATGCATAAAAAATTTGTAATATAAACTAACCTCATGTACGGTTAAAACTTGTTTTAGTGGTACATGTTCAGTTGAATTAAACCAATTAAATGTTTGCGACATAAGACACGAGGTTCCATCTTCATTTTTAAAATTTAATTCAGTTCGTTTCAACGCGTCAAATAAGTTTGAGCAAAGTAATGGTTTGTTAGCTGGAAAAAACATAATGAAAAAATTGCAACTTTCCGTTTAACTTAACATTTTTACTGCGGTTGAATTTTGAATGGCCTTTTATTGTGTTGTATTACCTGATACATCCAAAGTAACATTTCCCTCTTTCTTAAATCGTGGAACATCCGTTAAATTATTATTAGACAGATCCACAATGCTGAGCTTATAGAGATTTACCAAAGAGCGATCTTCAAATTTGCTGATGGAGTTAGAAGAAACATTAAAACACCAAATTGTGGTGTGTTTACCAAACTCTCCGACCACTTTCCCTATGTATCCATCTGTTATGGATAAAGATTTTAACTGCCGCCAAGTTGAGCCCGTTACATTTAACACATCTAAAGTTGCATTTCTTATGTGCAATTCTGATATTTTCCCAGTTTTCACATCTGAAAAAGTGCAAATTTACCAATGACATTAAAAGCCTGTATGTTGTGATTTATAAGTATTACTTGCGCAAGCCAAGCCTTCAGTTAACAGAAACTTGTTCACATTACAACAAACGGCGGCGATATCGGATATTCTTTTACATCGACATTGTTCTGACGGTAGCGGGCAAGCTTCAGGTGGACGGTGAAAGCACTCCGAACCATTGGACTCATTTATCGACGTTAGAGTAACTTCTTCGTTTAATCGACACCAACACAATGAAATTAGACCTATATATAGGAGAATGAAGAAGAAAGACATCTGTAACAAAATTATTGTTATGATTTGTTAAATGAATCAGTTCAAAAGCTAAAGAACATTATAATGATGCATACAAATCAAGTAATCAAAGACCTTGAATTGAACTTGTAACAGGATAAGAGGAAGTTGTGGGAGGATAAAAATGTTCAGAATTGTTAATATAATAATGGTACAAGTTTAAACAATTAGTTTGAAAAGGATTTTTAAAGTAAAAAGAGTAAATGTAATTTGATAAAACCACGACTTGCCTTTATGGGAAATACCAAAATCGATTCATTACTGCATCGATTTGTGTTTTGAATACTAATAAATTAAAAAAATTACTATTTCAATGAGGAAAATGTAAACAAATAATCGTAAATAAATCCAACACGCAAGCGTTAGGAATGAACTACGCTGGAATGAATTGTATTTAAAGATATGGTAAGAATCATTCGGAAGCTCAGAATAGAATGTTATGCAACGAATCTATAATGACGGCTATCAATACACAGGTAAGATTACGACACGAGCGGCAGCAAGTGTGGTAATTCAAACGAGTTTTTTTTATGCAAAAAAAACTCAAACTGTTTTGGCAGGTTAACTGTCAACAGGTCTTGTAATTATGGTTACCTAAAACCAATGTTTCGCTGCTATTGGTCAGTTTAAACAATGCTTTGCTGCTATTGGTCAGTTTGGGTCATTTCATAATGAAAATCTGTATCGAAATGTGTACTATTTTAGTATAGGCAGCGCACACTTACTAAGTACATTAAAACATGGGAGTAGAAAAGTTAAGTTTTTTATTTTTTTGTCAATCTGACATTCATATGTAACTTCAGCCTTTTTTTATACGTCTTCCCCAATAATTTTACTAAAATTTTTCAAGGTTTTTATTAGACCACTCTTTCACAGCATATGTATACTTCGTATGGACTGTTAGCAAACTATTAAAAAAACAATGTCGTTAAAATCTGCGCACCGCATGTGGATAAACGGTAAACAGCGGAATCATCGGCAAATAATAAGTGCGACAAGGAAGGGCGGTAATGGGCGGGTCAAGTGATACACCACGTATCCATCGATACGTGTATTCCCACTTGACTTTCTGATTGTATCCTTTCTTTGTTGCACTTATTAATTGCGCATTCCTTCCTTGTCGCACTTGTTAATCGTCCATGATTTGCTGTTTGCTGTTTAGCCGCGTGTAGCGCTACAGCTGTTGACGACACATTTTAAAAAGCAATCAGCAGTCCATACGAAGTACAAATTGAGTGGGTTCAGAAGAATTCAGCTCCTGAGTTACTGACTTATTAATACTTTTTAAACGCCGTGGAAATCCCTTGCTGCTGCAAAACAGTTAGTAAACACCTAATCGCAAATATTTTATGCCGAGTTGTACAGCATAAATTGTAAGTGATTCTAACTTTATTTTTGTGTTAAAAAGAGGCGTTATATTTTTTGAAAATTTCGTTTTTCAAAAAAAAAATAAAATTAGTAAACCAAAACTATACGATAATTGTATGTGTCAATCCGCACATGCGCAAATGTTAATGAACAACTTAGGTTTCAGAAAATCCCAAACTGTCGACTGCTGTCCACTTTCATCATTACTAGACATATTGAGTGCTGCTGATTAACAGCAAGTCAAAAAAGATTTAAAATACTACTACAACTTTATCAGCGTTAAAATTTTGTAATTTTTTATACACGTACAATTTTTCTATTTTTGGCTTATATTTCTTCTGTGTCATTTAACCTAAACATCTGTATTCTCATTTAAACCAAAAGCATGGTGATAAACATAACCTCAACCGCAACATCTTTGTTTGGTAACCTAAAAATGTTTTAAGTGTTTTGAAAGTTAAGTAATAAAGAAATGTCTGCAGTAGCACAAGGAAACAACCTTTTGCTTTACAAAGGTAGCAGTTATATGCGTCAACGGTTACTTCTATCAGTGTTAAGTGGTAAACCGATACGAATAGTAGAAATACGTAGTTACGATGATTCACCTGGATTGCGAGACTTTGAAATCAATTTGATTCGGTTATTAGATAAAATTACTAATGGTACCATTGTTGAATTAAATGAGACAGGCACCGCTTTATATTTTCAACCTGGATTGCTACATGGGGGAATGTTTGAACACGAATGTTCTTTACAGCATGGCATAGGTAAGTTAAGAAAAGGTAACATTGTAAGTCTAATATGTTAAATTTTTAGGTTATTATTTGGAAGTCTTGGTAATGCTGGGTGTGTTTTGCAAAACTCCTTTGAATGTAACGCTGAAAGGCATCACAAATAATTCTCTCGATCCATCTGTAGATCACATTATGGTGGCTTGTTTGCCAACCCTTAAAAAATTCTTTTTAGAAGATGAAGATTTGTCAATTAAAATACTAAAACGAGGTAAGATTTGCTGTAGTTATGAATTATACATATAATTATTAAAGCTAAATGTTGTTATTTAAAGGAATGCTACCGTTGGGTGGTGGAGAAGTTATATTTCGATGTCCAATAAGAAGACATTTGCGACCATTACAACTTCTAGATGCCGGAATGATAAAACGAATAAGAGGTGTTGCTTATGCTTTGCGGGTGTCCCCAGCAATAGCTAATCGAATGGTCGATTCAGCAAAAGGTGTATTATTAAAATTTATACCAGATGTTTACATAAATACAGATCAACGTAGAGGTAATCAGTCTGGTAAAAGTCCAGGTTATGGCCTACATCTTGTGGCCGAAACAACAAATGGAATTTTTTACGCAGCCGAACAGGTGAGTTTTTTTTTCAAATTAAATTTACTCATTTTGTACTTTAATTTATTTCAGGTATCAAATGTGGCTTCTCAAGGTGAAGAACTATCTATACCCGAAGATGTAGGTGAAGCTGCAGCACAAAAACTGTTGCAACAGATTTATCTTGGAGGTTGTACCGATCCCTCTGGACAATCAATAGCAGCTTTGTTTATGGCTCTTTCGCAAAAAGATGTTTCTCAGATTGTGGTTGGACCTTTAAGCGAATATACAATTTCATTTCTAAGACATTTACGAGAATTTTTTGGCATCACTTTTAAATTGGAACATTGTATTGTGGATGAAGATGATATTGTTAGAGGAAGTGATAAAATACAGATGACGTGTGTTGGTGTGGGTTATTCAAATTTGAATAAAAGAGTTATATAGTTGTTTGCTAATTTGTAAGTTTGTAATAAGAAAAACATTCATTTAAACACTGTGTATGTATTTTATTTCCAAATATTCTAAAAAAAAGTTAGGTTTTGGCCAAAAACGAAAGACTTGTCATATATTAGGTCTGGTTATTTATTGTTGGAATAATTGTTTCAATAAAAAATCCCTAATATAACATTTCAATTTTTGGCAAAAAAAAGATTTGCAGTAGGCTGGGCTTTTACATCTTGTAAAATTTAATATTTTCCTAACATATAACCTTTTATGCTCCATACTGTAAAAGAAAACAGTTTCAATTGGGCTATAAACAATTTTGTACAGAGGCGTTTCCAAGCAAAGTAGGACACACATGGAATTAAGTAAAAAGGAAATGAAACCTGGTGCATTTGGTAAGGTTGGGTGTCCTAAAAAACACAACCACATTGCGATCTCTAAATCGGCGAGCAAATTTTTACAATTTCAAAATGGCTGCTAAAAAACGGTTTAGATGTAATCCCCAAATGACGACGCGGTCAAAGCTGAAACCAAAATGTATTATCGACATAACCCAAATACCTACAAAAAGGCGAGGTCGAGACACCTAATGAAATCAGGTTTGGCAATTTGGCATCGGTTGTTTTGACAGCCACACTGAAAAACATTCGCGTACGACGATGATGATAATTCAGACTTAAAAGTAAAACGGCGTTTCATATTGTTCGTTTATTGGGAAATATTATAAAACCTACTTTAATTTATAGTCAGCAGATCATTATTTCACCGATAGCAACAGTTAGATATTACCCAGTATTTGTTATTTTTAAAATAAACTAAAGCAGTTTGAGAAACACCTTGGGGACACAAATTCTACTCAATTTTACAACATATAATTGATAACATGCACTGAAAAAACTAGCACGCAGAAGTAAATGAAAATTCTCGTGGTTGATTGAAAAGCCAATATCTGTATGTGTTCAGCAAAAGGATTAATGTTGGATGAGGATGGTTATTGTCGAGTCCCAAGATGCTCATTAACTGCTAATGAGTCGGTAGATTTTATATAAAAATTTATTTCTAATCCTAATAATAAGTCAGCAACATTATATTTGAGTATTTTACACTTTGTAACAATTTACTTAAAATTATATTGTTAGTCTTTACTGGCGAAATAGTTCAAGTAGATAATTTTTATGCACAACTATTTGATTTTTTTTAGTAGTCTGCTTAACATTGTACCTATACAAATCACAAATATTTATTTAGAGCATAAAATATTTATTTATTCATTGCAACCCAATCCTGCTGACCAATTACAGATACCTCCAACTGGATCAAAACTTAAATTTTTTGGACACGTATATTCCCATCCAAGAATATCTCCATTGTCTATTTTAGCACAATAAATAAATTTTTTGCATGATGCTGGATGAGGAAAATTCCCCTGATCTAAGCACTGAATTATTCCTGAACTGTGTAATAACACTTTGCTGTTTGCTGGAAGTTGAGTAACATATCGCGTGTCCTCTTCATCATAATAATCGTAATTTCTATTAATGGGTTCGAATACATGAGTTTGGGGTATCCTTTGTATGACTTTTTCAAATGGTCGAGGTTGTTGTTGTCTTACTATAAAGGTTGTTGGATAAACTTGAGGTGGTACTGCAGTGGTTGTTACAAAGACTGCAGGTGTTACGGTTGTGGAAATTAACCTTCGTGCAGGTTGCACAACTGAAATATTCATATATTTTTAGGTTATTCAAATATTAAGGAGCAAAACGTATTTAAAAATATAAATTTGATTTTTTTTAATTTTTAGGTAATTAAATGACTTACTTCTACGTTGAATGTTTTTAGTGTAACTTCTATTTGTGTTCCTAGGACGTACAGAAGTTTTCTGTAGTTCATTCAATACTGTGGCTAATTCTCCTAATTTTGTTGTATCATCTTGTAATTCCTTTTCCAGTGACTGCTGATTGCTTGATTCTAGAGTTTGGTCAAATCCAACTTCATTTTTTATTGTTTGTTCAATGCTTTTTAATGTTGTCATTCGTATGAAGGGTTTTCTTGAAGAAAATCTCAAGATATTTCGTGATGGTTGCCTTGTTATGTCTAGAGAAACAATTTATTACAACATTTTCAATTCTTAGTGATAATTTAAGTTTAAATTTTTTTTTGTTTATGAATTTATTGCTTAGTTTAAATTCCAAAGTATTTAATTTCAACATGCACCTTTTGTAACATTAAACATGGTGTTTTAAAAAATGTCGGAACAAATCATAGTGTAGATTATTCATGCGAACAATACGAAAAGTCTATATAAATTTATGTACTTAATTTAGACAAGCTGAACCAGGGGGCTACGCCCCACGCAAACTGTTGCAATGTATGTCGAGTCGCCCTACGCGAGTGTTATATAAACATTCGCTCAAATGCTGCAAACAAAACAATAAATAAGCTTGTCGATATTTAAGAGCATAGCCCGTTGTCGCGTAATGTTGAGACATTTACGGATATATTATAAATGTATTGATTAGTCGGATAGTGTTAACAATCTGGCGTTGTGATGGCGCGCCGTTTCGAAGAGTACTGCATTACGAAAAATTAAATCGAGATTTATAAAATTTAAATGAAATTGTTCAAAACGTAAAGGGTATATTAAACGTTTTTGAAAAGGTGTGCACTTTATTGATTTTCTACGCCACGGGATTAACATCTTTACATTAAAGTTATTGACAAATATGTCTAATTTTAAACAATATTTAAATTATAAATTTCATCGATTTTCCTCCAACCGTTTGTGAGAAAACCAAACCATGTAAATAAAAAAACAAAATTTAAACATCCTGTATCTCGGTAACCATTTCTTAACGCTGAAGAGGTCATACTGTCCACTCTATCCTGCAACATGTGTTTTAAATATTTAACTTTTAATTGTGTAACTTATATAATTTCGATTTCGTAGAACTTTCAACGTGATCGGTTTATAAAAAAAAATTGCAACTATTTTATGCAAATTTTTTTATTTTCAATCGATCCACGTGCCGAATACAATATTCCACGATTAGATATCGCAAAATGGGTAGGGTTAAAACTGGAATGTTGAATTCTTAATTAGTCGAAATGTCATTATTATAAATACCTTGACTTCTAGCCGTAGTAGGCGATGGAGAATGGAATTTTCTTCGACTAGTCATAGTTGGCCTCGAACTAACCGCAGCAGCAGGAGTTGACGACGCTGATTGTTTAAACCGTGTCGAAGTGCTGCGGGTGATTGGTCGTCGCGAAAAATTCTTCAAAGGCGTTCTAATCTGAAATACAGTTTTGAAAATGTGGGTGATACGAATTTGCTAATTTAATGTTTTTAGGTCAGAAACTACCTGAAAGGGTTTCATGAAGATGGATAAAGTATGAGTAATATACGAAATTACGAAGTGATTAAGGAATGTGAATTATTGCCATTAAAAGATTTTTTTAATTTATGGAAAGGTAAAAGTAAAGATTCAACATCAAATTAAAAACTTTGTACGAAAAGAGGCTTAAGCTGTCTAAGCTGTAATTTAACTTTAATAAACATAACAATTATTGTTGTCTTATAAAATAACCGTAAAAAATGTATTTTAGGTATGAGAATTTTTTGTAATTTTTTACTGTAATATTTTAAGATTTATGTTGTTTGATTAATAAATCTCGTCAATTTCAATTTAAGCAGGTAGGTAGGTATGTGTACGACTTATTTCTTGGTACCTATTACCTTTCTAAGCGCATCCTTTGTTGTAAAATGCTAGTAATTACGCCATTAAAGTGTTAAAGGTCACATTTTTTGGCCAAGAATTGAAAAGATTGTCGTGGTAGTACTTTCTTTAAATTTTGCTTCCAAATTTCTTTTTTAAATAATTAAAAAATAGTGCGACATCGAACTAGTTTTATCAGAAATTAATATTACATAAAAGTATCAAAATTATGAAAAAATTTCTAATTTTTTGTTCATTTTCATTTTAAGGTATTTTATGGTTATGAAAATGCAGATGAACGAATGTTCTAGCAATGTTTAGCATAAAAGCTATGTTTAAATGATAATTTTTGATTATTTTATGTTTTAATTTCATAGGCACCGATTTATAAAAGCTTTTCTACTAATCTTTAGTCTGTTTTTTCTCACGAACAGTGCTTTGTTAGATCGACCAGTGCTGCGTCATTATGCCGGCCAGCTCGGCTAGCGGCTAAACGTGTTAGTAGTCAGTCTATGCCTGCGGGAATGTCTTATTATATTTAGAGACCGAAAATTTATTTATGACAAAAAAATCGTTTATTTTTTATTTTTTTTCGGAAAACTTTTTTTAGCATTGAAGAAATCCCACAACAGAAGAAAACATTTGTCCGCCAAAAATTGAGTGAGAGGAAAAATTAACCCTCTTAAATAACGCTGTACCTAAAAATTAAGTTGTAAATCTTATTTTACTATCACTCATGAGCAATTTAGCTTAAGTATACATTTTTTATCGTACCCCGTTTATTAAATAAAGGAACATTACTTTTAAATTTTCAATAATTCATAGAAATCGTCACAGAAAAATGAGTGGGCTGGGACATGAACCAAACTAAAACTCGCTTCTAGCCTTATGAGCCTACAAAGTTACGAAAATTGTGTGGACAATATTTTTTTGAAAATGTCATAACTTTGACAATTTTTTCCCTTCGTAGTTTTATTAGTTCCAAAATTTTTCTTAATTTGCAACATTGTGTACCCCTAGGGCATCCCAATATCAAACTCGTTTTTGAGTAAATAGACGTTAAAACCAAAATTTTCAAAAATTTATAAAAGTCGTCACAAAGAAATTGGTGAGCTGGGGTTGGGGTACTAAACAAATTGTAGCTCATTCTATGAGGCTACAAAATTTAAAAAATCGCGAAGGCAGTTTGTGAGCAATACTTTTTTGAACATGTCAAAACTTAAAAAGAAACATGTCAAAACTATGATTCCAAAATTTTGAATTAATTTTTACATCACACTTTTCATTTGTTTAAAGATTCTTGTTCATAGTAATACTATGTTCCATGCTACTACAATACTATATTTGATCTCGATCTGTTGGTTTTTTGTAATAAGAAGTTAATGTAAACATTTGCAAAAATCGTAGCGGCCGCCATATTTAGGCTATAAACTTCGAAACAAAGCATTTGCTTTGCCCTAAGATCTTCTATTAGATTCCGTTTTTAAAATTAGAAAAATATTTTTTCGTTTTCGGAAAAGAAAGCTATCGAAAAGCATGTCTAACTTCCGCTTCCGGTTTGGGATTGTTTTAAAGTTAATTTTCTGGACTCGTGTATACCCGCCCACTTACCCACAGACAGACGTTTTTCAAAAGCCACTTTTGTGGTTTCCTGGAGATGTATTTCTGCCAAAATATCGAAATGTAATTTTCGTGAAAATAATCTTGAATATATAAGAAATTTAAAAATTTAGAAGAAATTTTTAAATTGTATGTTTTCTACTACAAAATTATTATATACAACTGTTTATACTTAAATTATCTGGCGACTTTCAATAAGAAATCTTTGTTTTTCTTTCAAAGTACTTGTTTTCAAGTCGGTGTTTAGCCTTAGGTCGACGTTAAATAAAATTTTAAAAAAGTAATGCACACGTTCAAGATTCTAAACAAAATAGGTTTAATTTTTTTACATTTTGATTAAAAAAAAGTATTCTTTTACATTGGAATTTAAGTGTAGGGACATCGAACTACACACTTTTCATTTCCATTACTAATGTTGAGTTTTAAACTTAAATTTTGCTGATGTTTAGTTCAATTTCAATTGAATAAGTTCTAGAATAGGTTTAATTACGGATTCGCGCTTATCCCGCAGTCGGCGCCTATGATTGTTACTGTTTTCAACAATGAAGTTTAGTGTAGCTATTAAAGCGTTTTCAAGCAATAACATTTTATTACAGAAATACGTACCAAGTTATTGTGTCGTTCAATTTTTGCAACCTTTGTTTGTTTTTTTTTCGCTACTAGGTACTAATCTCTTCCTATGTGCACTTTATAAATGTTTGCTTGCTTATAATGGTATAATAAGAGAGCAATTTTCACTTGATACATCAGCGTTTCTAATGCATGTTTAATAATTGTTTCCATTATACGGACACATTAGTGGGAAACTTTTTTTTTACAAATAATAAAATGTTAAAGGTGGATCTTGAAATAAGTTTTTAGAAAGAATCGTTGCTGTATCAAGTATTAACCGCCTAGAGTCTCATTTCGAAATTTACAATATATAAAACATGAAAAATTTAAAAGTGCATCTTCATAGTCATTAAAAAAACTTTTGCACTTGTTACAAGAATACAAAAAAGGACACTTTTGTTTAAACTCGCTAAATTCAACAGTTTTCAAGATATTCAATTTTTGCGAGAATGCCACTTTTATGTTATTACACAAATAATGAATCACAAACTTTAAACGTAAAAAACGATTAACAGTGAAATTGAAAATTAAACAACACATAGATTGAAAACATAACGTGTACCCCACAACCGTGCACATACATACATGCGAACGAAAAGAAAAGACTCTAGAAATTACGTAATAAAAATATATTTTAGAACAACTACTTTTTACAAACGAGAACGACTGACCATACAAACGAACTCCTTTTTAATTAGCTAATATTTATTATAAAGTACAACCAAACAGTACATATGGCACAAACTGGAAGACCCATCAACACAAAAAAAAGAATAGTCATGTAATTAGTGCAAAATATAATACATGTGCAATATACATATAAATACTATATACAAAAAAATTATATTGCCACGCACACACATACATTTATACATTCGCAAGCGTTTCACATTAATTTAAAACAAATTTAAATAATTCCTACTATTAAATTAACAGACAAAAATCTAATAATATATGTAGCATTAAAATACTGGAAGTATTATACCAACCTCTAATTTATATCGAAAAGAAATATTTAATCATCACCTTTGTTAGTCGATATAGGAAAAACTACCGTCGTGTGTTCTGTGTTTTCTGATTGTCTGTGCTGGGCGACATGTTCCATATTTGCAAGGGAAATCGCAATGGGGGCAATTTTTATTACTCCAGAGTTCATTTCCGGTGTAATTTCAACCACTTGTGCTCTTGAAGTGGTGTACTCGTCTTGTTTGAGCAATCTTATCGGCACCAATGGCTGCCGTTCGTTAAATTTGAGCCTTCTCGGAGATCCATCCTGTTCTAAAATTTTTATATTGACATAGTTGGCGTTTTGTGTTTGTAGTATTTCATCGTTTGGGTCTTCCTGCCTTAAATGTGGCTGAAATAGTCCCTCCAACGAAATCGTAGACGATTCCGTGTTAAACGCCGACGGTTTTGGCGTGAACGTGTTGACAACCGATTTTCCATCGATCCTGATGTGTGCTTTGGCATAATCTTCTTCTTCTTTTGTATGAGGTGGCATATATGCTTCCAGTTTGTGCCCATAGTCTGTTAATTCACCAGCATCGTATAGCTGAACTATGTTAGACGTATTGTATTCTTGTTCTTTAAGTACTTCGTTGCTCAAACTAATTAAATTGTTTTCTGCCAGTTTTGTACCGTTATTTAAATTATACTCTGTATTATTTACCACTACGTTATTAACATTATTATTATTTATTATGCTAATATTAACGTTATCATTATAATTGTTTATATCCGAATATATCGCATTTATGCTAGCGTTAATTAAATGTTCTTGTCCGATTATTGTACCGTTAAGTTCTACAGGAAGGGTAATATTCACTGCAGCGAGTTTTACATTTCCTGATCCATCGGTTACGTTAAAAACGATTTCAGAAGTATTAGTGCCGTTAACAGGATCCACCACCTTTATAACAGTGATACGATTGATAGCTCCAATTCGATCTACCTGGTTTTCAACCATGGAATTGTGCTTAAATTTGCCCTCTTTAAACGACACCTGAACAATTCTATTAACTTCTATGAGCCTCTCTAATTTTTTATCAGCCGAGGTGTCCGTTACATCCGCGTAGGTTTCTGTTGTGCTCGCGTTTTCTGGCTCTGAAAAGATATGTTGCAAAGTGAAAGGTTGATCGGACGTTTCGGTGGTGCTGCTAGTTTCTCCAGTTGATGTGGTGATGGTGGTTGTTGGAATACTATCTTCTTGTTCGTACACTGCAGTTGTGAGTGTAATTGGGTTTGAAAAATCTTGAGTTGGTGTTGCAGTTTCTTCTATGATTGTGGTGGTAGCTGCAGTGGTAGTAATGGTGGTCGGAGCAGTGGTAGTAATGGTGGTGGCAGCGGCGGTAGTAATAGTGGTCGCAGCAGTGGTCGTAGTGGTAGTACTAGACAAACCAGCGTTTACAAGATGAGGCGTATTTGCCTTACGAGACTTATTGAAGAGTCTGTTTCTAGAATTTTTGGTCTCAGCATTTCTTTGTAAGGATGGATTGTTCGCTAGATTTGTTACAGGGCTGTTCTTAACCTTTCCGAATCTTCGTGGAGCTAACGTTCTTGGTTTTTCAGTAGTTACTCTAAAACCTGTACGTTGGGGAACATATTGCGGTTTATTTTGTCGATAAAAAGAGTTAGACAAGGTCCGCTCTGTTTCAGTATTTTCTACCACTTTCTCTTCTTGTACTTTTTCGTTTATAACTTCTGGTTTTTCTTCTTCCAAACTTTCTTCTTGGTCGCTTTCTCCTTCTTCATCTTCTTCGTCATCTGTGTATTCATCTTCTTCGTCTTCATCCTCGTCATATTCCTCTTCTGCTTTTTCTGTAACACCCTGATAATTTAAATGCTGATCCAATATTGTACGTTCCGTTGTTGGTCTTAAAAACAATCTCTTGCTTGGAGTGCTTCTTTCGATATTGCTACCAACTGTAGTTCTTCTCGTTGTTTGTTTGTACAACAAAGAGCGTTCTGTTGGTTTTACTCGTGGTTTGTATTTTGAACGTGGAGATGACGGTTTAAATGAAGGTCTTTGACTGGATTCTTCTTCAGTGTCGCTATTTAATTTGTCCACAATACTTAACACATCTTCCTGATTTTCTTTGGTGGGAGTTTTTGTTGTTGTAAAGGTACGCCTTAAAGGATTGAAACCTCTTCTTAAGCCCGTGGAATTGTTTTGCAATTCCGTTTGGTTGGACTTTTCGAGCTCAGAAGATTTATTGAGAAGTAAATCATTAGTATGCTCAATTTCAGTAGAGAAATTATGGTTTTCTTTATTTGTAGAAGTGTTAAAATTTGTATGCTGTAAGATATCCGTGATATTTTTCGCTTCTTCAGATGTAGTTTTTTCTTCAGTTGAATTGAAGTTAAAAAGTGATTCAATTAACGCTTCTTCGATAAATTTGGTGTCATTTCCACGAGTGAGATTTAAATAACCTTCTTTTTGCAACTGATCTAAAGTTTCCCTTTCTTCTTCGTATTTTTCTATTATTGCAAGTAGTTCCTTTTCAAGAATGGAGTCTGTAATTTGTTGTATATCTTCGATGCTTAATTGCTCAGTGCTACTTTCACCTTCCGTGGGAATTAAAGTACTCGTAGTTACAGGGCTTGAAGTACTGCTCAAATTGGTAGAATTTAAAGTTGTTGTTTGTAGACTGTCTGATACATTGCTAAGCTGATTGTTTTCAGGTAAACTTTCGTTTGCTGTTGTTGAATTTATACCAAGAAACTCTATGGGAGCAATTTGTTTTTCATCATAAATTTCTGTTGTAGTACCAAACTCTGTTGTAATCAAGAAGTCATTTTCAGTACTTTCTGTCGCTATTTCGTTTTCTGATATTTGTTTTGTTGTTTCGTATTCGGGCGTAGCTGTGGAAGAAGTTGATATCGTCGATATTGTCGAAATTGTCGACGCTGTTATTTGTGTCGATGCTGTTAATTTTGTGGATCCACTAGTGTTATTAATATTATTGTAATTTTCTGTTGTGAGATTTTGTGGTGTTTCAATAACATTCAGAGTTAAATTTTCTGTCACTTTTCTGCTTGCATTATTATTGCTTTCTACTCCTTCAGCTTTCAATACTGATTCGGTTGTGGATTTCTTTTCAAAACGAGATTTAAACCTATCCTTTCTCGTGCTGTATCGCGAAAGCCCATTTCCTCTAGTAAATTGTCTTGCAGAAGTACTAATAACCGGTCTTGATGCTTCCGTTACCGGTCTTGTTCTTTGATGTAAGAACGGCGGTCTGCTCAATTTTTGTCTGTAATAAAACGGCGTCGTTGTTTTAATTGTAGTCTTCTCCGTTTCTGCAGTAATATTAGATAAATCCGTGGTAGTGAAATCGATTTCGGTGGTTGGTAACTCTGTGAATTCGTCGGAATCAATTGTCGTGTCTCCTTCATCGTTTAGTGCGGTTGTGGTAGTTTCAACTTCGTCTATTTCTGTACTGGATTGAAGCGACTCACCCCCGAACTCGGTTGTACTGTTTAATTCAGTGATGGATTCTAATTTCTCATTGGTTTCAGAAGTTATTTCATGATTATCATTATTAGTTTGCTGATTTTCTATCACTACTTCAGGTTGAGGTTTCAATATATCTTTTCTTCTTGTGTTAAAACGAGAATAAACGCTTAAACTGCTTTGTTTTTCGGTTGTCGCTTGCGTTGTTGTGATTGTTAATTTTTGAATCTTGTTTAGCTTTGTTCGGTAAAATTTGGTAGATGTTTCCACGACCTTTTCAGCCGAATCATCTTTATCGTCATTTTCTCCCTTTTCAGTTTGTTCTGATGAAAAATCAGCAGATGAAGCTGTTGAACTGAAATCATTTATTTCGTCATTAATATTTAAAGTGGTCGTTTCTTCTTCTTCTGTTTGACCATTCTCTGTTGTCCATAGACTTTTATTGTCAATCTCTGTTGAATTTTGAGTTTTATTCTGAGACTTATTATCAAAAGTCGTAGAATTTTCTGCCAGTATTTGTGTTTCAGTTGTTACATCAGTTGCCGTGTTTTGGTTAATTTTGGTTGTTTTTTCATCTATTTGCGATACAGTTGTGGTATTAGCTGTTTCGGTGATGTTGAGTTTTATTCTATCAATAACCGAAGGCGTTTCTTCATTTGTTTGAGTTTCGTTTGTATTTTTCGCTCTAAATTTCTGTCTTCTAATGAGCACTTCATCTTCATCCGATTCTTTGAATTCTTCACTGTTGGTTTCTTCATTACCAACTGCTTCTGTTGTGTTTTGCGCTCCAAACTTTTGTCTTCTTTTGATAAACACAGATGGCGTTTCTTCATCTAATTTGGTATTAGTGTTTTCACCGTTATCGTCATTTGTTTCTGAATTATCAGCGCTAACCGATTCTGTAGTATTTAATTTAAGTATTCGTCTTTTATGCGACCCATAAAGCAATGATTTTCGCTTACCCACTACGGTTTCAGTGTTTTCACGAGTATTCACTGTTTCTTCATCTTGAGTATTAGTTGATTCTGTTGAATTTTTTTTTGTGCCATACAGATTAACTTTGTGTCTTCTCTGTGGAATTATACGACGAATTAAAGGTTTTTGTTCTTCACTTTCTGTTCTATTTTCGTTTTCGCTTGGTTTAAACTTTTGCCTTCTTTGAAGATTAACATGTGATTTTTCTTCTGTTACTTCTTCGTCTAAATTTTCTTTGCTACTATTAATCTTAACTTTTTGTCGCCTTTGAGGAACGACTCGTCGAATTAAAGGTTTTTGTTCTTGAACTTCTGACGAATTTGTTGAAATTGTTTGGTTTTGCACTTTGACGTTTTGCCGTCTTCTGAAATTAAATCTGGGGTATTCGTTGCCATTTTGTTCAATTTCTTCACTCTCTTTTTGTAACGGTACTTCCGAAACAGCTTCATTTGTTTTGGAATATGCTGGACGGATACGTTTAGCCCCATATGATTTGGATTTCACATTTTTAGTTACAAGGGTTTCTTCTAAAGTGCTTTGTGCAGCAGTTGAGGGCGATTCTGTTGTAGTAGGTCTTAATCGCCGAATAATTTTTCTAGTACGCCCTTTGTGTGCTTCTGAAACGCTAGATTGTGTGGTTGTTGGTACGGCTGTGGAAAATGTGGTTTGTGGTAATTTTCGGACGATTTTCCTTGTCCTAAGTGCAGGACTATGTTCCGTTACCGAGTCAAAATTTATCTTATCTGTTTTCTCTTCTTCTTCTTTGGAATCTTTAGCGTCGATGATTTTCCTTGTCCTAAGTACAGGATTATGTTCCGTAACCAAATCAAAATTGACCTTAACTGTTTCCTCTTCTTTGGAATTTTTATCTTCGATGATTTTTCTTGTCCTTATTCTAGGACTATGTTCCGTGACCGACTCAAAATTGACGTTATATGTTTTCTCCCCATCTTTGGAAAGTTTTTCGTCTTCTTCTGCATAATTAAATTTGGTTTGCGACGTTTTTCCCTCGTTTCGTATTCTTTTAACAACTCTTCTTCGGTGTTTGTCACTGTTGTCGTTAAGGGCATTAATATGTATTTCGCTTTTTTCTCTAATACTTGTTTCTGATAATTTTATATTCTCTTCTTCCTCTTCTGATGTTCTGTAAACGTCATCATCATTGTCGCTACTTCCTTTTTCCGTTATGTTGTAATAAATATCATTATCTGTTACTGCAACTGGTAATAGAGAAACGCTGTTTTTATATGTTGTATTCTGTGTAAAATCGATTATTTCTGTAATGTTCTGTTGGTCGTTGTTTAATTCCGTTGTTGTAGTAGTACTTATTGTAGTGAAATCATCAGGAACTATGTTGTTTTCTTGAGATTCAGTTGTGGTTGTCGGTGTAGGAGTTGTTGTGGTTGTCGGTGTAGGTGTTGTTGTGGTTGTGCTCGTAATTGTGGTAGTAGTACTAATTGTAGTACTAGCTGTTGATGGAGTAGGTTTGAACCTTCTAATTACTTTACGGTTAGACTTGTTGACTGGATTTTCGGAAATTGTTTCTTCTGAAGCATTTGAATGATTGAAATCTAGACGTTTTCCAGTAGAATTTTCCAATTTATAACCATTTCGTTGCAGGGTAGAAGGTTTAGGTAAAATTGGTTTTTCAGAAACAGACTCGTTAAGAACAGCCTTATCGTTTAACGGTCTTCTGAACGTTGGTGGACGAATAAATACAGGACTCTTTTTTTGAATTCTCGAACTTTGAGTGGTACTGCTTGCTTCATCCACCGCAGTTGTTGATATTGTTGTTGTTGTTGATAAAGGCCTAACAACTCTCTTACTATTTCTACTTAAATCTACACTTGGAGCTAATTTTCGTGTCCTCGGGCTAGTTTTTAAATTTCCCTCCTGCGGTTCTTCGTTTTTAACAGGAAACGCTGTAGTGCTAACGTTGCTAGCTTTCTCAGTAGAGTCAGTGCGTTGCCTCGAGACAACACGTCTTCTGGAACCATCGTTGAGTCGTTTATTAGAAATGTCCGCTGAAGTTAAAGACGAAAGGTCCGCAATTTCCTGCGCAATATCGGGTCTATATTTGCGTTCTTGAAGAGATCTCGAGTCGTAAGAGCTATCATCATAATAATGATAGCCATCTTCAGGTTGTCCAGATTCAAACTGGTGAGGTGCAAATTTTGCCGATCCTCGCCTAGTAGGTTTTTTTTGTTGGTTCGTACTTTCCGTTCTTGTAAATACTTGATCTACGTTGTAATTGGCCCCGGCTGGTTTTTCTTCACCACCAGTTTGCTCGGTGGGTGTAAAAGTATTGGTTTTTGGTTTCGTTGAAAATGGGCGAGGTCTAAATGGTGCAGTTTGCTTATTAGATCCGCTCTCAATTTTAAGTTTGTTTCTTAAATTGATCCTGTCGGATACATTAGGACTATCAGTTTCATTACTAATATTTTCTTGATCCGTATCTGAGACATCCTCATCGATCAAATCCTTATGATTGTCAGCATCTTCAGGCGTTGTAAGCGAAATGCGTTTTCTGGAATGCTTGAATCGTGTGTCTTGGATCAATCGGTTCGAGCCGCGCTTGGTCGTGTTTTCTGTTACATTTGTGCTACTATTTGAATTATCAGTGGATTCGGTGATTTTTTGGAAAGGCCTCGGTCTTAATAGGTTTCTAGAAGAAATAGGATCACTCACCTTCGTGGATGCTGTTGTTGAAGGTTCAATCGATATTGTTGAAGATCTATAACGTTGTTCGTCTTTTGATAATGAATTTTCCGTACCGTTTTGTAAGAGAATAGTTGAGAGTTGCGCCGTTTCGTCTTTTTCTGTAGCAAAATTTGATTCGTTTGGTAAAATTCTTCCTTCTAAAGTCTTCGGTACTTCTACGGTGTCTGTAATATTTTGTTGTTCCACTGTATTTATGTATTCGTTGTTAGAAAGTTCTGATGTTTTATTAACGTTTGTTATTGTGCTAAGTGTTGCTGTCTCAATAATTTTTGCTTCATCAGAATTAACAGGAGATGTCCTACCACGTATTTCAACATACCTTTAAACAGATAAAAGGTTAGAATTATAATATAATATTTTATTGTGTTGTATATCGTACTTAGGAGTAGGTTCTTGGGTTGTGGGTCGTTGTCGTCTTATTGTTACATATTCTGGGCCTAGTTTTGTGGTTCCGTCGTTTTCATCATCGATACTTTCTCCTCTTAATCTAGAATTGGAGTTTATATATATAAGAAAAAGGTGACAATAGTAAATTAAAGAACACTACCTGGTTGTCTCAAAATCAGCTTCCGTACTCGTACTGGTCGTCGAGGATCTACTTCTTGAGATTGTTTTGTATTGTGGTTGTGCGATTTTTCTGGATATGGATTTTTCTTCTTCCTTATTATCGTCAGATTCCTCTTCTTTATTCAGTGATTTTTCTGTGCTGGATCTGAATATAATTCTATAGTTAACTAAATGCACTAGAATTTTTTACTATTATTTACCTTTGTCTGGCTATCGCCGTATATTGCGGCCTCGTTCTTTTGTTTGCATCCCCATCTTTTGTGCCATCATACTGTGGTCCTCTACTATTCCTAAGTTAATAATCATTGTTAGATAATTAAAAAATCACAGGATATTAACACTTACTTCGGTTTCAGTAACGGTTTCTCGGTGTTTCTGCCACCTGCTCGACTTAGTACGCGTTCGTATAAAGTTTTACTGAAAGTAGGTGGTGTAGTAGAACCTGGCGCCGTTACTGAAACAGTTCCATCTTCATGCAGCTTTAGCTGCTTTTCTAATTCTTCAATTCCTCCTAAATGCATAAAACGAAATTGTTAAAAAATGGTAGTAGTACCGATTAAGAGTAAAACACATACCAGCTTTCTTAATTAAATCTATAAGTTCTTTTATCACTCTTGGATCTTCCTCGGAATCACCTTCATCTTCAAGGTCCTCGTCTTCATCTTCATCTTCATACTCATATTCTTCCTATAAATTCGAAGTAATTAGAAAAAGTCAAGAAAATAGAATATTTTGTATTCAGGCTTCAAGCTCGCGAGGTAGAAAAACGGCAACACATGTAACCAAATTGTTGTAATTGCTGACTTAAATTCCGTAAACCATAGCACACATTTGGTTTTTACCTAGTCGGTCGCCATTTCGATGATAACTGAACAATCAGTCCATAATGCAGGTACCAATTAAAACTGCGAGAGTTAGAAGATATAGTGTTGTCAAGTTTAATTCTATATCTAGTTTTAATGAAATCTAGCACAGTTAAAACCCTATCATTTTTTTATGGAAACCTTGTATATTATTTTCCAGATAATTGCAAACAATGTTAAATAGTGAAGTTACCTCATAATCAGAAGTTGTTGTTGATGGGGTTGAGGTAAAGGTTGTCCGAAATGTGACCGCTGTAATTTTAGGCGGACGACGAGTTGTGGTAGTTGATACGGTAGCAGCGGTTGTTGTTGTAGTTGTAGTAGATGTTGCAGTAGTTGAAGTTGCTTTAGCTTTCTTTTTGTTACACAGCACATTTTGTGTGTAATCACAGGAATCAGCTGCTTTGTTAAAGTATAATCCTGCAAATTTTAAAATTGCAGTTGTCAAACACTGTACAAAAACGATAAATAATCGATGAGGCGCGACGTTTTGTAGATTTTTATAAAAAAACTACAGAGGAATTATTGTTTGTAGACAGAGGGAAATGAGATGAGGGTAAGATGGAAAAAGTGAGAAGATGATGAAAGAGAAGATCAAGGAAATGAGAAGGCAAAGAAAGATGTACGAATAGGAGGCGGGTGTAAAAAGTTGATGAACTATAAAAAAGCGAATGAGAAGGTGATAGAGAGAAATAGGTAAGGTGAACAAGATGGTTAAAACAGAGAATCCAAGAAAATTAAAAAGAATTAATTATATTACCTGATGGACAAGTAAACTGATGAGCAATTATTCCTCCTTCAGCAGCACCACTTAAGCACCAGAAATATTTTTTACAGTCACGAGGATGTGGGAAAAATCCTTCATCTACACACTTGAAATCTAAAACAACCACAATGCAAATGTTTTTTTTTTACTAAAAACCAAGCTTATTCAGAAATGTATTGCAACTTGACTATTTGGCTATTGATGCACTTTTTGCAAAATGACCAAAATTCTTTATTGCTATTCTTTTGTCTATATCCTATAAAAGGTGGTACCAAACGGGCAGATCATTATACTTTGCAATTATTTTTTCCGTACTAACCTCCTCCAGGATCTGGAGTAGTTGGCGGCTCTGGAGTATGCCACGCTGGTGTTAATGCTGATGGACGGTTCGTACTAGTAGTAGTGGTAGTAGTCCCTCTTCTTTTCGGTTCTTTTCTTCTACTACTGTTCTGTTTATGAACTCTAAGTCTTCGTTTTTTACTTACTTGTTCCGCTTCTTCATCGGAATCTTCTTGTTCTTCTTCCTCTTCTTCTTCTTCTTCTTCTTTCTGATGAACTCTCAGCCTTCGTTTGTTGCTTACTTGAGATTCTTCATCTTTATTCTGTGACTTGGTTCTTCGCAAAGAAAAACAAGTTTAGAGTATTCAATTACATTATTTAAAAAAAATGTTTTACCTCACTCGTTTCCTGCTAGCAGGTATATCAGCATTTTGCCTTCCACCGCTATTTTGGGCAGGTTTACTATCTTCTTCTTCATCATTAGAAGTTTTCCTATTATTTTGTCGACTGCGATTCCTTGATTTCGATTTAGTTGGTTTTTCTGGAGCTATTGCATTATCAATTGTGTGTCTAAACATTAAATGGTCATGTTACGATAACGAAATGCACTATCACTTTATGAACGTACCCAGATGCCGCCATCAAAGCTTCTTTTGCTGCTTCAATTAAAGGGTACGGTTTCCCATGACAGTTTCCTCTAAAATCATCATTATCGATGGACCAAAACATAATTCCTCCCAGTCTTCTATGAGCTACAAATTCGGCTTTCTTTTTTACAATACTTTCGTCGTCGTATCCAACCCATTGATCGTCTTTGTATGCATACGGACCCATTGCACTGGGATTGGGTTGCTCTACAATCCAATCTTCTGATTTGACTTTTTCACAAATCTAAAAGAATCTAATCTGTGAGTATAAAATAAGAACACCGTTAGCAATAATTTTACTTCGTAATAAGCTAAATATCCATTTTCTCTGGTCGCGTCGCCCATTTCACCTGGTCCGTCTGCTGGGTCGCCTATTTCCGATGCATCAGGATTGAAAAGGGTGTAGGATCTACCATATGTGGGTATACCCAAAACCAATTTGCTTTTTTCAGCACCAGCTTCCAAATAATGATTTATGGTGTGATTCTGCAAACAGAATTTATATTAATTATGGGTAACTCACGAATATGTAATTAGAAAGTTTTTAAGCTAAATATTAATACCAATTACAGTATTTATTTAATTTCAGATGTGATTATCGACTTTTAGTTCCATACACTGAAGTTGCAACACATATTTATTTTGCAAACAGTCTATTTCACGCAAGATATGTTACTAGTTCTATAATTACTTTAAGTACAGTTTATTTTGTAAAAGGAAAACGTTGCTAATTTTATTGAAAGTACATCAAATGTTTACCGCCATAATAAAACTATTAATCACACCTTGTCACCTTGAATTGTGCATCTACAGGAACCTAATGCCAAAATTTATGGTGAGAGTGTGGTAAATTCTTTTGTAAAGCATTACTAAAGACGGTTACGTAGGTAAGGTCATATTTTATTACTTACATTCTTTCTTGTATGTTTGATCGGGAATTTTTATTTGGAAGTTTTTCGTCTAGTTATCAAATTTAGTTACTAATTTAGAAATTAGTTTCAGAAAGTTAAAAGAATTAATAAAACTAAATTAATATTAAAGGGTCGGACTTAAACAAGAATTAAAGTTAAATCAGTAGACAAGAAAATAAATGTTAAAAAAACTTTTTCTTGTGTAAATTATCAATTAGGAAAAAAGCTGTTATTACTTTGGTAATAGTAATTGCATTTCTAATGAAAATTATTGCAAAAACTTCCTTGCTGCAAATAGATAATGATTCATCGTGACTTCATAATCGTTTTAATTGATATTAATGAACCTATTAAAAGTTGCATTGCAGGTGAGCTAATAAGAGCGCTGTTTAAACAATAATATAAGAAAAGGTCAGTAACCAGCATTAAAGATTTTCAAAACGTTGTTAACTTTACCCGTTTACAGCAGTGGCGATTTAAACTTAAACTATTTGAAGCTTCACCTCATAAGTAAACTGCTGCGGATTAGTTAGTAAGCATGGCCAAATAATACAAGCGGTACAGCAGGTACTGACTACTAAACTAAAAAATGCTGACAAATTTTGCAACATGGGTTTGGGCCAAATGATTATGTGGCGGTGGCTTCTCGCGGAAAGGTTTGTATAAAAGAAAACCTGAACATTTTAATAAAAATTGTAACTTAAAAAGTGTTTTGGAGGGTTGCTGCCGCTGCTTCTAGTTTTTGAGGTATCTGCTAAGTTCCTTACGTATGCTCGTGTTGGTCTTCGTAGTTCTGGATAAGCCATGGCATTAGAAATTGTATTTTTGATTCGCACGTATTGAAACTTTTTAGTGCACAGCTTCCTGGCTTTTCAAACTATTAGAAAGTGTTTTTCTTTCATTACCTGACCTGCTATGTAGTTATAAGTTTTCCCGTTGGAAAGCATTGTAAAAATATACGACGTACGAACTCATTTTCTTTCCCCGTGTAAAAACTCTTGAAATTAACAAAATATGGGTGTAAGTTTTCCGGTTGGAATACATTTATAAAAACCTACGGCGTATGTAGTCATTTTATTTTCCTGTGCATAACCTCTTGAGATTAACAAAATCTATTAGAGCATGGCGCTCAACGTGGGGCCAGGAATTTTAAGAAAATTGTAGCTATAAGTTCTTCCGTTGGAAAGCATTATTAAAAACCTGCGGTGTATGTCATCATTTTATTTTTTTGTACATAACCTCTTGAGATTAACAACATTTTTTATTACAACATGGCGGCCAACGTGGGGCCAGGAATTTAAATATATTGTAGCTATAAGTTCTCCCGTTGGAAAGCGTAAACAAAAATGTATCTAAACTTATTTTTATCTGCACAATTAGTGCTTTGTGCACGCTGTTTGCGAATAATTTTTGTGAAAGGTGGAAAATCAAATCGATGGTTTGTAGGAGTAAATAATGCAAATTATAACGTGTATTTTAAGGCCAAATATCATAGATGAATAAGAGTTATTTTTATAAACATTCAGGAATTAAAATAATGTTCTTTTCAGAATTTTAATCAACTTTTCTGCAGGATCTAACTAATATGCTTCTTCAAGTACGAAGTAAAGACTACGTACATACGAGATCAACCAATTAGGTACGCACTACTTTTCAATGAAGTTTAGCAATATGAAATAATTTTGCAATACAGTTTAATTTACATGGCATTGAAAACACAAATTTGCAATCTTTTAATTAATATTCACAAGGTTTTTTCGATAATTATTAAAATGCGACTTACTATGTTCAAGTCTGAGTCATAATTGTATTCAGATTCCTCTTCCAAGGGAAATAAAGGAGAATGGTGGTTGACGGCTGGTTCAAATGCGGAATGATAATCGTAACTCAAAATATTCATCCAGTCCAAGTATCTAAAAAATAATTGATCAAAATAGTTTCATATTAACGAGGTTTCGTCAGACATAAACTAATAATTGTTTGAGAATTGTGAAACGTTACAAGTTTTAAAATAACTTAGAAAAAAAAGTAAAGTGTTGATCACACGAATCTTTTAAATATAAGGAAATACATTCAAATTATGTAAGTATTTAGAACGAGAACTATTAATGTTACATAATTAGAACAAAAAATTTACATTCGAGGCTAATATTTAAATTAATCAACAGACGTCAGTTGTAGATTCGTACTTACTTCATTAATCTTGGAACATCGTAGCCTTTATTGATGTATTCTATTCCAGCAGGAACCGCCATGGTCAAAAGTAATCGAGGTCTTCCAGTTTTTTCAGACTCCCTGTCATATTCCTCGCGCAATTCCTGTTTAGCATTTCAAAACATTAAAATTGAGGAGTGTTGCTTTAGTTGTATTATGCTAAATTTTGTTTGATATCACTGAATACGAACCTGGACTAAAGTAGCATAATTATCCCTATCTCTCGGTTTGCCACCGTCTCTGAAACTGGGATATTCCCAATCCAAATCCAAGCCATCGAAGTGATTCTGCCTAAGGAACTTGATCGAATTCTTCACAAATTCTTTTCTCCTCTCCGAATTCGCCACCATAGGAGAAAACCTTGAAGAACCCTCGTTCCATCCACCGACTGCCAGCATCGTTTTCAGGTTTTTGTTGTAGGTCTTTAAACCCGTGAATTTTGCATATCCACCTACGCAAATGTGATGTGTTCAAAATACTTCTTATGCAGTAAAGGTGACAGAATTGAAATTATGGTTGTACAATATGAATTGCTAATTTAAACAAGATATCAGAGATGCCTTGCTTGTAAATATCAAAGAATTCACACAATTCTGTTAAAATTACCTTTTTCTATGTCTTGATACTTGTCGAATGGTTTAAAATTATTTTCTTTAGTGAATCCTCCGAAAGCATAGATAAGATGCGTGCACAAATATGGATTGATATTTTGTGGATTAAATTTTGCCGTTCCAGGCCTGTAAACCGACCAATTCGTGTAGTAACAAACCACGCGAGTCTCCGCCGTACCTGAAAAAATAAATTGAAAAATTAACTTTAAAAATAATTGCTTTGTTGCAATATTTTGATCATTGTATGTAGATTGTGAGAAATAAGGATCAATGTCGTGATTTAAGTCAGGGCTTGTTTTTTATTGTATTTAATAAAGGCCGCATAATATTTTTATATAAATGTCGAGGTTACAATCAGAATTTTGAAACAAACGTTTTTGATTTTTACCAAAAATAAATAATAAAATTTTTTCAAGATTTTAAGCTCAAATTTCAAGAAACATTTAAAAAAATTAAATTTACTTGTAAGTATTCACAATGCAGAGTTTCTCATTATCTCAGCAACATCAAGAAACAATTAAGAAAATGTGATTTCCAGAATTACACCATTTTCGTTCTTAATGAGCCTGGAAGTTTTATGATAAATTAGACATTTAATTTCCAAGTCTGTTAATCCTGTTAAACACGTATTTATTTGGTTCTTAAGAAATCGGCCATTGTCACGTCCAATACTTACAAAATTTAGGTTTACATTAACCTTGGCCAAGTTTTCACTTTAGTTAATGAAAAGTGTAACGACCGTATGGTGTTTTAAATTGCAGTTGGATGCAATACAATGTTAATACTCTTAACATTGATTACGCTTTTGTTTTGTTTTTTAATAAATAAACGCGCTTTATTATTTTAAATAAAAAAAACTTAAAACCATCTATTTATAAGCAATGCAGCGTTAATGTTGATAGTAAGCCGATATGTTTTTAATTAACTACTTTCACCTACAGATTTATGTAAATATTTTTAATTATTTAATTATAATTTTATTATTAATTAATAATTATGGTATGCGTTTTAATACAAATGCATTTGACTATTAAAAAACAATTGAAGTTGAAGACTGATGAATAGATGGGGGAAATAGAAAAATCTCTAAAAATTCTCTTTTTACATGAAAATATAGTATAAAAATTAAAGTTGTGTTCTTAGAATGTTACCTAATTTTATAACATTAAACTTAAAATAACTTTAACACTAAAGGGGAATTACACTAGTAACGCCCTCTATTATGTGCGGCGAGAAAAAGTTGCAAAGCAACAAACCGGCAAAGTTGCGATCGGAACCTGCTAAGCAGGTATCTGCGATCGCACCGGCCTCTAAGCACAAAACACAGAAACGCCCGTGTGGCAAGAAATAAGAAAGAAGAGATTTGGTTTCAATTATGGCTAGAATAGACCACCTGATGAGTTCAAACAAGAACGAAACATGTAGTGGTCTATTCTAGCCATAATTGAAACCAAATCTCTTCTTTCTTAAAATAACTTGCCTATTTAAAATAAAAGTTTTATAAATGTATACATACATATTACTTAATTTTTTAGATTGAAAGTTTAATTGATTTTTTTATGTTAAAATAATATTTTGGAAATTGAGTTCGCAACAAATGTGAATGTGAACTTATGGAAGGCCATTTTACTTTTCATTAAACAATTTATTAACGTCATAACATTTTTGAGGTCAAACAATGATTTTGACGTCATAAAATGATTTTTTGACTACAAAAATGCATTTATCAACTTTAAAAAATTTTCATGGCCTCAATAATTCGTTTCTGACGTTAGAAAAATATTTTTGACCTCAATAATTGATTGATTGACGTAAGAAATGATTTTTAAACGTCTAAAATGTATTTTTTGACGTTAAAATAAATTATGTCACTACCAAAATTGATTGTTTGACGTCTGAAAATTCATTTTATTATGTTAGAATTTAAGGAAAAAATTATTTGATTTGTAATTTGTAGACATGTATTACTTTTTTTTAATAACAGAATTTTAGTATTTTAGTTGCAGATTCAAGCAGAGGGTACTTGGACAAATTAAACCATTTTTTCGAGCTCTTTGTCTTTAAAGTGACGACCATTACGATTTTTCGAAAATAGTTTCTGTATCGGCTGTTTGCTCAAAAATGATAATTTTTGAAATCATCAAAACTGTGAAGAGTAAGAATCTTAAAAAACATAACATTTTTAACAAATTAGTTCTTAAACTCTGACCACGCAATCTATGTATACATTAAAGGCACTGATCTTAGGTTGTCTCAGTTTTCGGGTGCCACACTCAGTCACTCCAACGCTGTCGTGCGCAGCGGCGCTTCAGCGCTGCTACGCGTCTAAATTAATGCAGCAGCATAAGTCTGCTGCCATATTGGTATTTATTTATTTAAAATTTGATTTTAAACTTCCAGTTTAAGGTTTCAATTGGATTAAAATTAATTACATTTGAATAAGGATTTAAATAATTAAATTGATGCAACAGAAGGTATCTTCTGTATTGTTTGAATTGTGCAAAAATGTAAACTGATTGCAGCAGAAACAAACTTACGCCATGTTTGACTTGAAATTTTTTTTCAAGTTCAAACTGCAACTGGATTAGAATTTAAAAAAAATTAAATCGATGCACAGAAAAAAACTTTTCTCATGTTGGGATTTATTGACTTGGAATTTAATTTAAAGCTCAAATTTTAAGTTGCAAATCGGACTGAAAATTAATTACATTTGAACTAAATGGATACAAAAAACCCTTGGTTTTTGCATTTGTAAAATAAATACCGCCACCTCAGGTTCAGTTACGAGATGGAATTTGATATTGTTTATGGTGTGCTGCAAGGTTACGCTTGACTCAAATATTAGGAGCTCGAGTTATAGTAACAAACACGCTAGGAACAAATTGTTGCGTTTACACTACCAGATTGCATTTAGGAAAGAACTAACCGTACTCGTGGGCTACGCTCTACGCTTTTGTTTGTTTTCTTCCAAGCTGCGACAGGTTTAAGAGATTCGGATTTAATACCTACAATTACAGCAATTCCTATAAAATTCAAAAAGCTATGATATCGATCCGCGGTACGCTACACTAACTACTTTAATACCTTATTTATTAATCGGAAAAAGAAACAAAGAAAAGTGAGCCATGGCCCACTGGTACCGCTATTTTTGTTTAATATTGTAGATTCATATAAAGTTAAGGAGGAGCGTCAGCAATATGAATGTGGTGGGCAGGTTGCTCTTTATAGAATAGTGGAATGCAAAAAAGTTGAATTTCAGTGTAAGTATATCCGTGTTTGTATAAAATCATAGTTTTGTATAAGTACGTATACGGTTGCGTTTGCCGTAAACAGTTACAAAAAAAAAATTAAAAAGCGAGTTTTTGAATCTCAGATATTAACGGAAATACACTTTTGGTGACAAGAAACTCAAAAAACTGTTTTTTAAAAAATGTCTATTTGTGGGTCCGCCTTTTTTTGGTTGTAGTGCATCTAAAGGTAAATCAAATACTTTTTCTCCAAATGCTGTATCTTCAAAACGAAGGCCGTTACGAATTTATTCGTATTATCGCCGCTTACTATGTTTACGTTCTGTATTTTAGTATTTGCTGTCAGCCGTCGTAGTAGCACGATGTTGGGGAACGCTGGTGCGGCATCCTATCGCACAGGTTGTCGCAAGTTCAAACTCTCACGAAATTATGGCTTCTAGTAGTGATTTTAATTTTTGTGTAGTTATTTAGTTTTAGCCTTAACATCAGCGATGGGCCAACAATAATTAGATATAATAAAAATAGAGGCAATTGTACTTACTTAAATTTATTTTCCATATGATCACAGCTACAATCAGCAACCATAACCATGGATGCATCTAGAACAAATAAAAAAAAATTTAAAACCTAAGACTCTAAAAGGAAATGAGAAAAATAAATAATAGTTTTTAGGCAATCTTTGCAAATGCCAATAATATTAAACAATGTGTGTTTTAATTTGTATGTAAATGGGACTTTATAGACTTAAGCTTTTTCCCATCCTTGCGTATAAATAACGCTTTCTTCAAAGATACGCATTAAAATTATAGATATGTATCATATATGCACATTGTTGACGTTTCAGAAAACATCGATATTTTCACAAGATTAATCCGCAGGTATTTCTTTCATGTGATAATTTCTATTAATATTTTTTATTCATTTATAAACATCCATTTCCCGCATATTGTAATCTTGAAAAAACTTTTCACTTAGAAACATCAAAACAATAACAGTCATTGTTATTTGTGGCCGGCGTGTGAAGCGATCTTTATCGCGATATTCAGGCGGCGAAGTCAATTGTGTGGGTGTACCTTCGTACAATTTGTTAGTTACAATGGAAGAGAACTATTTGCCAATACTTATGAAATCGTCATAAAAAAAGGTTGTTTAATCGCCACGCCCGATTTTGCTGAATGCAGCAAGCAACTATTTTAAGTGCACATTCCATACACATTGTGTAAAAACATTCCAGACATAAAAAAGGAGCGCAGGTGTAGTTGATAGTAGTTCTCTTGACCACACCACGGAAATTGTTGTACGGAATGTGTTCGAATTTTTGTCTCCTGATACGATCAATAAGCTGATTTCAAACAAAAAATGTTACGTATCAAATTAGCTTACTAGCTGTCGGACTAATGTCACGAAACCTTTCCCGTCCCTATGTATTTTGTAAACAACATTGTGTTGCAAAACCTCTCTTATTAGGCATTTCAAACTTCCATAGAAAATTGGTTCGGAAATTTCAAGGTGTTTGAAAAAATTAAACTCTTATTGAAAACGTATTCGGTGGCCGTTGAAAATTTGATTTTTACTCAGATCGAGAATTCGCTAAAAAACCAATTATTAACATCAAAAAAAAATTTAAATCGAGAAATAAATTTTTGACATCAAAAAGATTATTTGACGTCAATAAATGATTTTTGACGTCAAATATTTATTGTCTGACGTCAAATGCGATCTTATATTAACTTGTGTGAATTTATATTTCGATTGTAATATTTAAGAAATTTAAAGATGAGTTTTGCGAAACAAACTATTTTTTATTGACTTTGGGAAATAACCTAAAACTATTTTGGCCCCAAAGAAATGGAATTTTTTACGACAATAAACAAATTGAGGAATAATCATTGCTAATCAATAAATAATGTTTTAATATTAATAAATAAATGTTTGGCGTTGGATAGTGTGTGGACTAGAACCATACTGTAATATTGACTGCTAGGGGAGCTATCTGGGTTCGAATACATCCGCATCAGATTGTTGTAGTACACTGATTAAAAAATTGTTTTCAAACGTCAAAAAAACAATTTTTAATTGTAGACGTCTAAAAATAATTTTTAACGTAAAAAAATCAATTAAATTGTTGACGTCGAAAAAAAATTTGATTAGAATAATCAAAAAATATTATTTGACGTCAATAAATGATTTTTTAACGTCAAATATTTATTTTCTGACGTCAAAAGAACATAAAAGTAGAACGGCGATCTGTGGATTATTTGACATATTCAAAATTGAAATTAAAATGTAAGCGACCTAATATTAACTTGTGTGAAGTTAGATCACTTACATTTCGGTTATAATATTTAAGGGATTTAAAGATGAGTTGCGAAACAAACTAATTTTTATGTAAAATTACCTTAAAAAAATTTAATTACGAAGAATACGTTCGCGTAAACGGAAATAATTTCAGACGTTTATTGACAAGCTAATTAAAATAAAATGCGTACTATGGGAATTTATGAAAAGAAATTAATACCATGTCGTGAGAAAATTACTAAAAATTATAATATGTGTAGTATAATAAAGAAAGTACTTGAAAGTCCGACTAAAGATTCTACCACTTGCTTTAATACCTACATACATACGAATATGAGGAGCTTAAGTAGATCACCTGTTGTGTTAACAGCAACACTTTCACTATTAGCTGCCATTGCGAAACCGACTTAACTAGAAATTAATGTAATTTGGAGTAGGTTAGGAGCTACGATAATGATAATGTCTCCGAAAAACGAGTTCGTATGTGAGATGTTGATCCATCACACTTCCGCTATTCATTTCTTTTATGAAAGGTTTTAAAATAGAAATTTTCTCGGTTTTCCTTTACAGTAATATTTATTATGGAAAGTAGAAATAACCGTTACAATTCATTTCATTCCAGTTCTATAAATACGTTTCCTGATTAATTTGCTTTTTACGCTGATTATTATTATTATTATTAATGGCATTAAAGTTATAATTCTCAACTCGTGAATGCAGGTCATTGTGCAACTCAAAATAATCTAGAGGAGTTTGAATTCATAACGTGAAATAATAACATTGGAATTTTTACTCAAAGGCAAAATAATAAATGAAAATATGTCACGTCGTGAAAAAACTTGTTAATTTCTCTTATATCTGTAACAGGTGGTGTTGCTAAATTAGTCACTTTTTTATGATCGATTTCGCAATTTTATCTAGTTCTAGGGTCGTACCAAAAAATACACACTTTGTTTCTATACAAAAATTAGAAATTCTGAAAATCCTCTTCGTGCGGTATTGCATTATTATGGTATTAATTTAATGTAACCATAAATCACAAGATAAACGTTCAGCATGTCCTTATGAAATATAAAATTAATAATAATTGGCACTTTGGGTATTTAGGCCGTCTAAAGCCCGAGGGGCCTGTAATGATATTCCGGTTCTGTCTGGTGTAATAAAGTAAGCATTTTTATACATACATGCTGCTGAAGTAAACCCAACGCACTGTTTTTAGAAATTCGATAATTTCAGAAAACACGTTAAACAACTTGGTAAATTCTTTTAGAGTGGTCAGTGTAGATAAATTCCTGTTTTTAAACTTTAAAGCAGCCATGTAAAACGAAATGCAACAAAATAGCGAAGAAACAGTTTTGGTTTCATTCACACCTTCACTTTCGTGTTTGTTGTTTTTGTTATAAAAATATTGAACCGATCAAGTTAATCAATTTTTTTTGAAACTTGCACATTAATAATAACAAAAAATTAAACACTTGGTTTAATATTATTATTAACATAAGAAAGAGGTAGACATAATGAGAATGAGTTGCACTTTAATTCAGGGACATATTCAGTAACGCCTCACAAGATTTGTCACATTAAGTATAATAGATTAATTAAAGCGTATAAACAAAATTGAACAACAGTAAAAACAAAAAATGTTTAAACTGAAAAATATTTGTTTTGTAATTTGAGCGATACTTTTGCCTTTGTATAATCATAATTGACTTTGAATGAAGTAAAGCAAAATTTTAATGTTTTACAAATAAATAAAGTTTTTAGGTTGGCATTACTACGTTAAAATTTATATAGGGTTGCTCAAGAGTATATGAATACAACACGATTGTGGCCTCAATTAGAATTCCGAAAAAACATTTTTTTGGTACAAGTTTACGTTCCTATTTAAAGCTGTTTTATCACGTACTAAGAAATCGTATGCGGTGCTTTTTAAGTAGTGACGTCATACACATTTTTACAAATGATAATTTTTTTATGTATTTGTTTAATATCTTCTTCACATTATTGCTACACTTTTATAGAATTAGGCCACAAAACTGTTGAGAAAAGAAGTTTGATTGTATTTTCAGGTACGATTCTTCAAATCTTGCAAGTTGGGAGGCTTATTTTCATATATTTTCGATTTTTGAATCACCCCATAGTAAAATATTTGAGGGGCTTAGATTTGGAGAACGAGGTGGCTACTTTCTTCCAATGTAACTACTTGAAAATACTAGCGTCTGGTGTCTTGGTTTAACAGCCGATCCTACCTCATTCTATCTTTCATGACTTGTGCACCTCCTCGACATGCAGCTGGAATGTGTGTAAAGCTATCGCCGTCAGCAGAGATCGTAAGCTTCCTTAATCACACGCACGTGTTTTAAAATTGAAATTGTATATGTTGCTTTAAAAGTTAAAAAAGACGTACAATATAAAATAAAAATTATTATTTAAAAACTATTTTTTTAAGAGCTCTACAAAATAAATTTAAAAAAATATTTTCAACGTTACTTCTTGTAAAAAATGAAAATCAGAAGTTAATTTCGTTTTGTATTTTGTACGCTGTGCCGTGCATGTTATAAATTATAAAAAAGAGGATTGTTATTTTGTATTGAATACAATTTATTAGCAATGAAAAAATCGGCTTTAACAATGCAATTTCACTTTACACTTACACTTTCATTAACTTGCTTTACTTTCGATGTAAATATCACACTCCTACAAACAACCGCATTGACAAGTTAACGCTGCACAATGCGAGCCAATATTAGACGGGGATCGGCTGTTAACCCAAGACACCAGACGCTAGTCTTGAAAATATTCGGTACAAATAATTTCCAATATTCAATTCCTAACGTGTTAAAACTTGTTAAATCTAAATACACTCATTTGGTCTACCTCGCGAGGAAATGAAGCTGTAATGACCGTTGTTTTGCAAAAGATCCAAAAGAGGTTATGTAGAAAATAGGACCTAATGTGATGCCTTTTTAGATGTCGATTTTTTGTAAATATTCAATGTGCAGTTCTTCCATCAAGAGATTTTCATTAAACCAATAATGACAGTTATGCCTATTTGAAAAACAAATATTTTTATTATGACTGTTACATTAAATACGTCAAAATAAAGTGTCCCCGGAAGTTAAAAATTATTGATTTTAACTACGTGATTATTGAGATTTTAAAAAAACGGTTACAAATATCACAGTGAAATTGAATATTAAAATATGTGGTAAACATTGTTAAAAATATAGAAAATATTGCTTGAAAGTTAAACATTGCGGATTTTAAATATTTGGTCATTTAGATTATCACTGTGATATTAAATTAAAACATTAAAAATGTTACAGTAAAATTGAATAATATTGATTTAAAATATGGGGCATTCTCTATTTATTATAACTGTGATAATAAAACCACGGAAAATGTTGCTGAAATTTTAAATATGTGTCATTTATATTGTGACTGTGGTATTTCATAAAAACTTCATAAAAATTTCACGGTGAAATTAATAATTTTAGATTTAAAGAATGCACAGCGACATGTGTTTAATGTTTTTAATACCGCAGTCATAATAAAAATCTTTAGAAATTTGCAATTGACAAATTAGTGCGAAATTTTAAAAAGTTTTCAATAACACAGTCATAATATAAATGAGATCACGTAATTTTCGTTAAATATTACATTCGTTCCAGATATCAGTATTGCATTTTTAATCTCATAAATTTATATCTGATCCCTGAAATGCATTTCTTATGTCTGAAATAAAAATCACTACTTATAAATGTTTTGTAGTACATATTTCACAAACCCTATTAAAAATTAAACGGCTTGCCATAAAAATAGGGTTTCAATATGGATCAACATTTTTTTTAAATAAACGCTAAGGTTTAAATTGTACTACTATTCCATAAAACTAAATAATGTAACTTTAACGAATTTGGAAAGTATGTTATTGGAAGTATGAACATTTTATGCTGAATTAGATGATAAACACAAGTACGCATATTAGTGTTCAAAATTTAAAGTCCTGCTTAGAATCTTTCTGAACATTTGTATGGACCTTACGTCTAGGTAGTTTTTATTTATCTTTCAACTAAATAATTTTTATGCTCGGGTGGCACAATTTAAGTATCAATTTTAACACTTCTTGTAGGTATACTATGAAGAAATTACCTATCTATTTACCAAATAGTTTAAATTGTTTTTTCAAAATCTTTTTGATGTAACTCTATGTAAATGTACCATTAGTGTAAAGAAAATATTAAAAACGTCAGAAAATGAAAATTACAAAAATAGGTGACCAACTGATACGCAAAATTCTGCAAGAAGTAAATATATAACTATTAAAAAATTAATAGTTTATTAATAAAATAAAACTCTTGGTAATTGTTTCACAATTGGTTGGTATTTATTTTCTCGACTTAAGTTTCAACCATCACGGTTATCGTCAGGAGTTTACAAATCAAAAGTTTGATTTGTAAACTCCTGACGATAACCGTGATGGTTGAAACATAAGTCGAGAAAATAAAAACCAACAAATTGTGAAACAATTACCAAGAGTTTTAATTTGTTAATAAACTATTAATTTTTTAATAGTTAAATATTTATTAATAATGTTTCACCATGTGCCTACCACACAATCAATTCAAAATATTCTGCAAGAAGTATTTCTTTACACAAATAATACTTAATTACGCCAGAATCGTTGTAGTTTTCATACTTTTAACAAACCTGTACAAATGTGCGTGTTATGATTATCATAATACAATCTACAATTTCAATACATGATTTAGCACTGCATATTCTCTCAATTCTGAACACGATTAACCTAGTTATAGCCGGTGTAATATAAGGATGATACCAACCTACTAATAACAGAAAGTGAATTATGTAATAAGGAATAGTCCAGCAAAAGGTATTACGCAACAACATACCACATATTTGGCAAGTTTTGTTCATAACATTCTTACAATAGAAATTTTAAAATTGTTACTCATACGGTTACTTTGCACAAACACACTTTTCAAAGTTTGGGGGGACAATAACATTCCGAGCTCTACCCACACCCTTGTTTCTATAAAAACTTGCTCGAATAAATAATAATGTTTGCGTGGTATAACCAACCAGCTAGCTAATGCAGTTTTCTTCAGAAACATAGTTTTAATATGTATTATATTCAAGTTATATAATTACATGCCTTCAGCAAATAAAATTATTTTAAAAATAATCATTTAATCAACATAAGTTATTTAAAAATTATTATCAAAACTCGAACGAGTTTCTTGTTTAACATAAATTGCAAATATAGAAACGGACATTGTAAATACTTCTCCCTGTATATTTCTTGAGATGGTGATCATGATACTCTGCTTGAAGTACCGACCTACACAAATAATATTAGCAAAACATAATATGGCGTTAATTAGCTGGCTACTTTTTTTAGAACTTTTGCGGGGGTTTGTAGCGGCATTCCTGCAACCTGAATTAGCAAAAGAATGCGTTGGTTCTGGTTAAATAAATATAACTGCAACTACCTAACTAAATACTTATTTTTTTTCTTTTATTTGATTTTGGAGAAAGGTCTGACATACAAGAAATAGAATTATGTTATTTCTGTATGATGTAGTAATAAGAAATCAGAGAAATTTTGATTTTTATCAAATGCTGATTTATGTACAAAAATGTGATCTTACTTAATTGTGCAAAACCCGGAAGAGATTTAGATGCGTGTATTAAGAGCAGGTCTTTCCACCTCCCAATAAGTTTTCTTTATAGGCAATAAGCGTCTGTGTCGTCTTTCCACCTTCCAACAAGGTTTAGTGGGCCGATAACGGCCACTATTCGTCAAATAACTTATTGGACACCCAAATCCGCAAATAAGAAGTTATCTTGCAAATAATTCAGACGACAAGCAGCGAAAGTAGCCAATATGCGTAAGTATCAAACGACAGGACTAGCGTCTAGTGGCTTGATTAGCAGCCGATCCTACCTCATTCTAACTTTCATGACTTGCGCACCTCCTCAGCATGCAACTGGAATGTCTGTAGTGCTATCGGCGTCAGCAGAGATCGTAGCCTTCCTTAATCACACGTACGTGTTTTAAAATTGAAAACGTCAGTTGTATAATAGTATGATCAAAAAGTCATTGGATCGCGGTTGCTGTGGAATTTCAAAGCTATCTATAGAATTACTTACTTCTAAATCTCGCTCGATTATGGCGAAGTTAGGAAATTTTTCACGGAATTCATTTAAACATAAATTAGGTGAATAAACCCAGTTACCGTTTTCACCACGATTTCCATTACGGTAATATGCTCTAATCATAAAAATTTTATGTTCTGTTTGAACATTTTTAATTATAATCCGCTGACTTTTGAAAGTAAATGTCAAAACTAATAGAAATAAATAATTTCATAGATGACTTGTCAATTCCACAGCAACTGCTATCCAAAGACTTTTTGATCATATGTTATATGTTGCTTTAAAAGTTAAATAATAAAAAAAATGTACAATATGTATAAAATAAAATTATGCAGTTTATTAGCAATGAAAAAATCGGCTTTAACAATGCAATTTCACTTTACACTTACACTTTCATTAACTTGCTTCACATCCGATGTAAATATCACACTCGCACATACAACCATATTGACAAATTAACACTGCACAATGCGAGCCAATATTAGACGAGGTTGCGCAAGTCAGGATCGGTTGTTAGTCCAAGCCACTAGACGCTAGTGGGATTTGACAGAATAACGCAGGGTAATGTCAGTTGGCGGTTGCATACTCTATTTCGCTTCTAACCATACGCATTTCTGTATGGTTATCTTCGTTTACTATTTGCAGTGAAGTTGACCCAAGCGAGTTTTTACTACCAACATAACTAATGTTCTCAACATCGTAGTTGTTGGCCAAATAACTATTGGGACTTGGGAGAATAAAGCATGAATAAAGTAGGGTCGAAAGACGGTACTACTTATTTAACAAATAAATCTACCCGATAAAATTATTTGCCCAATAATTATTGGGTAGTTTATTTGGAGATTGAAAGACCGGGCCTAAGTTAAATTCTTTTAAGGCCTACCAACGAGCAAGATTTAATTCTGTATTAACAAAATTATTACTAACTTTAGATTTAAACGAATCCGTAAACAATTTTGCTAAGCCAGCAAAATCACGTTGTCAAACATGTTGTTGGAGTATTTTTGACAATAAATTGTGTAATTAAATCTGCAGTTTTTTTTAATTTAATTAACTACATACCTACATCTATATTGTCATATTATATGTATTTTAAGTATAATTTAAAAAGTACAGTACTAATAAGTCAGAGACTTTTGATAAATTAAAAAAAATGAGCATGATAAAATCACCAGTCGTGTGCTACACTATTCACTTAAATTGTTACAAACGCAGAAAAATGTACGAAAAGGCGAGTTTAATTCTTCACAATCCTACTTTGGGCGATTTTGGTGCTGTTTTTAAGTGTTAAGAGTCCCCCCTCCTGTCGCAAAAAAACCTTTACAAAACATAAAAAAATTAAGATTAAAAAACGCATCATAAAACAATTATGAGAATTTTGGAGTAACATAAGTAAGATTTGCTCAGATAACTACCTATAACAAAGAATTACAAGTTCTAGATTGTTTTAACAACATGCTAATGCAAAGATTCTAATTCTCCAACAGTTATTTTTGAGTACATCGATGCAAACTTGCGTTTTCTTTCATGTAACTAACTTGAATATTTTTTTAAATTGTATTCAATTATCATCGGCCTATTTTTGCCGCTATAAGCATTATCACCGACGCCAGAGAGTGTATACTACTACATTTGTTAATTTAGCCAAACCTCCTCTGTTACACAAAATAGATCTTTAATTCTTTGCCGTGCAAACATCGATAATTCTGAAAGATGGAACATTCCTGTACATTCCTGCATTTCCCCAACCTTGGTCGAGGCTCGAAGACTAAATCCCTCTGTCTGAAGATATTAATATATCTATGGAACGACGTTTTAATTTTTGCTAAAGATTCAGAAAACTATTTTACTCACATTAATAAATATTTTTTGACTTCTAATATTTTAAGACTTCAAAAACTGATTATGTGACGTAACGAATTGAATTCTTGACATCTGATAATTATTTATTTAATGTAGCAAGCAATTAAAGAAAATGTACTTAATTACTAATAAATAAAACGGATGTTTTGACATCAAAAGTTGGTTTTTTGATTTCGAAAATCAATGTTAGGCGTGAACAATTGATTTTGTTACGTTTTTAAAATTATTTGCTTAATGTAGCAATTATAAATTTGTAAATCTGGGTATAAATTGATTTTTGAAGTCAAAAATTATTTTCTGTAGTCAATAATTGATTTTTTGACGTCAAAATATGATTTTTAAATTTTACATCAAAAATTAAATTTTTATGGTAAATATAAAATAATTGATTCATAGTTTACAATTATTTTTTTTGTTCTTTGATTATTTTATTATAAATTACTTGGAACAGTTTTCAGACGCCAAGAAATAATTTTATGATGTCATAAAATGGATTTTTTTTTGTCAATAAATAATTTATTAAGTCAAAAATGACAGGATTTTAATAGATAAATGTTTTCTGTAACCTTGCAACTGAAGTTTCTAGTAAAACGTTTTAGAATCAGTCATTTTGCATGACGCCACTCTGTGCTCTCATACTCTATTTTAGTCTGGGGAAATGCTGCTGATTGGCGCAGAATGTTTCAGAATGAATTCAGAGTTAAAGTGTGATGACAACTGTAAACTTACGCTTTTGCTAATCGGGAAATTTTAACTTTCTTTTCGGTGTACATATTAAGCAATTTCTTGTATGTTAAAACAGACCTGGATTTTCTCCCAACTCATGAAAATGTACATACATAAGATACAAAAAATAAGACGAATCTGGTATCTGATTTCACTCCATTAAAAAAATGTCAAAATGGGTCTAATTATTTAGCCATAAAATTTTACTGATGAAATTAAAATATTACTTCTGAAATTGCATAAAAGTAAAATCAAGACGTTTCTGTTAAGTACAGCGTTTTATGATGTATTGACATTCATGATTTTGTGTATTTGTAATACGAAGGACTTGTAATTATGTAAACATCTAATACGTTTTATTGACTTATGTAAACATCTCTATATGCATCACTTAAATAAATTATTCAATTGTATTCTCTTCGGAAATTGGGAGCCTTTTATGATTCTACAGATCAGAAAATGTTTTTCAAATTGCTTTTGTAATAAGCTTGACATGGAAAGAAATCAGTGTTTTACAACTTAAAATTAATTTCTGACATATATACTATTTTTGCACGACCAAACCAAGAAGTTATTGTCCCAATGGACAAACTTTTTCACACCTTTTAATTACACTTCGTTCAACGTTCAAAAAATTGATATGTATAAATCTGAATTATTAGTCGGCTTCTTTGTAAAAACGCGATTGCTAAAAATAAAAACGTTGAGTTTACTGCCATACACGTAAATCCAATGTCAACAGCTTTTTAAAGATGTTGCAATAACAACTTAAATTTCCGTGGTATGCGCTAGTCTCTGCTCTGAGGTAGCTCATCATTATTCGCATTGTTTTTCTAAAACTTAAATTCAATAATATTTCAATGAAAAATTAACATTAAAACGTTACTTTTGTAGCGATTGTTCAAAAAATCGAATTTGTAATAGGAAATGAAATACTAGTTACGAAATGTAATTACATGCATAAATCATAGGGAATAGAATTGCAAATAATTCGATATTAAATTTCCTGACTCGCAAAAATCATGTTGTTCATTGTTCCATGTTGAGACTTAATGAAAGCAAAGTTGAATAATAATGATGTGAAAATTGATCTAACACAGCCATGGCAGCTGAATGTTTATTGAGAAAAGTTTTAAATGTGTTTTTCTCAATAAACACTAAATTAATGAGTAACAGAAGGTTATACCACACCCATCCGTTTTGTATAAATTCGTTTAGCATTACGTAACCTATGAATTTGAAGATATCAGCTAAAAACTAATTCTTTGTATGTATTTATTTAATAAATTCAACCCCGTTCTAAACTGTCATCAGATATAAACTAGCATGTTGGAAAAAAATAAACACCATTGTGTTTTAGCGTCCCCGTTAATGAAACTGTACAATTGATCATTATTCATTAGACTTGCTAATAAAGATATTTGCATTAATCAAAACTTTTCAATGCAAATTATGTTATGATTTACTACTAGTTCGGTTTGTCAAACTTAAGCTGTACCTTGATTTTATTCATGACAGAGACCAATTCGTTCTTTTTATGTGAATAAGATTAACATCGACTTGGTTCACACCCTTCCCGTTGACTCATTTTAAAAGTTTTAGATTGTAAACACATAAATTGTATTTAATAAGTGTTAGAATATTTTTCTGAACTTTTGAATGTTGGCATAGTTAAAACAATGCAATTCAGTGAACCATCAATAATGATGATCATTTTGCAATATAATTATTAATTTTCTTAGTCAATTTCTCTTGGCACAGTCTACGCATTACCTTCAAAGGAATCACCCACAACTCATAAAGTCATTATCATTACCATTGTGGTATAAAAATCCCACACATACTGTATTAATAATGCAGTCTGTTATTCATATGAGTTAATTACTGTTTTCTTAGACAACGGTTTTGGTCTTTCATGGCCAACAGAATTTTTAAAACATTTTAAGATCAAGCTCCAAAAATTAAAAAGATACCGGAAATCCATCAATGAAACCGAACCGGAATTAACATTTACGTTTACTTAAACTTTTGTATTTCTTGAGGTTCCTTCCTGTTTACTAAAACTAATTTAAGAGAAACGTGTTCAATTTTACCGAATATACATTAAATTGGTGCTAATTCATCCTAAACAGACCAGTTTTAATAAAGTCCAGAACCACTTTCAATTTTCATTCCTCCAAATCGCGCTTATCTAACTCTTTATAAGTTCTCTTATGTGTATGCGTATGCGTGTAGGTAACTACGTAAGAAATTCCAAACATATCTCTCGAGGTGTGTCGCATTTTTAAAAAACCCATTATTGACGTTGGATTTGCCCCGATGCGGTGTCTTCAAAGTGAAAGTTGTTAATTTCTCTGCTTACTTTCGCTTAATGATTTTATAGTTACATCTAAAGTACGCATCTATCATAATCATAATTATGTTGTGAGGTTTTTGTAATTGGAAACCTGTATTAATTGCTCAATCACAATCGATTATTAACGGTTTTTCACACATACATAGCTTTGTTTATTTAATTAGAGGAAGAAAGTACCACATCAGTTTAAAAAATTATTAATTGGCAAAAAGTCTGTAATTATTTGGACGGCGAAACACAATCATCTTTATTTTATTTTTTAATTTTTGCTACTTCTGACAATTAAGAAAATCCTATGTTATTTGCGAAAAATTCTAAACATGTGTCGTTTTAAAACATCCACGAAATTTCTAATACTCAGTGTGTGGATTATCACCTTTCATGAGAAGGGCAAATTTGAAAATATTATTTATTTTTATTTTAATATTATAAATATAACCATGTAAAACTTGGAGACGTCGCCGTTTGATTTTTTATTAAACACTAATTCACGCAAGAAACTATTTTTTTGACATCAGAAAATAAATGTGAAAAAAAGTTTATTTGAAGCCCTAAAATAATATTTGACGTCGAATAAATATTTATTGACGTCAAAAAACAATGATTGACGTCAATCTTTAAAAATACTTTTCATACGTGTAATATTTACTTTTTAATATCAAAAATCGACTTGGTAAACTCAAAAATCAATTTTGTGACGTTAGAAATGAAATTTACGACGTCTGAAAATAATTTTTTTAATTTAGAAGTTGAAAATAAACTGTTTATTTATTAATAAATGAAACAAATTTTTAGACGTCTAAAATTGCTTACAAATTTAGAATTAAATAGTTAATCTACATGTGCCAGTCCTTAACGATAATTAATTATTTTCAAACGTCAATAAATGATTTTTTGGCGCCATAAATGTATTGATTTACGCGAAAACATAAATGTTTCACGTCATAAGATCATTTATAATTAAGCTAATGTTTGACATCAAAAACTCAATTTCCGAAGCCTGAAATTCAAATTGTGACGTCTAAAAGTCCAGTGTTGATATCAGAAAGTATTTGGACGACTGTAGGAAAATGTAGTTCTATTTTCTATAATACAGGATAACAAATAAAACGCCGTTCCATACTAGCATGTTAAGACTTATGATTTAAAAATCTTGTTGTTTGACGAACCAATTAAGAAATTGACGTGACTTTGAACACGATTCCTAAAGTTAGACAGACAACACATGAATGCGGGATTACGTGTGTCAGTTTATCCTCAAGATAAATACAAGAAAAAACCCGTGTTCTTCAAAAATACAGTCAAAATATATAAGACGATTGACACGATCCATAAAGTTTGTGTTTGACCGTGGTTTAAAACACATTCAACCATAACTTTAAAAAAATTAGTTGACACTAAAATTGACAGCAAGTATGAATAACTGTCTGCTTTTTACATCACTAAGCAACAGGCGATTTCCATTTCCTGCTGCGGTCACTACACTTGCTATTGTTTTTTTTTTTCATGCGACTACGGCCTAGAAATGTAATTTTTCAATCTTAAAGAACCTTTTCTTGTTTATTTTACTACATATAGCTTTTATAATAAATTTTTTATTTAGTACAGATTCCTGGTCGGTGTTACATCCGAAATTCATTTATTGACGTCAAAAATTATTTATTTACAGTTTAAGATACAATTTTTTCGTTCTTTTATTATTTAATTTAAGTTGCTTAATTGATTTTCACGTTCTAAGAAATCGTTTTTTGGCGTTATGAAAAGAATTTTTTACGTCAAATAATGAAATAAATTTTTGACGTCAATATTTTGAATACATAATTTAATAAAAATATTTTTTTATTAGAAATTCGTCTATGTTTAGACGTCAAAAATGTGTCTTTGTTGTCAAAAAATCAATTTCCTACGTCTGAACGTGGTAAATTTATTTGAATTTGACTTCAGAAATTATTTAACAACTTGAGAAAAATGTATTTTGGTTTTACAGAAATGAGAATAAAAGTTCCATAGTTGGAAAACACTAACTTAACAAAACAATTCATTCTTTACGTGCGTAATGTTTCACAACAACTGTCGCAGCATGTGTTATTTAATTAGATGTAGTATAAAGTATAAGCACAAAATCAGCCGATGCACGTCACAGACATTTATAAATTATTTTCGTGTATATTTTACATTTTTAGCTCATCCCAGTAAGATTTTTAAGAGGAATACGACATGAACTATTATTTACTCTAGGACTATGATACAGGCTAGTACATAAACATTGCAGGATAAACGCAATAGGGTTGTGACGTCATCAGATGTCTGTGACGTACATCAATTAATTCGGTACTCCAACTATAAGGTGATACGTAATCTTACGTTAAAATAAAAATTATATTTTTAGTTGTTTTTATTGGACTCTTGAGTTCAACTTAACACTGGGGTTCTAGTCGATTTTTTGATTTTGCCACTTTTAAGGTAATTTTGCCAATGAAAGTGCACTTGTATTACTGTATAACGATAATTTTAATTTCTATCACAAATGCTAAAGATATACATTTTAAAATATACAAGTTATATCGTAACTTTCTATTATTGATCTTAAATTGTTTTTTTATTGGTTTATTGGCTAAATCTGTAGGGTGATTTTGTACAACCTTGTTTTTAATTCTCATTTTTATCTGCAAAAATAACTAAAACATTAGCTGAGGCTTGCTCAGTTAAAAACCTTGCATAATTCTAATATATGCAACTCGCTCTATTACCACGACCACGGCTTTAATTGAGCAATTTCAATATTTTTGACTAAATCTGTGTTTGTTTTTTACATTTAAAGTTTAAGAAAAATACCAAAGTAAAATTAGAAATTTGGTTTTTCACTTGTAACTAACGAAAAATCAGTTTTGAGATCAGCCGCATACTTCCAATTTTTATTAGGAAACGAAAGAATTAAACCAACACTTATTGAAAATAGACTTTTTTGCTGCTTTTTTAAATTTGCCGAATTTTATTTGCACAAAATTACATCAGTTTTCTTTAGTTTATTTTTAAATTGGTTTTCGTAACGGTAACGCAAAATTTAAGTACACTGTGGGTTCGTTGTGTCATCGCCTGTTGAAGTCTCCAAAAATTATTCACATTATTGCAGCACAGTAATTTGTAATTCAAATTTAACCTTGTGATAGTAAAAACCGTGTGGTTATTTTTAAATTGAAACTGAACTTTGTCTTAAAATACAACAAATAACTGTGAATTTAAATAGAACCAAATGGTATAGTTATACGGTCACACCTAGCAACAGAATCTTCACCATAATATTCTCTTTTATGTTATGTATTCAATTTAAATCAAGGTCAACGACGTTGCCATAATAAATATAATTTTTTACTCATAATTATTTGTAATGTTAAAGGAAACGCTTTACTTTTTAAATAATAAACGGAAAACGATTATGTTAAAACAGTTGCTCGGAAACTTCAGGTGAATAAGATCTGTGTAAATATAACATTCTTCAAACCTTAAGGCATTGGCGGTAATTAACTAATTGAGAGAGGCTTGGAGTACTTTGTCCTTCGAAAGATAAAAATGTTTGATATTGATTTGTGTAATGAACTACGAATGTTCAATGAATGTTGCGTAATAAATACCTATAAGTCGTTTAATAAACCTTACAGTTTCTGCTGTTTTCAAACTGTAATAATTAAGAAACTTTTGTGTTTAAAATGTAATTTGAAATTAGATCAACAACACTAATGTGTTTTCCAAGAAATGAAAAACCACCAACTTTTGTCATAATTTACGATTAATATTGTGTTTAAATAGTGGATAACCTTGTTTCAGTGACACACTAATTTGGTTTTAACGCTGTTTGTGTACTTCTTGCGTAGACAGACTGACATAATGTGTGACATGCATCACACACTAACATAGAAACGAGCACATCAAGATCTTCGCGGAAACGATGATTGCGTAGTTGAAGAAGATGTTACTTTCTAATGCACCTTTTAAATCAACATTATTATTATTAGCTTTTTATGTTGAAAATGCGGACACATGGATTTTGTCGTAAAAGCGCGAGTGTTGACTTCCACTTTTTTCGTTATATTGTAAAAATTCACTTCCTCAGTCAAAACGGTTGTCTAAAAATTACGCAGCACATTTTAAAATAAGGCAAGCGAAATTTCAGCAACATTTTGGCGAGGTATGTTGCAATTTCCAACCTTTTAAAAAATATGCATATTAATAGAAGATGCGACTGGAAAGGGGTGATGTAACCTCGAATTCTAGATGCACTAAATGCCTCTGCATCCACATGAAACGATTAAACATTCTTGCAGTTTCCAAAGGATAAGCACTACAGCAGCAGCAGCAGTGCCAAGTCGAAAGTAAAAGCACACCTGTAAAGCATCAAGGACGACAACAACATAGTTCTTAATATATTTAACAGTTGCCCAGATTAACCGTACAAATGAAAATGAAATTGCCTGTAATAACATTCGCAAACGCTAAGGAATGTTTATATAAAATAATATACTGTTATGATGTAGGGAATTCAAAATGACCTTTACATTTAAAAAGATGATTCGGTTCTCTTAAAATAGCAATACGCTAAACGGGTTACTATTTTAATGGAATGTATCGGTTCGACGATGCAAAAAGTTGGAACGTACTTATTAATATGGAGGAAATCGCGGAAGACGAGCTAACATAAATTGCGTTTTTGCGTTAAACGATTCGATTCGAGCGTACGAGACGAATTTAAAATATCCAAATTAGTATTGCACAGTATCGAGCACAAGGTGAGCAGTCAGATCCATTTATCTGCTAAAGGCGCAATTACTATCAAAATGTACGCTTACAGAATAAATTTACATGGTTTTCAAGAAGTTTAGCTTAAGCGAGAGGCATAAAAATTATCTTACTTTAAGCTAAAAAAAGATATATACACTGAAGAAAAAAAAGGAAACCGTAAAATTACTTTACAGTTTTAATTATTAAAATACCAAAAGCTGTGTCAAAATTAGCTGACACAGATTATGCCGCGTTCTGAATGTATTGTAATTTTGTTTTCCATAATTCAGTATAAAATGTGAAACGGCGTTCCATATATGTGGACTCACTTCAAGTGCCGTATTATCTACTAGGGCCTCAGCATCCAGAGGGGCCCGAGAGCCCAGTCCAGTAAAATTAATTTAAAAAAGTATTTTTAATTTTATGGAAATAATTATTCTCAAAAATATTTCTTGTGCCACTTTGTGCAACATTTAGTAGCGGCCATTGTGACGATTATCAAGTATCAGACATAATATATTTCCGTTACACGATACCTGCGAGATTCTAATAAGCCACAGCTATATTTTTTATTGTAAATAATGAATTCAAAATGGCGATAAGTAATCCACATACCTTGTACTTCTTGGAAATGTGGTTCTGACAAACCAAACATTTTTTTTAATTTACTACACTTTTAGTATTGATTTCAGGAAAATTTGTAATTTGAGATTTTGTGCGGAAATACATGTTCTGGGCCCCCCAAGGAAGAATTTTTGTACAGATGAAAATCTAAAGTGAAAGTAATGTGCAAAATTTGGATATTTCCAACAAATATTGCTTAAAACAATTTGTGTTTAAGCCAAATCGCTCAAGGGTGATAGTAGAATAAGGTTCATAACTTAAGTTTTAGGTGCAGCTAAATTTTATCTCTACGAATCTATTTCCAAAAATAAAAAAACGATTCTTTTTGTTAAAATCTCCACATACAATAAGACACCGTTGCGATCTTTGTAGTAACTGTTCGTGCGCAGAAAGTTGATACAAAAATACAAAAATATTTTTAGCAACTAATCCGTAGCCTAGGGCCTCCAATATGGTTAATCGGGCACTGAGTGTCTTCAGTTGATTTTTGTTTTCGATAAAATTTCCGAATTCAACCGAGACTAATAAATTTTATTAAACATTGGCGTAGCGCCGGTAGCGAAATAACAAAACTGTCACATAATTTTATTGATTCTATAACGGTTCTTGAATATTAAAAGACGATGACTAAAAATCATGAATATTAAATTCAAGGAATATTACCTGAATTGAATAATTACATCTTTTATAAACACGTGGTAATTTTATTTGCCCAAAAATGTAAGATGACCAAATAAGCTTGAGGCTTCAAATTTTCTAACATTTAATAGTTTTATAAATATGCATAAATCTAAGTAATTATTACTAAATATATGATAAGGTGGAAGCGTAAAGATATTAAAAAACAGAGAAACCGAGAAATATTTTTTTTGTGCAACATTAAATTACAACGGAGACAAAAAGCATCTTTTCAGGGGGCACGGCTCTTCATAACGTCGTGGGTGTAAAGCGGAACGCAACAACACCAAACATTCGAAGGTTACGAGACATCTTTCTAAGACACGATTGCACTATTGACTTTGTATGAATTCTTTTAATGAAGAGCAAGATGTTAAACTGCAAAATTATTTTTGAGGCCACTTTAATGTTGCGATATAAAATTAGAATTTAAATTTAGTTTCATGATTGTAAAACCACAAGCTCCAAAATTTATTAATGGACATATTAAAAAAAAAGTTTTTGTTTAATAACAGCATAATAAACGCTTAAAAATATTAAATATCGAAATCAGAACTATTAACCAGTGTTATCTTTTGCACCCCCAGGTTCTTTTTTAAAGAAAATTTCTGTCGTTTTGGCAAACGAAAAAAAAGGCGTATATTAATATCTTAAACATTTAAACTTTTACCACATAAGGTTAAAGTTAATGCATTCAGCCAAGAATGTTGCCTAGTAAAGTTACGTAAAGTCCAAATTGCACCTCACAGGCCATATTTTTAATTTAAAGTGAAAGTGTCGACTCTGGTGATGCTAGACAATTAAAAATGTAGGATGGGCCAGCATTTACTTGAGCGTCACAATATTTAACGAGGACAATCTTATATTATCATACTTTTTATGAATGTTGCATTTTTCTATACATCTTCTTCTTCTTTCTTCTTTCAACAGCCCCTAATAGTCCACTCCTGGACATAGGCCTCCCCTTGTTTCTTCCATGCTTTTTTATGTTGTGCCAGTTGGTGCCACTTTCTTCCCGCTTTATTTTTGATGTCATCAAGCCAGCGTCTCTGAGGTCTTCCAACGCTCCGCTTATATACGTAACTATTATTTCAAGATTTTTTGCGTACAATTGTATGCGTTTATGTTACTGTAGAACAGTAAATATGTGCAGGACATTAGAAAGATATGAGTTGAAGAGAAAACGAAGCATAATGTTTCTACTTATAATATCAGTTTTTTTTTGTACAATTTAAAACGGTTTCCTGTTTTAAAACTAAATAACGTTATGAAAATTTCCTGGTTGTTACTGCCATAGTTTCGATTAGGTTCTGCTCTAGCATTGAAATCTCCAAGAATTTGTTAGTTTTAATGTAACCTCGATAAACAGAACATGTGTAGGTGCTAATGCTTGATTTTGTTTAAACAATTTTTTTTAATTCATTCTTTGTTCGTCTTATTAACACCTAAAAACAGTTATTTCCTATTGTCTGTTTATTATTTTAATTTGCGTCCTCTTAATTAATTATTTTATGTTTTCCTCCGGTTAATTATGTCGCTATTTTTAGGCATTGATAATACGAAAAAAAGCTTCCGCTTTAGTCATGTTATTTAAAAGTATCGCCGGTCGTTAATGAGTTTGTCACTAAATCTGCAATTAAGTTATCAAGTTCATTTCCCTTTCAAAATTAGAATGACTGAGACCGTTTATTGTTTTTATGTTTGCATAGAATTAAAAAACAAATAATCTTATGCCTGGGAAAATATGATTATGTGTGTCATATGTGAAAGCAGCCACTGTTTTAATATTAGGACAAAGCGACTTAATCGTCTTAATAACAAAAAGTATTTTTGTTGCTATAAGTTGCATTTATACTTTCTCGCACAACTTGGATATAATAATAATAATATTAATGAAAACGAAATTCAAAACCGTATCTTTTTTTGTCTAATTCCCAATTCAGTTCTCTCGGATTTGCTCGTTTTAATTTTTTAATTGTTGAATGCCAGCGCAAATACAATAAAAGCACCTCTCTCTTCCTAAAACGAGCGACGTGAGCCCAGAAATCGCCGTAACGTGACTGCATTGTCTATAATAGAACCATCACATTTTATTAACAACTAACTCCACGTGAACCTACTTACATTAATAATCATATTTGCAAATCACGAGTTTTCCTGTTTCCTAACGCCGAAGGAAAACGAGAATTTCGAATTATGTGTGGCGGCGACCGTGGTGCGCGACCTCAAGACTTTGCTATAATTTCTCGTGATGCATTTAGCATAAATTCAATTTCTTTAAAATACAAGAAATTTGCAATGTTTAAAATCGATAGAAACCGGATCGATATTGTCAGAATTATCATAATTATTATAATAAAGACCTGCAAGTATTGCTCGTGCAATAGCACGAGATAAGAATGTACTACTTGTTGAGGGTTATTTAAAGTTCTCGAGAACTTTCTAAATGTTATAACGGAATTGAAATGCACTTTGCCAGAGAATTCAATACCACATGTTCTTGCTCTCTCTAGTTCGCATTTGCGATTTTTTCTTTCGTTGGGAGTACCTTTATACAATTAAATAAAAAAAAAAATTTGTTAATAATAATAATCCCTTTAGTTAGAAAAAACAAAAACTAACAACCTTATCTATTGTGTAAACCATGTACTGTGTGCACAAAGACATAAAGTCTGCAAGAACTAGTGAATGTGCAAACACGTAAAAAAAGTCAATCAATGTAATAAGGTACAAGAACTCTATCGAGAAGCTATCTAATTTAAAGATATTGGAGATATTCAGAAATGAATATATTTCAATTGTTTTGGTCTTACACTCTCTCGCATTGAATTAAAGATATTTTTTTTGAATTGCAAGGTAAACTATGAGATATAAAAAATCTGACAGTGCAAGAAGTTAAAAGGTCGTCACTGCATGGAAAACAAGATTTACGTTTTTCTCAAGTTGCTAAATACTTTCTGACATCAAAAATCAAATTTTTGATGTCACAAATTTATTCATTGACGCCAAAAATTTATTTTATAACGCCAAGAAACCATTTTATGACATTTGGAAACCGTTCAAGCAATTTGAAATAAAACAATATAGAACAAGTTATTCGTAAACTGTAAATGTTAATTTTTTAGTCAATCATTTTTTGACTTCAGAATATGAATCATTTTTGACGTCTAAAAAGGTATTATTGACGCCAAGAAATGATTTTTTGGCGGACAGATAATGGTTCCACCTAACGAGATATTTTGGGTGGACTACAACTAGACTGACATCTGCTAAAAGAGGACACACCTACAGATCCGCACTTGCTTGTCAAGGCGCATTGGTCAAAAAATTCTTGTTATTCATTAATAATTACATAATTGTTCTATAAATTCTTACGCTACAAGAAAGTAGTTGAAAACCCAATTTTTGTTGTCACAAAATTAAATTTTTAGTTAAAAAAAATATATTGCAAACGTTTGAAAATAATTTTTTGACGTCAAAAAATTAATTATTGACTGTAAAACATATTTTATGGCGCTAGAAAAACAGGTTTGTTGTCAAAAAATATTTTTTAACGCCAACAGATGTTTTTTGACGACAAAAAGCATTTATGTCGCCAAACTTAATTTTCTGGCGTCAAAAAATATTCTTGACGCCTGAAAAACGTTCAAGCAATTTAAAATAAAATAATAGGAAAGATATTATTTGTAAACTGTAAATAAATTATTTTCAGATATAAATAAATCATATGTTGTCGTCAAATAAATGTATTATTGACGACAAGAAATGATTTGTTGACGTCCGATAATGCTTCCACCTAACGAGATATTTATTGTAGTAGTGTGGCCTAGAACCACAGTGATATCTGCGAAAAAAGGACGCACGTCCATCCTCACCGTCTTATCAATGCTCATTGGTCAAAAATCCCGTTTTATTTATTAATAATTACGTAATTGTTCTATAAATTCATGTGCTAAAAAACGAAGTCAAAAAATAAACTTTAGACGTCCCAAATTCAAGTTTTGACTTCAATAAATTGTAGACGTTTGAAAATAATATTTTGACGTCAAGAAATCAATTATTTACGTAAAAAATAGTTTGTGACGCTAGAAAATCGTGTTTGACGCCATAAAATATGTTTTAATGTCAATAGATTTTTTTGACGTAAATAGCGTTTACGTCAGTTTTTGATGTCAATGAACGTGTAATGAAAAATAAAATGGCGTTCCATATCACTTAAGTACCGGCAGAATGATAAAAAAGATTGAAAGTTAACAACAAATGCACGAATGTCACTGAAACATAAGTAAAAGCGATCAAAAAGTAACCAAATAGATGTAGGTTATGAAAGAGAAAACGTATGGCGCTAATCGATAAAATTGCCTGGTTAATGTGTTTGAAAATACAAAGAAGCGAGTTAATTTTTGTCGAAAACATGATAAGAAACAATTTCAATAATATTTGTAATATTGCCATGGAGATGTTGCGTATTCGAAGAAATGCAGAATTAGTTAAATTGAGAGGAAAATATGTCCAGTAATAAAAACATACCTATACAAAGAAATCTGAGCTATTTTTTGCATTTTCATTTATCTGAAGGAAACGTAAAAATACATATATTATAAAATATGGAAGATATTTCAACAAACCATAATTTAATAAACGTTACATCACCTTCAGCACATAATTAAAAAACCATTATTTTCCATTAAGGCACGTTTGAGCCTCTCATCTTATATTGTTCGTGACTACTTTTTGTTAATGTTTTGTGTAATTGAAAAATATTGAAAAATTAGGACTAAATACTTAATGAAATTGCGTAGTTATCAAGTGACCGGCACAATCGCCTGACCTCAGCTTACAATTTTTTTTGTGGCGAACGCGAATCAAAACGCCACCATCAGCAATGATTTAAAAAAATAATAAAAGTATTAATTATTTGAACAGAGTGCCAAAAAGATATATGTTAGATGCAATATAAATGAACTCAAGTCTTGAGTTTGCGAAATATGCAAAATATCATGCAGAATGGGTTGCAGCTAGATTAAGATGAAGGGTTCGTAAATATAACTTTATGGAAATGTTTGCATATTCACTGAAGGTAACTTCTTAATTTTTCCTTTTTTTTACATAAATGATATGATGAATGTTATGATCTTTCATGGTTAAACTGAAATAAAGAACTAGTTACAATCTTAAAGCAAAACGGTAGGCAGGGTATTTAAAAAATTAACTTGACAATGATTTTGTAAAGTTCGAAACGTTGCCCTGCATTTTTTAGGTACTAGATAATATTTACTGCAAAAATTTGTAAGTGATTAAGGTTACATGTAAAAGACACTATTTTTCTTTCAGTTTTATCTCTTACCAAAAAGAAACAAAAAAAAATTTTAATTTAGCAAACTGTCCCAATTTAAGCAACTTTCTATATCTATTGCTGTGATATAGTGACCACACCAATGAATTATTAATTTATAAAAACGACAATACTAAAGAACGAAAAATAATAAAAGGTAAACTCGCTTGCTTCGATTAAGTTAATAAAAGATAAGGTTTTAAATAAGCAAAATGTATAAAATGAATAATATGAACGATTTGTTTAATTAAAGATAGCTTGTCAGTATTTGAATGATTAAGTATAACAATTATTAAGATGGCCTTACGTTGGGCGCCAAAAATAACTGTTGTGTATTTGTCGAAACTAACGTGGGGTTTTCAACAAATACACCGCACTATACACAATGCAAGGTTCTTGTAATGGGTTCAAAATGAACACCCCTCAAAAAGTTTGTAAACATTAGAAATTTTTCTAAATACTTCCAACAGACAAAGGTCGTGTCAAAAATTCAAGTAATTATCAAAATCACTTTAAATAAAAACAAACGTTGTGTTTGTTACTGAAAATATTTGCGAAACATCATGTCTGATTAATGCATTTAGTTCGATAAAGGAATGCGTTCCTTCGAAAGTGCTAGAACTCGATATCTAATACCGTTTAGGAATATCTATTCAGGAAAAGTATTGGCCGACTTACAAATAATCGATAGTGAAACTATTGATTAAATATTTGCACGGTGAATTCTATTGTGTTTTGGGTTGTGCATTGAAAACTTTCAGTGATAAAATATAATAAATAGTTAACTCAATCTTGTTTTCCGTAATTATAACTTTTCTAAATTCATTATACAGATTGATTTCGTTCCTGACCAGAAATTGTTTGAAATCACAAATAATCTGTTTTCTGGTGTACGTATACTATCCAGCTTTTTATGATAAGTGGGAACGAGCTGATAATGTATTTTTAATTCCTGAGGCTTAGAAATGTGTTATAAATATTTATTGTAGCATTAACATTGAAGATTGAAAGAGAAGTGAATGTAAGTACGATGTACTTCAAGACAAAACATTTATGAGCAATTAACAGTTATCCAAGCGAAACCAAAACAATAGCAAAAATCCCTGAAATATACAAAACTAGAAATTTTCTAGTTACAATCACTAATTATTATACAATTAAATGTCTATCAGTTTTAAGGAATTTTCTCTTATCTGCTGCACATTTAAATTACATGTTTGTTAACGCCGCACAAAACAAATTGCTAAGATAGTGGGTTGTAACTGAGCACAGAAGGTAAAATTATTGTCGTGTAATAAACTACAAGCTCCGTACACTTACATGCACTGTTCTTCCGTATGAGCGGACACGAAACCGTAAAACATGCATTTCGGCTCATTAGAGCGTAGCAAGCAGGATTATTTCATAACACCCTCTCATGTTATGAGCAGTGCTCCGGGACAAAATTTCGCAAAAAAAAGTCTTATAAAAATGTATTTCTAGATTTAGGCGTTAAATTTGCAACTTCACTACTTACCGTAAACATTTTGCAATTCTAGGCTCTCATGTGTCTCGAGAAAACAAAAATGTGTGCGTTTAGGTACTAAATGATCACACTTTCATAAAGGACTGCCTTTGGTGGTAAATCCAGTGACTTTCTCTCAATAAAGAACGCTATTTGAATGCACCGAGCGGTCGTTCCCGTGTCTTTTTATTATTTAATATTCACTGCACACGATTTCGAAGAGGCTAAAAATAAAGAACGCGCCTTAAATCCAACCACCGAGCACTAAAAAAGGTCTTCGTGCGGGTGCAACAACACCGAGGTCAAATGGAAAACAATTCGGCCAGCCTTGAGACACGCAAACTGCATTTGTTGAATCGGCTTGTACAAAAGTTCTTAATCAACTAAGGTGCCTTGGTCACCTACAAGAGCCGCTGTAACATTTCGATGGGTTGGTTAAGAAGGTGAAAGGTAAATCCAAAGGCGGGGATACTTCAATGCAAAAGATATACCCATCCGGTTTTAATACAAGGACCTTTTTTTTTGCTCGCAAATTCCTCTCGATGATAACTTTATGTGGGTTCATCTTCATTAAAACGGGGTTATCCATTTTTCAAATATTCCAAAAATGTTTCGTTTTAAAAAAAGCCATAAATTAATTAGAAACTTCAATGAAATTTGCAGTTTCCATTTCATTGCTTTCGTTCTCGATATTAAATTCTTTAATGAAAGTAAAAATTCTGAACATGCAATTACGTACATTCGACTAAATTACATGAATTCCACTGCTTAATTACATAAATTTCTAATTTTTTTGGTCATTTTATAACGAATCTTAAAAATATGAGTATCTAGGCTGACCTTTGAGAAAATTACTTACAGTAAAAAAATGTATTAGGTGTTATGTTGCTGTTTTCCAACAAAAAAATAACAAATTTTTAAAAGAATTTTAAATTTAAAGATAACAAAAAAAACAATGACTTTCTGTTGCTAAGGAAACATTTCTTAAAAAAAAAACTTGACCTTTTTCCAACGTCTGCGATTATGGTGAGACTGCATTGTTGTCCTTGTTAGTTCCTTCTTAAAGATTATTAAATTTCAGAAAATTCAAAAATTGATATTAAAACTCGCTAAGAAAACCAAAACTGTGAGAATTTTTTGTTTATAATAATTTTATTCGAGCATTCACGTAATTCAAACACGTAAGGAATGCGTACAAACCCGAAAAAAATTTATTTAAAATTCAGAAGCGTAGTAATAATCGAGAGTGAATCATTAACTGGTCGCAGGAATTTCTAACCTTTCACCTTTTTGTTAGAAAACCTTTGGCTTTTTTAGTATTAACTAAAACAAATTAGATGTTACTTTTAGAATAATGTAAGAATATGTTTGTTCTGAAATAAAAAATCAAAAATATGCGAGTTTAAACGTTCAAATTATTTATAATATTAATTTTCTGCATACTACTGAATAAGTCTGAAACTGAGAAGATGGTTTGACATGTTTATGGCTGTTAAACAAGTTACTAAAGAAATATATCCAGGGCCGTGTAAGGTAAACCGCAAATTAATTTTTCAAATTCAGTTTCAGATGGGACAACTGACTCATCTTGCTCCCCTCATTGGGCGCACGTGTTTAGGTGTGACATTATATTTAAATAAACAACAAAGTTTATAAAGCTTACATGAAGAATATAATTTATTTTAATAGCATCTTGGGTTACGGGTTGGTGTTGTGGTACTGGTACAGGTGCCGCCAACGTTTCGTATACAGTTGCACCAAATATTCTCAGGGCTCTGGCCGTTGCTTCTGCTGAATACAATTTTAGAATACAATTATAGTTTATAGCTACAAACACAGGCCTCGTCTCACGTTTACAACAAGATCTGTAAATTAGATTTTCGTCTACTACTGTCTTCTGCACCGTGCTGCAACGGGAACTTTAAACTCAGATGATTATCGAGTTTATGCCAATTTTGATGTTAACTTGATGCGTTGGTTTCATAAACAAACAGACTAATGCTCTGTGGTCAACTACCACTCTTGTAATTTAAGGCACAATAAAGTTTATTACTAAAATACCAGCAGAGTATTATTGAATTAGCAACAAACACAACACTCTGCACCGTTTCATCAATCTTCTCCCAGTGCCTGTCTCAATGTGCACAATTGCACATTCATTACAAGCGTAGCGAGGCCCAGGCAGATGTGGCCCAGCTTTTCAATCTTGTGTACCAGTGAGCATGGATTATTGTTGGCATAGCCTTCGTAACCGTGAGCAGCCACATGAATTTAAAGAGCTCGATATAAGTTTTAAATTATTACATTCTTCTTCTTTTAATAATTAACAATAACATTTTTAAAAGTAGAAAATGGAATTTTTTTAATTTGTTTTGAGAACCCTGCGAGTTTCAAGGCCCCAGGCGCGAGTTATAATATAATAATATAAATACCCGTTGAAATTATTAATTAAGGTATTGTATTTATAATATATTAACGGTAAGAACATTTGAAAAGTTTTTTTTCGTTTGATAAAATATAATATATTAATGTAAAATATGTTGTAACACATTTTTTATTTAAAGAAAAAGCTGTGCTATCTATAAAATAGACAAATCTCTCAGCACTGGTATAGCTATGTTAAGAGAATAAAGTGAAGAGTTAGGAAAATATTAAACAAAGTAGATTAAATTTTAAATAAATTTAGATAAAGTTATTGATTTGTAATAAATATTCCAAATTGTCAAGGCAATACAACAATAAAAAAAACTAACGTTTAATTTCGAAAAAAAAAAAAGTTAATTTATTATACTAAGTAAGTACTTATACTTTCCAGCGTGAGCTCCTGATTATGACTAATACGAACACCTCTTTTTAGTAATGTCTCTATAAAAATACATGCACATTAAAACTGTAGAAAAGAATTTGGTATTTGGAATTCTGGTAATGCGAGTGGTAAATCTTTTTTCTTCATTTTTTTTCTATTTACGCGTTTATTATAAGTTGCAAAAAAAATTTACTGACGAAAGTTGTACCTATTATACTTTTAGCTATTTCCCACATAATGAAAGAGCTTCGAAAATTGTATTGTTGCATATAAATCTGCATTGGCTGAATGAATATTAGGGGTCCAGTAAAATGTATGTCTGATATTTTGTAAGAAAGTTGGATGTGTACTTATGTAAAAAATACTATAAATTAGAAGAACTCAAAATTAAATTAACTTTTGATTTTTAATTTTGTTGAATAAAATTTTTTTTAAATTGGTTTTAAAATATTTTCTCCCATTCTTTCAGTTATTTACTATCAGTTTTATTTACTAATTTTTTGGTATTTTCGATTTAAAACATGTTCACACAACTGTTTATTAGTTTTTGTTTAAAATGTGTAGGGTTCGTAATATACGCGTTGACATTATAAAACGGTATTATGTATTAATTTATTCATAGTTGGTTTTTCGTTTTAAATAACTAAATTGCTTAAAATAACAAAGATATGATAGGATTAAAACGGGCTGTCAGCAATACAACACTTTGTATTAAGAAAAATATATTTTAACAATTTAAATTATTAACTTAAAACAATATTAAAATCTAGTGTAGGCAACCCATTAAACTTATAATCCAGTATCAAAATCTTGCCCTGTTGCCACTTTTATCAGCAACAATAATGAAACTTATTACTAAGTTATGTTTGCAAATTTGCCACTAGAAAATATGAACAACGTAATATCACAGTATACTTATATACTGTGGTAATATCTTATGAGTAAAAAGTTTCCGCTTTAACTGTTTGTGTCAGTGGCGGGGTGCCTCCCCCTCTAGATCTGGTTGGTCCATTATTTGACTTTTCTTGAAGGTCCTTACAAAATAACAAGAGATTGGCAATTTTATCAGTATAAAATGTTTTTTGCATAATATACAATATTTACAAGCAATTTTTTGCTATTTGTATAATTTTAGTTATTCCTATTTCTAAATACGTATAACAACAAAATAAACAACACTTAAATGTGTACTGACTTGTCTTTCATGTATGTATCTGAAATAGAAAAGGAAAGAGTAGGTCAGATCAACCTGGACGATGTTGTAAACACTTTTACTAACAAGCATAAAAATTTACGTAGAATTTTAAGTTAAAAGTTGCACCATTTTTGTTAATTTGTTTATTTTTTGATAAATATAGTAAAATATATACTTTAGTCGGTGTTACTAGCTACTTTGGTTCGTACATTTTTTTGCCGAGTCTCTATAAGGTACGAATTTGAAAAGCCCCGAACGTATTTTCTCTTTTATATTTAAGAAATTTTTTAGCCCACACCTGTTCTATGTTGGCCCCAGTTTAGCCCATTCTAAAATGAGTCTGGTGCCGCCACTGGTTTGTCTTCGCTATGGTGGCGACAAGTAGTGATGTTTTTTTGACTTCATGATAAGTTCAATTCACAAAACATTTTGTCGTAACTTGAAAAGTCAAAAATTATAACAAATTAATCAAATGTCATACATTTTTTAATTTAACGCTTCTTATGGATAAATATTGCAACAAAATTAAATGAAAAGATAGAAAGATTTGGCAATATTGTGGGTAGTACTTTTAGTGATTTTTATTTTATAGTTGGTAACATGCACTCCATAGGGGTGAAGCTGAAATCTACACTCGCGCAACACATAGTATGTGGGCCATCTCGGCGGGCCGGGGTAAGCGGGGGCTAATATCCCGCCATTTGTAGAATTTCACTAGTTGTGAGTCTGTTTTCTGTTTTACCGGCAAGGATAAGCTGTCATTCGGGTTTCATGTTCTGTGGGTTTCGCTAATTTTGTCGATAATTTTTGTGATTAGTCCCACTTACAGAACCTTTACTAAAAATTAACTTTGGGTTGTTATAAAGTTAAGTATTATACGAAACACATACTATACTGCATTAAATTTATCGGTTTTCATTTCAGGATCAATTTGAGGTTAAACCAAAAGGTCAAGGAACTTATTAGGTGTAATGTAATTTACAAGTTAAGTACAGCTTTTTTCTACCGATACTACACCAAATAAATTTGCTATTTTTTTTTTCAGGTAAAGCTTCGTAGAAAGTAACAGATTTTGGTTTGTGCTGGACCAGTTCATCTGCATATTTTAGCTATGGATGTTGGTCGTAAGAAGTATTGTTGCAAGTACCCGGGGTGCAACAACTGGTACTACTCGAACATCTCTGGGAGTTACGTAAATAAACATTTTTTTAAATTTCCCAAAAATCCTCAATACCATCAGTTGTGGAAGAATGCATGTAAAGTAGATAGTTCTAGGAATGCAAGTAGCTGGGTAATTTGTGAGGATCATTTTGATCGGAACGATTTTGTGAACGAGACAAAACAGCGTTTAAATTTAAATGCCATACCTGTAGCGATACTTGTTGAAATTTCTGATAGCTCAATTACCGAGCATTCTGAGGAGGGAGGGAATTTATCAATTTTAAAAATTTCAATGCCAATTGTGAAACATAATAAAGAGGGTGGGGATTTGTCAGTTTTAGAATATTCTAGTTCTTCTCATTGTTCTTGTATTGATCAACCTTCAACTTCCACCAGCACTTGCTCATGTTTTGAGGGGCCTGATTTGTCTCGTTCCCAAAACAGTAAAGTAACTAGCAACTTACTAGACCACAATTATTGTACGAGAAGTGATAATGAAATCCTTGGCGGCACTCGTAGTTATTCATTTTTGGAAGATAGTAGTAGTGGAATTTTACGCAAAATAGGACTCTCAAGGAAAGATTTGACTCCCAGAAAAGCCGTAATGTATAGAGTACATAGGAATATACAATCAAAACTTAGTAAACTGCGCAATTTGTTACAAAATGAAAGACAAAATATAAATACTCTGGAAAAATTATATAAGGCGGGTAAATTTCAATTCATTGATGACAATCTAAATCTTGTAACAAAAGAGTTTATAAATTCTCAGTTACGAAATACTAACAAAAAACCTAGTGCGCGTAGGTGGTCAGAGCAAGATAAAGCGTTTGCTTTATCGGTTTATAAGAGAAGCCCACGCCTATATAAGTATTTACAAGCATATTTTCAATTACCTTCTTCAAGGACTTTGAAGTATATGTTGTCTAAAATTCCATTTGATACTGGAATGAACCAGGCAGTTTTAGAATATTTAAAAAGTCAAGTTGATAAAATGAAAAGTGCAGATCGTTACTGTGCATTATTATTTGATGAAATCTCTCTGAGTCAAGGATTCCATTATGAACATCACAAGCAAATGATTAGTGGTTTTGAAGATTTAGGCTCTTTAGGTAGGACAAACAAGGCAGCAAACCATGCTCTTGTTTTTATGGTCAAAGGTATAAGAAAACAATGGAAACAAGTAGTTGCTTATTACTTTACTGTGAATACTATTGCAACAACTAATCTAAAAGTCCTTATCAAAGAAATAATAGCTCAACTTCAGGGGATCGGTTTAAACGTTGTAGCAACAGTATGCGACCAAGGTTCAACAAATCAATCGGCTTTGTCTCAGTTATGTGCTGAGAGACACCCCAAACAAAGTCCATATTATTTCTTTGTTAATGACCAGCCGATTGTTACTATTTATGATGTACCACATCTCTTAAAGAACACAAGGAATGCATTAATAAGATGCAAAATTCAATTTGAACCTCACAAGTTAGCTAAATTTGAGTATATACATTCTGTTTTTAATTTTGACCAGCAAAAAACTTTTAAATCTTTACCGAAATTGAAAAAAGAGTATTTCAATTTCAAAGATTCCTATGTGAAAATGAAAGTGAAGATTGCTGCTGCACAGTTAAGTAGTTCTGTGGCTGGCGCTATAGAAACATTTTCTACTTTTGCAGGCATATTGCCTTCAGAGTCAATTTTCACGGCGGAATTTGTTCAAAAAATTGATAATTTATTTGACTCTTTAAACGGTTCATCAGTTAGAGCCCCCGATTCAAAGCGTTATAGATGTGCATTAACGCAGAACTCACCACACTTGGACTTTTGGTCAAAATTATTAGTAGAACTGGATCAGTGGAAACTAATTGACCTAAAACAGGAAGTTGATGTCACTAATCAGTATTCATTCATTCGCGGTTGGCAAACGACGATTAGGTCAGTTATTTTCCTTTGGAACCACCTGCATGGCGTAGAAGGATTTGAATTTTTAAGTTTAAGGGGTTTAAATCAGGATCCGCTAGAAAATTTGTTTTGTACAATTAGGCAGCATGGAGTGTCTAATGATAATCCTACATGTCATCAGTTTGTAGCTGCTTTAAAGACCGTAGTTGTTAATAAATTAGTTTCGCCTGTAGGTGGAGGGAACTGTGAAGATGATATGTGCATGCCATTGGATGATTTGGGAAGTTTATTGAAATATTCTGTGCATGAAGATGGGCAAGTGTCACAACTAGATACAGTAACTGACTTTCAGACTTTGCAAATTGAAGACCTCGTATGTGAGGATAGTCAAGGCTTAGCTTATGTTGCAGGCTATGTTCTGAAAAATATTACTGTGCCTGATTGTGAAGCTTGCCGCAGTAAACTATATTCCGGGGAAATGACTAATTACCACCTGTTTACTTCTTTTAAAGAGTTCGATGACAACCAAAGATTGACATATGCAAGTGAACATGTAATGTTACTTATTCAGAACATACATGACAATTTGTATAAATTCCTTGATGCACATGCATTCCGACCATCGTTGGAGGATAACTTCAAGGCGTTATATAAATCGGATTGTGGTTCTGGAGAAGTATATTGCAAGGAGCATGACTGCGATGGTTTGATATTAGATAAGTGTGTTACTTTTCTAATTTTCAAATATGTCAAGGACAAGCACAAACCAAAATCTGTTACGCAAGGACATGTGAAGAAGATGAAAAAATTCTAGTCCCGTTCTAGTCATTCTTGTTTTTTAAGAATAGTTATTTTTATTTATACTTGTACACAATTTCATATATATTTATTTCTTTATTGTTATTTAGCATTAAGAGTTGATTTATATTTATGAGAATATTTATGTTTATTTATACTTAGGGAATTTCAGAGTATTTATTTATTTAGTTATTCATAAATGGGAGTGAAGAGGTTATTTTTTTCAATAAATATATTTTATTTTTATATGGGCTTTTTCTTGTAGTTTTATAACCTGTTATTATTTGTTTGTATGATATTTACTGTTAATTGAAATTTATAACTCATTTAAAAAAAATGAGTTATAAATTTTAAATAATTTGAAATTGTAAGTGGAATAACTACACTACACCAGTGATTTAAAAAAGCCCGCGCTTTTTGTTTAGTTTGCCACTAGATCGCCAGAGGGCGTTTAAACAAAATGGTGTTTTTTGTTGCCAACATTTAACGTGGGGAATTCGCTTCTAAAGGTTTATGTTCTGTGATGCACTCCAAGTAACGCCATAATGATGGATGATGCCGTATCGTGGAAAATATTTAACTTTGAACGTTGTCTGTACGTTTTTACTAATTTCAAATAATTATGAAAAATTAGGTAGCGAAATACTAATCCAAGTGTAACAATAATTTAAGGTAAGTGCTTGTTATTATAAAAAGTATTCATTAGCAAATATACATGCGGTATTGTAAATATCCGGTTTTTGCGTTGCATCTTTATCTTTTATAATTTTCAACAAATTGGTAGGTAGTCTCCGATAATTTTTTTTAATAAACAACGAACAGAACATAGCATGCAATGCACCAACAGCATAAATAATTATATTACTATTTTTTAAAGGTGGTTTATACAGCTTTCTTTGCCTTATCATTAGTCCTAAGAAAGGATGATTATTACTGGCTATTATTGCTCAGGTCTTAAGACTAACGCTAAAACAAAGAAAGCTGTATAAATCCACCTTAATTGGTTACAAATAGGATGTGCCAAAGCCTTCTGAATTATTATTGTCAGACGATATTAATAATACAGGAGGCCGTGGGATGTACTTAAGAAATTATGTTACAGACAATGTCGATGCCACCGTATTTGTTGGGGCCCAATCCTTGGGCCACCATGATGGCTCAACAACAACTTGCGGCTGCAGCTCATGCTCAAGCGCAAGTTGCTGCTGCACAAGCACATGCTCATGCCTTGCAGCAACAAATTCCTCCCCCTCATCCCAAACCAGATGTAATGACCGAGGATAAACTACAAGAGAAAGGTGAATAGTTTAACTTTTAAATATGGTGTAATTTTAATATCGTACAATTAATGATTACAGCTCAAAAGTGGCACCAACTTCAATCAAAACGTTTTGCGGATAAACGCAAATTGGGATTTGTTGATGCCCAAAAGGAAGATATGCCACCAGAACATATTCGTAAAATTATTAGGGATCATGGAGACATGAGTAGTCGCAAATATCGTCATGATAAACGTGTTTACCTTGGGTAAGTAAAAATTCATGTATTTAAAAATTGTTGCAATGGATGCCTGGTACATTATTTTGTTAACTTTCAGCGCTTTAAAGTATATGCCACATGCTGTGATGAAACTATTAGAAAACATGCCAATGCCCTGGGAACAAATCCGAGACGTTCAAGTGCTTTATCACATCACAGGTGCTATAACTTTTGTTAACGAAATTCCGTGGGTGATTGAACCTGTATACATTGCCCAATGGGGGTAAGTTTTATTAATTCTTAGTTACTTGCAATCCAATCAACTTTTTGAGTTGTTCAGAACTCAACTTTGTTGTTTTACTACAAAATAACTGACGTCTGTAACATGCTGTAAGTTATTCACTAAAATGATTCTGCAGTTGATTTTTTTGCTTGCATAGAACAATGTGGATAATGATGCGACGAGAAAAGCGAGATCGCAGACACTTTAAGCGTATGCGTTTTCCACCATTCGATGATGAAGAACCTCCCTTAGATTATGCAGACAACGTATTAGATGTGGAACCCCTAGAAGCCATTCAGATAGATTTAGATACAGAAGAAGATGCTCCGGTTATTAAATGGTTTTATGACCATAAACCCCTTGTCGGCACAAAGTAAGTTAATTAAGACTAAAAAAAAATATTTATAATATATTACTATTTTTCAGGCATGTTAATGGTCCAACGTATCGTAAATGGAATTTACAGTTGCCTATGATGGCTACTTTATACCGTTTGGCAAATCAACTTTTGACTGATTTAGTAGATACAAATTTCTTTTATCTTTTCGACACCAAGAGCTTCTTTACAGCAAAGGCTCTTAATATGGCAATCCCAGGTGGACCTAAATTTGAACCTCTTATCAAAGATAGTAATCCTGCGTAAGTTGATTTGTTGATATGTTAAAAGTTAATTGTACTTATACTGTAAATAATTTAGTATTTTAATGATGATTCGCGCAGGGGTCCGGAAGTCAGTCAAAATGTAGACTGACAACGTCTGTTTGGTTTTGTTTAGACAAAACGAGCAGAGGTTGGATAAAGCGCTTACTGAACAATTAACTTGATATTGTGATTGTGTTATAAATTGTCCCAGTTTTATTAAGCTAAAAAAATAAATTATTTTTTTTACAGAGATGAAGATTGGAATGAATTCAATGACATTAATAAAATAATTATTAGACAACCTATTCGAACTGAATATAGGATAGCCTTTCCTTACCTTTACAACAATTTACCACATTTTGTCCAACTTTCATGGTAAGATTCTTTTGCAACTGATTTAATATTAATGTTAATGTAAAATTGACCTGGTATTGTAAATTAAAATGTTGCGTCACGTCACATTGGTTTTAAGCTTGTTACTTTAGTTTGTCGACAAGTTACTAGCAGTGTGATAGAATATGCTGTCATAATGATAGCCTTGTGATTGGTATTCATTCCATTGCTGAAGAATTACTTGGTGTTGCTGATAGATCACAGACATTTTAAGTTTTTGTCGTAAAACAATATTTGATGACGAAAATAATTAAATTTCGGACGCATTTTTTGACATCTGCAAATCATTAATTAATAAAGTCAAAAATTTATTTTTTACGCCAAAAAAGGTTTGATTTTGAAAATATTAAAATGCTTGATGTCAAATCATTAATTAACATCAAAAATTTACCTACAATGTTAAAAATATTTGATGGCGAATATAATTAAATTTTTGACTATATTTTTTGACGTCAAAAATTTATTTTCTAACGTCAAAACATATTTTATTTTTGACTTCATGAAGTTGTTTATTGACATTTGAAAATAATTTATCTATAGTATGTGATATGCGAATAATTTTTTTGATCTTTTGTTATTTATTAGCGGCTTGTTAAAACAGTGATGTTATTTTCCATAACAACACAGAGATGTTTTTCTAATACTTTTCTTTATTGTCAGGTACCACGCACCCAATGTAGTGTATATTAAAACGGAAGATCCAGACTTGCCAGCCTTTTATTTCGACCCCCTTATTAATCCCATTTCCCACAGACATGCAGTAAAAAGTTTGGAACCTTTGCCCGAGGATGATGAGGAATATATTCTTCCTGAAAGTGTGCAACCTTTCCTGCAAGAAACACCTCTGTATACCGATAATACTGCTAATGGTATAGCACTGTTGTGGGCACCCAGACCATTCAATCTTCGTTCAGGTTTGCAATAGTTTTAAATTAAATAAATGTCGTATGTTTATCTGAAATTTTTTCGTTTAGGACGTTGTAGAAGAGCAATCGACATACCACTCGTTAAGAGTTGGTATCAAGAGCATTGTCCTCCAGGACAACCTGTTAAAGTACGTGTTAGCTATCAGAAGTTGCTGAAATACTTTGTTCTGAATGCGCTTAAGCACCGACCCCCCAAGCCTCAGAAGAAGCGTTATCTGTTCCGATCATTTAAATCCACCAAATTTTTTCAAACTACTACACTGGATTGGGTCGAGGCTGGACTGCAAGTGTGCAGGCAAGGTTATAACATGTTAAATTTGCTGATTCACAGAAAGAACCTTAATTATCTCCATTTGGATTATAATTTCAATTTGAAACCTGTCAAGACACTCACGACAAAGGAACGCAAAAAATCGCGGTTTGGAAATGGTAAGAAATATTTTGTCGGTGTTGATGCGAACTTGTATTTTAATTGTTTATACTTTTTTAGCTTTCCATTTATGCCGAGAAATACTGAGGCTTACGAAGTTGATAATTGACTCGCATGTGCAGTATCGTTTGAATAACGTGGATGCCTTCCAGTTGGCCGATGGTCTTCAGTACATTTTTGCTCATGTTGGGCAGCTTACCGGCATGTATCGTTACAAATATAAACTTATGAGACAGATACGAATGTGCAAAGATTTGAAGCATTTGGTTTATTACAGATTTAATACGGTAAGATTTAAAATATCTGAATTATTATAAAGGGTGTCTCAGATATTGTTTTACCAGGCTTTTTGAGCTCTATAAATTTTAACAAATCAATGGTTATACCTTTAACCAATGGTTTTCGTGAAAATTAGAAACTAAATAAGAAAGCAGGTAATTATTAGAAATCTAGTGATAAAATTATTTTAGGGCCCAGTGGGCAAAGGTCCAGGTTGTGGTTTCTGGGCACCGGGTTGGCGAGTTTGGCTGTTCTTCATGCGTGGTATTACTCCCTTATTGGAACGCTGGCTTGGAAACTTACTCTCCAGACAGTTTGAAGGACGTCATTCTAAAGGTGTTGCAAAAACTGTCACGAAACAGCGGGTAGAATCACACTTTGATTTGGAGTTGCGTGCTTCTGTGATGCACGATATTGTGGATATGATGCCTGAGGGTATTAAACAGAATAAGGCCAGAACAATCTTGCAACATCTTTCTGAAGCTTGGCGTTGTTGGAAAGCTAATATTCCATGGAAGGTAATTTAAATATTTTTTTTTATTATGAAGAGTTTGTTGCAGTATAGTCTCTCTTATACAAGTTCTTACTTATTCAAATTACATCTGATTAGTGAAACTGGACCATTTTAAATAAATAAAAAAGATTTATGCAGGGTCTGTGAAAACCCTGCTATCTTTAATAGCTCTGTTAATATTAAAGATGCAGCAAAATTTTAATTACAAATGTTGGTAATTAGCTGCTGCATAACCCAAGATTTATCAGTTATACTGGGTGTTTGGTTACGCCTGTACAGCACTTTACTTTGTTATTTTAAATAGAACACCCAGGTCTTCTCGGCAATCTCGATTTTTCTGCTTTTTGTTCTCTTGCTATTTTTACGAGATTGTCATTAGTCATCTTTCTGACATGCTCATTCCATTCTCTTCCTTTTTGTTAAGAAAACAATTTGATGTTATCAATAGTTTAGAAAATAATCAGCGGGGTGACACTTAAATGACTCACTCTGTAGGTATACTTGGAAAGAATGAAAAGTTTATATGGTTTTCTATTTAAGAAATTGATGTTTGTGTTATAACCCTGTAACAGTTGCAAGTATAAAAGAATCCAAGCAAGCCACTGTAAATTACACCAAAAAATCAATTAAAAACTTCTATATTCTGTAACATTTTCTTATATGTATTTTAGGAAAAAGTTCGTGATAAAAATTTGCCGAATAAGATGCGAACAAACTGTTTGTTCATAATTTTAATTTTTAACCGACTTCAAAAAAAGGAGGAGGTTCTCAATTCGTCTGTATATGTTTTTTTTTTATGTATGTTCGGGCATACCTTTTTTGTTTATGAACCGATTGTAATGATTTTTTTGTGTTGGGTTCAGTATAGTTCCAAGGTGGTCCCATTATAATTTCAGTGGTATTGGAGCTTGAACTTCGAAGATACTCCTCAAAATCTATTTTTTTATCCGACTCTTTAGTGTCAACTAGCCGTCATTTCCTCATTCGAGAAGCATCCTTACTAGGTCTACCCATCACTTAAAATTGTAAAATAATTAACTTTTAAAAAAAAGAAAACCGACTTCAAATAACACAAAAGTGACATAAGTTAACTAAAAAGCAAAAAATAAATGTTTTTTATACAACAGTTTAATACTTATTTGTTGTTCCGTTTAATGTAATTAAGAAATTGTTGTTTATTATATTAATTGTTTTATAATTTTGAAGTCGGTGCCAAGTAAAACATAAAAATTATATACCTTGCTGCAATAACAAATTAGATTCGAATTTTTATTATGTTTTACTTGGCACCGACTTAAAAATTATAAAACAATTAATAATTATATAATAAACAACAATTTCTTAATTACATTAAACGGAACAACAAATAAGTATTAAACTGTTGTATAAAAAACATTTATTTTTTGCTTTTTAGTTAACTTATGTCACTTTTGTGTTTTTATTTGAAGTCGGTTTTCTTTTTTTTTAAAAGTTAATTATTAGTATTAGGATGCATTGAAAATGGACCACCCTGTACTTGTATTCTTAACAATCTTAACAAAATAAATTTTTTTAAGGATGTGATCTTTCTTAATATTATTTCATTGAAAATATCCATAAACATACCAAAACAATTGTCACTTACAATACAATGTAGCAAAGTTTACTATGATGATTCGCGCAGGGGTCCGGAAGTCAGTCAAAATGTAGACTGACAACGTCTGTTTGGTTTTGTTTAGACAAAACGAGCAGAGGTTGGATAAAGCGCTTACTGAACAATTAACTTTACATAATATGTATGCACAATTACTGTAGGTATTGTAAGTTGCTGCAGTTTTATTTTACCGTTTCCTTTCATATTTAAGGTACCCGGATTGCCAATTCCAATTGAGAATATGATCCTGCGATACGTTAAGATGAAAGCTGACTGGTGGACCAATACAGCTCACTACAATAGAGAACGTATTCGTAGAGGTGCTACTGTCGATAAGACAGTGTGTAAAAAGAATTTAGGCCGACTTACCAGGTTGTACTTGAAAGCTGAACAAGAACGACAGCACAATTATTTGAAGGTAATGTTTTTGAAAGCTCTAGAAATATAAATTTTGTTTTATTATTAACTTTAGTACTAACTAACAGTATCCAGAATTTTAAGAATTTACTTACTTTCGTTAAAATTTTTGAATTATTTTAAAAATTTTAATAAATGCAAGGAAGTTTCTGTAGCTTTTTTTGGATTTTGTCTTCTCCCTATAAAATTAATTAGCCTGTATACATGACCATGCAACACTTTTTTGTTCACAGGATGGACCATACATTTCACCAGAAGAAGCAGTTGCCATTTATACTACAACGGTGCACTGGCTGGAGTCTCGTCGGTTTGCTCCAATTCCTTTCCCTCCACTGTCTTACAAGCATGACACAAAACTTCTTATCCTTGCATTGGAAAGATTGAAAGAAGCATACAGGTAATAAATAATGCATTGTAATTTTTTACTGTAAGACAATAACATTTTTTTTGATATAAAAAAATAGTTTTTTGGTTTTAACCGTAGCTGTATACTAGTTTATTTATATACGCTTATAACGTGTGATCTCAAAGGAATAGTTGAGTGTTGCATATGCTATACTGGGTAGGATTGGAAAAACCCTAAACAGTGGTATCCAAGGACCACACGACTTTTTTAACGTACAATACACAGATATATAATTAACTAACTTTTTCTTTTTTTTTCAAGTGTGAAGTCACGTCTTAATCAGAGTCAAAGAGAAGAACTGGGTCTTATCGAGCAAGCCTATGATAATCCTCACGAAGCACTCTCTAGAATAAAACGACATCTTTTAACACAGAGAGCTTTTAAAGAGGTGCCTTGATAAATCTGTCGTAAATAGATTATTTTTTAATTAATGCATGACAACATACTTTGTAGGTGGGAATTGAATTTATGGACCTCTACAGTCATTTAATTCCTGTATACGATGTGGAACCACTAGAAAAGATCACCGATGCATATCTAGATCAATATTTGTGGTATGAAGCTGACAAACGACGGCTTTTCCCACCATGGATTAAACCAGCAGACACAGAACCACCACCATTATTAGTTTACAAATGGTGCCAAGGTAATATAAAATTGCTTAAGCTATATTTTAAGTTAACCACACAAGATCTTGGATCATGTTTAAAAACAGGAATTTAATAACGTGGAATTTTGAATATTTGGTCAGGGAATACCTACTGAGGGAAATTTAATATCAGATATTGCTGGCAATCCTATATCGACTTAAGAAAACTTTTTATTGAATGGATTGTTTAGAGCTTCAAGCTCCCCTACTGTTAATTGTCTTCAAAGAAATCGCAACTTGGTAGAAAATATGGTCTTAATCCATCTTTGCGAAAAAAGTTTTCTGAAGTAAATAACTAAAGAGCTATGTGTATTTTTTTAAATAATCATTTATTTGTGAGACCAGACCATGTTGAGACTTTATGAAAATATAATATGTTTGTACTTTATAGGCATTAATAATTTGCAAGAGGTTTGGGATGTATCAGAAGGCGAATGCAATGTTTTATTGGAATCCAAATTTGAAAAGTTATATGAGAAGATCGATTTAACTTTGTTGAATCGTTTGCTTCGGCTAATAGTAGATCACAACATAGCCGATTACATGACGGCCAAGAATAACGTGGTTATCAATTACAAAGACATGAATCACACCAACAGTTACGGCATCATACGTGGCCTGCAGTTTGCTTCATTTGTCACACAATATTATGGATTAGTTCTGGATTTGTTGGTGTTGGGTTTGCAGCGAGCCAGTGAAATGGCTGGACCACCTCAGATGCCAAACGACTTTTTAACCTTCCAAGATATTTCAACAGAGTCGGCACATCCAATTAGATTATATTGTAGATATGTTGACAGAATACATATTTTCTTCAGGTAAAATTTATATGGGTATGGGGATAAATTACAGTTTTAGTTACAAATATTTTTTTTAGGTTTAGCGCAGAAGAAGCAAGAGAATTAATTCAGCGCTACTTGACGGAACATCCAGATCCAAATAATGAGAATATTGTGGGTTACAATAACAAGAAGTGTTGGCCTCGAGATGCTAGAATGAGGCTGATGAAACACGACGTGAACTTGTAAGATTTGGTGGTTGATGTTGTTGTTTTCTTTCAACTAATACTTTTAATATTGTAGGGGTCGGGCGGTTTTTTGGGACATAAAAAATCGTCTTCCTCGTTCCGTGACAACTATCCAATGGGAAAATAGTTTTGTCAGTGTTTATTCTAAGGATAACCCAAATTTACTCTTCAATATGTGTGGATTTGAGTGCCGCATATTACCCAAAGTACGACATTTTATTAATTATTTTACGAGAAACGTCTACTATCTCAATTTGTGCAGAATGAACAGTGCTGATTTTTGATTTCTTTCATAATTTATAGTGTCGTACACAACATGAGGAATTCACACATCGTGATGGTGTATGGAATCTGCAACATGAAGGAAGCAAAGAGAGAACTGCACAATGTTTCTTAAGGGTGGACGATGAATCAATGAGCCGCTTCCATAATCGTGTGCGCCAGATTCTCATGGCATCGGGTTCAACTACATTCACCAAGGTAATGAGTAAAAGCCAACATCGTAGTCCATCCATTTTAATAATAATAGTTAGATCTTGCGGTGTTTTGTCATTACTGATGTGTTAATTTTAAACAATTAGATTGTAAACAAATGGAATACGGCCTTGATTGGATTGATGACTTATTTCCGCGAAGCCGTGGTTAACACACAAGAACTGTTAGATTTACTGGTGAAGTGTGAGAATAAAATTCAAACTCGAATAAAAATTGGTCTCAATTCAAAGATGCCTAGCAGATTTCCACCCGTTGTTTTTTATACTCCAAAAGAACTTGGTGGGCTTGGAATGTTGTCCATGGGCCATGTATTAATACCACAGGTATGTATTACTGGAAATAATTATGTTCACTTTTAGATATTGTTGAGTAAATTATTCGCTGAACATGTCTTACAAAAGCTTTCAGGAAATATCAGATTTTAGTTTTTTACGTATTTTGTAGTCTGATCTACGTTGGTCGAAACAAACCGACGTTGGTATTACACATTTCCGTTCTGGAATGAGTCATGATGAGGATCAATTAATTCCAAATCTGTATCGATACATACAACCATGGGAATCAGAATTTATAGATTCGCAGCGAGTGTGGGCCGAATATGCTTTGAAGAGGCAAGAAGCGAATGCACAGAACAGGTTTGCAGCGTTATTTTTTTAATTTAAAATGATGCTTGTTTTTTGACAATTAGTATGAAAGAACAGTAGTACTATGAAACGTCGTTTTCTTTTTATTGAACATTAATTGATGTCAAAATCTATTTTTTGCAGTTCATTTTTGGTCAAATTAATTTTTTGACTTCAAATTCATAGTTTGACGTTAAAAATTCATTGTAAGACTGAATGTTTTTGGCGTCAAAAATTCAATTTTTGGCATCAGAAATTATTTAGTGGCTTGAGGAAAATGTAATTTTGTTTTTCATAATTCAGGCTAAAAAGTAAACTGGTGTTTCATACGGTTACAATTATTATTGCATGTTACAATTGTTTCAAAAGTTAAAACTGCTGTCTTTGCAGACGATTAACACTGGAGGACCTTGAGGATTCCTGGGACAGAGGCATACCTCGTATCAACACCCTGTTTCAGAAGGATAGGCATACTCTTGCATATGACAAAGGGTGGCGCATTAGAACAGAATTCAAACAATATCAGGTTTGTGTGGATGCAGTTTTTTACATAAATTTTCTTTTACATTTAAAAAATTTTTATTTTGCATTTGACTATTTTCAATTAATTACAGCATTAAAAGGATTTTAGTTATGGTGTTGCAGTTATTTAAGGTTTATTTATTTAGATCCCTAATAAAAACTAAATTTGTGTTCGAATAGGTACTCAAACAGAATCCGTTTTGGTGGACACATCAGAGACACGACGGTAAACTGTGGAACCTAAACAATTACAGAACGGACATGATTCAAGCTTTGGGTGGTGTGGAAGGCATCTTAGAACACACACTCTTCAAGGGAACCTACTTCCCAACTTGGGAAGGTTTGTTCTGGTTGGTTATCTAAAAAAAAATAATCACCGACGTCTTATTTTTAATGACTATTTTAATACAGGGAGAAGGCGTCTGGTTTTGAAGAATCTATGAAGTATAAAAAATTAACCAATGCACAACGTTCCGGTTTGAATCAAATTCCTAACCGTCGTTTTACACTTTGGTGGTCTCCCACCATTAACAGAGCTAATGTCTATGTGGGTTTCCAAGTACAATTGGATTTGACGGGAATCTTCATGCACGGCAAGATTCCAACTTTGAAAATATCGCTTATACAGATTTTCAGGGCTCACTTGTGGCAAAAAGTTCACGAATCTATTGTTATGGATTTGTGCCAGGTATGTGTAGGTCGTGAATTTTTGGTGAAATTAAATTTGCTTAATCAAGCAAGGTGATTGATTTTACAGGGCCAAATAAATATCTCTACTGTTTAAGTTCTACAGGGTGAAGCAATAAAATGTCGCCACCATTATTTTGTTAAGCATTTGTCAAATTACCTTTTGCAACTCTGGGATTCCCATCCCACCTTGCTTATCCGCGCTCGGCACACCGAGTGCTGTTTCACTCTACTCCAAAAATCGCCAACTTAACTATGAAACCAATCATCATCGCTCCAAATTTTTAAACATTTTTTTACGGTTTTGATCTCGAGTCGACCTAGTAGGACGCAGGCTCTTCACGCACTGACCTATTACGACCACAGATTCAGCTGGCTATGTATAATCAATCGCTCTGCATATGCATCTTAACCTTACGTATTGTAAGTGAAATCATTAGTTATTTAAGTAACAAGGAATGTAAAGACGTAATAACATTCGAGGTAGGTAAATACGAGCCGAGGCTTGTGGCCTGCCGAGATACATTCCGTGTTACTTATTAAATTTTTCACGCTACAGGTAGAAATTTAATCATATTTTTAAAAGTTCGTTTTGACAGCTGTCATCGGAATTATTTTTTAAAAGCCCCATTATTCTAAGTTGCCTGTGCTTGTTACCATATCAACGAACAGTTAAAATCAACATTTTAGTATTCTGTTTGAAATAAAATATTGGAATCTGTACCTCCTAGGAATGTAAATATATTTAATTATTTGAAGGTGTTTGATCAAGAATTGGACGGATTGGAAATTGAAACCGTGCAAAAGGAAACAATCCATCCAAGAAAATCCTACAAGATGAATTCTTCCTGTGCAGATATACTTCTGTTCTCTGCATATAAATGGGGTGTCAGCAGGCCCTCCTTGTTGGCCGACACTAAGTATGGCAAAAAAAGTTTTCTACCGAATGTGGTATTAAACCATTACTGTTTTAGGGATACCATGGATAATACGACGACTCAGAAATACTGGATAGATGTTCAGTTGAGGTGGGGCGACTACGATTCCCACGACATAGAGCGGTATGCTAGAGCCAAATTTTTAGATTACACCACAGATAACATGTCCATCTATCCATCGCCAACAGGTGTCTTAATTGCTATCGATTTAGCATACAATTTACACAGGTAATATTAAATTCCAACAGTGTTCTTGTTATTTCGGGAAAGAAATTAAATTCTTAAATTATTTTAGTGCTTATGGAAACTGGTTCCCTGGGTGCAAGGCGTTGATACAGCAAGCAATGGCAAAAATCATGAAAGCCAATCCAGCTTTGTACGTACTGCGAGAACGTATCCGTAAAGCCTTGCAGCTTTATTCCAGTGAACCCACCGAACCGTATCTGTCCAGTCAGAATTACGGGGAACTATTTTCTAATCAGATCATTTGGTTTGTGGACGATACCAATGTGTACAGAGTGACAATTCATAAAACATTTGAGGGCAACTTGACGACAAAACCCATCAACGGGGCCATATTTATATTTAATCCTCGAACCGGACAGTTATTCTTAAAAATTATTCACACATCGGTATGGGCAGGTCAGAAACGTTTGGGACAGGTAAGTTTATCTTCATTCTTTCGAATTGTTTTTACATTTTAAATTTGCGATTATAGTTGGCTAAATGGAAAACAGCTGAAGAAGTGGCAGCTTTGATTCGTTCCTTACCTGTGGAAGAACAACCCAAACAAATCATTGTTACACGTAAAGGAATGTTGGATCCGCTTGAAGTTCATCTTCTGGATTTCCCCAATATTGTTATCAAAGGTTCCGAGCTGCAATTGCCCTTCCAGGCTTGCCTGAAGGTGGAAAAGTTTGGCGATCTGATTTTGAAAGCTACAGAGCCCCAAATGGTGTTGTTCAACCTTTATGATGACTGGCTCAAGACTATTTCGTCCTACACGGTGAAAAACGATTAATTTTACATAGTTTTTTCTTATTAATGTGTGTGAACTGTTTGTTTTAGGCATTTTCTCGGTTAATTCTCATTTTGAGAGCACTACATGTTAATACTGAACGTACTAAGGTTATTCTGAAACCAGACAAAACCACAATTACCGAACCGCATCATATTTGGCCCACACTTTCTGATGATGAATGGATTAAAGTGGAAGTTCAGCTGAAAGATCTTATTTTAGCTGATTATGGCAAGAAAAATAAGTGAGTTTTTAAAATTTTATAAATTGTTTAGTTTAAGGAAAAGAGATTCTTATTCCAAATTTATTTAACATCTATACTGCTCCAGAAAAAAAACGAACACTTGAAGTTTGTGTTTAAATGTCTGTTGGTGATGCAATGTTTGGCAGGCATTGTTATGTCTTAATATAGAAAGAAATAAAAGATTTAATAAAAAAGATTTATTTAAAAAAATTTAATTGCAACAAATAACTTGCACTCAAAAATCAAAGAAAATGTCACAAGAGAATTGTTGTGTATAGGTTACAGTGGCGTGCTCGGGTTTTCTATACTTGCGACTGTTTTTGAATTATATCACAAACATCCATTTTGTTGCAATGGTAACCATTATTGTTTTTTGAGTGGCGCCCCACATTTGTTCTCGTTTTGGATGCCGCCGCAGTTGTTTCTTTGTCTGGTACAAAATTTTCCTCGTGAGATTGCATAACAAAATTTTTTCATAGAATCTGTACTTACAAAGATTATGCATTATTTTTTACCCACCCTGTATAAATTTGACTAATAAAATTTAATATTTCCAAACTGTCTTGGCATTCGGCTCCTAATTTAAAATTCAACTTTCACCTTTTACTATTTAACTGTCTTTAAAGTTTCCAGTTTTACACAAAGATTAGTAAATATTTTTCAAAATAAGTAACTTCTTTTTCATTATAGACAGTTAGAAGTAAGAAGTCGGTTTATTTTCTTCCTTTTTTCTCTTTGGCAATATGATTGCTGTGGTCTATTCACTCGGACCCCTTTTTAAATTTTCTGTGGCATAACTATTTTTGAAAAAGTACCCTAAAATTTGCAACACACGGAGCCCTCTGTATAATTGAAAATAATTTTAGAATATGGTCTCTTACAACTTTTATTTGAAAAATTTTTCAGTATTTTAAATAGTCAAGGAGATATCAACCACCACGGTTTTGTTTACTCACCCTGTAGCTTTCGGTTCTACTTTAAACATTCTGTTTGCATATTCCCAAATTATACCTTAAATAGCTCATGTGACTTATTGCAGTAAAAGATAATTCAAGTGTCCGGTTTTTTTTTGTGTAACAGTGTAGTTGAAATATATTATTCATGAACTACTTGTAAATTTTAAACTACTTCAACCTACGAATAATACTTAAATAACTGTTGAATATGATTACAGTATTTGTTGTTTTACAGTGTAAATGTGGCTTCTCTAACACAATCCGAGATTCGCGACATAATATTGGGCATGGAAATTAGCGCACCTTCTGCACAGAGGCAGCAAATAGCAGAAATCGAGAAACAAACCAAAGAACAGAGTCAACTAACAGCCACAACTACTAGGACAGTGAACAAGCACGGCGATGAAATTATAACCAGCACCACCAGCAATTACGAAACTCAGACTTTCAGTTCCAAAACTGAGTGGCGTGTACGTGCCATTTCGGCAACTAATCTACATTTGCGAACAAACCACATATATGTTAGTTCAGACGATATTAAAGAGACAGGTTACACGTATATTTTGCCTAAAAATGTACTTAAAAAGTTTGTTACAATATCTGATTTAAGAGCTCAGGTAAGACACAGTTCACCTGAAAATTTTATTTTCATATGTAGTTTGTAAATAAAAACAATTTATATTTCAGATTTGTGCATTTTTATACGGAGTAAGTCCACCTGATAATCCACAAGTAAAGGAGTTGCGATGTCTGGTTCTGGTTCCACAATGGGGCACCCACCAGACGGTACACATACCACACACGCCACCAAACCATCCTTTCTTAAAGGAAATGGAACCCCTTGGTTGGATACACACGCAGCCTAATGAATTGCCGCAATTATCGCCGCAGGATATTACCACACACGCACGAATAATGACGGATAACACGGCCTGGGACGGGGAAAAAACTATTATCATTACTTGTTCTTTCACACCGGGATCTTGTTCACTGACGGCTTACAAATTAACGCCATCTGGTTACGAGTGGGGTCGACAGAATACGGATAAAGGAAACAATCCTAAAGGGTATTTGCCAAGTCACTATGAGAAAGTGCAAATGCTGCTTTCTGATCGTTTTCTTGGATTCTTTATGGTACCCGCACAGGGTAGTTGGAATTATAATTTCATGGGTGAGTTTTTCTTCGTTTTCTTAGTCTGTCAAAATATATCTGTTATTGTATTAGGTTAGCTTTAGCTAAATAAAGGTTATTATTATTATTAATAATGTAAATATTTTATGATGTAACGTTGTAGGCGTACGACACGATCCGAGTATGAAATATGAATTACAACTTGCTAATCCGAAAGAATTCTATCACGAAGTGCATCGTCCTGCACATTTTCTTAATTTCTCATCTTTGGAGGATGGGGACGGTTCAGGAGCTGACAGAGAAGATGTTTATGCTTAAATTATTGTTTATACATTCTTGTAAATAGTAATTTGTGCGTTTGTTTTTTGTTGATTGTAGTAACTATCCTTATTTTTTATTTTTAAACTTCATGTAGTAATAGATAAATAATAAAAATGAATTACACCTACATTTTCTGATTTTTTTTTAATAAAATGTTTTTATGTAAATTGATATTTACAGCTACCTGCCATTTTTATTGTAACAAAATATTTCAATCATTTTCGACATTTACTACAATATGGAATAAAATGATTGAAAAGTTATGACAGATTTTGTGTACAATAATATGGTTTTTAGTGTAGCGAGTGGATTTTTTTTACCAGAAAAAGTAACCAGTTATATAATTTGCCGCTGGTTATTTAACCCTCTCATTTCCAACATTCTAACTTCTGTGTTGCCATAATAATTACCGTACTTGTATAATAATTACGGTATACTGTCCAAACCCCATTGCAATATATAAATGTACGAGAAATGAATCGTTCTTAAAAATAATAAAGATGTATCTATCAATTCATACATTTTTATTTTTAATTAAAATGTTCCTTATTGTTATTAATTAAAAAATACTTATACTATTACCCTGTGCTGTGTCAAATAAACTACTTAAAATAACTACACGTGTTATCAAAATTATTTATTAAAATTCTTTTATTTACAAAATATTTGTTACGATTATTGCAAATTATTTTTTGCAATTCCAATAAAATCTGTTCATTTTTGTAATAACCATTTTTATAATTTGCATTTCTATTCAACGGAAAATTGCTGCTAGACTTGAGAATTGTTTCTTGTTCCTTTGAATTAATTCGTATGCAGTTCAGATTGGCATACTTATTTCTTTGTTATTTTGCAATTACAAAACAAATAAAATGAAAAATTTACAAAAAATGTCAATTTTTTAATCTTTTAATTTCATAACTAAGCCAAAACTTTTGAATGCAAAAAATAACCGAACATACAAGAAAAGATTTAGAGATATTAGATAAAAGTTGGGCTAGTTTTGCTCACTACAGAAATCTAAATACTGTAGACATGTTGGAAAAAATCGCTTTAAAATCGTAATTACACCATTTGATGACTTCGAATAAAATTCTCCAATTTGTCTTTTTCAATAAGTTTTTGTATTTACTGCCCGGTTCAGTATAAGCGGTTCCTCTTCACATAGAGTGGTAGGTGGTAAACTTTCTTCAAATGGCTCGTTAACGACAAACACTTGCTCAAATACTGGGATATTTTTTGATCTTAAAACTAAATCGTCATATGGTGTGGGTACAGCGTTGTGTATTAATCTTGTTTTTGATGAGTTGATAAAAGCGGACATTTCAAAATGATGATGGCAAAGTTTCTGAAGCTTTAGTTGAATTGGCGACATACTCTTTAAAAATGTGCTACCTACAAAATTACAAGTTTATCATTTATGTGAATTACACACACTCCTTAAAATGAGAACCATTTCGTACCTGAATTGATAATCCATTGTTTACATCTATCCTGGTCTTTAACGGGAAACGAAAATAAATGCAGCCCTGTACATGTTCTTTGTGTTTTTCCACAGTTTCTATAAGCACATTTATTCCCAGCACATCGATCCATTTCCAGGAACGTTAAAATAAGTATTGTAAAGAATTTTACAAATTGTACCAAATCACTTAAATACTTCTTATGTTGCTCCTTTAAAGCTGTTTCTAATAAAGAAGAATTTATTGTAAATAAGTATATACCGCAAGTTTGTAAAATTACAATAATTTTGAGGTTATGTTGTTGTTGGCAATTTTTCTTGGTTTGCCAAACCGTTATTCGGCTGAGGCAGCGCTCGCCACGGCGCCTTGCGGCAAACTTTGTAACTAAACGAAACGGGCTGAAATTTATATTTACGTTTCGTAGCGTTCATAAGAATGGCTGAACGTGTTAAATTATGTGGTTCATAAAGCAAAAATGATTGTTGTGTGCGTCGGTGTTAAAGGGCGTAATTAATTTATTAATTATTGCTGTATTGGTCAATACTGTTCCAAAATTGTCGACAGATACCTAACACAAATCTATCATCTCCGCAAAAAAATTTACTGAATCTAATAAAATTAGAATTAGATTTATCGTTTACCGTTTTATTCGTGCTATTTAAAATTAGTTTGGAGAAACAGCAGGTCTTATTTTTATAATACACTAGAGCTAAGCATAGTTTTAAAGCCATTAATTAGATTTCCTGCAAAAGAAGAAATTTTAAATAACATCCCTGTTTGTTTTGATTGGTATCAATCAACAAGAATAGTTTTAGATAGCACAGAAATTGCCATGGAAAAATGTCTCACATGTAGAATCAAATTCTATTCATACTATAAAGGAAATAATACAATTATTTTTTTTAATCGACGTTGCATCTTCTTGGTTAAATGATTAAATGAGTAAATAAGTAAAAATTTTCAAAATATGTTAAGGGACATTATTATAGAAGATTTTACCTAGATAGATAGATAAAATTATGATAAATGATTATAACATTAATTAATTTAGATCCACCAATATTAGGTGATGATAAATTTACAAAATGGTAATAAACCGAGGGTGTAGTATACAATATATTTTTAATTGCCTCTCGAATGAAGTTCACCGTAAAATAATTTTTAAAGAACTTTCAATTACTGTTTAGAAAATTAAAAAAAAATTCAACTATTTATATTTATATTTGACATAATAAAATAGTGTTGATATTGTTTATTTACAAACATTTCTGATACTACCAGTAGCAGGGCTTCCAGTTTTCAGAAAACTATAAGAAAACAAATAAAATTGCAGAAACTATTACGTGCAACAAGGATGGGTGCCGTCTAATGTTTTAAAATAATTGTCAAAATATACAAAATGCAATTTACTAATTATTTATTGATGTTTATAGGAATTTCGATCGCGTGCGGTGGTCATTTTAAATTCGAAGTCCGTTGACACAATGCCGCAACCTCAGTATGATTTTCAGCATTAACGCCGCCGCACATTACCAAGTGTCCAGAATTTACTATAGCTTGACCTTCTACGAACGCCCTTGAACCAATATTAATGTAAATTAAAATGTCAAATAAACTTACAGAAGACATTTAAAACAGATTTTATCTCAGTAACCTTACACAGTACATCAAGCAATTATATATAGCACGTTGTATTCCTTTTAAAATTACCCCGTTTCTAACCGTCATAGCACATCCACTGCAGCGCCATCTATATTCAGTTCCGCCCCCGAATACCATGGTAGAAATGAGATGAATAATGATACCGGGTGATCGTAAAAAACATGATTCAGAGCAGGCCATGACCGAAGTGTTAAAGTTGGCAATACTTAATATAAGCCAATTGTCAAATGTTGACAGCTGTAAAAAGTCGCGGCGGCCCTATCTTATGGCCCGCGAGATCCCCCGATTTAAATCCATTAGACTTTTTTGTTTGGGGTTTCATTAAAGGAAAAGTTTATGCTACGCCTCCACCAAATTCTGACGAAGTTAGGAATAGAATTAATGCGACTGTATTAGAAATCACCCTCCAAAAGTTTGAACGAGTGATGCAAACTATACCACAAAGCTTACAACTGTGTTTGCAAACAGACGGTTTTCAGTTCGAACAATTACCTTAACTTTGTTCCAACATTCACGGAGTATTGCAATGTAACGGACATCTTTAGTTACCGTGCGTTATAACAAAACATTTTGGTATTAAGATTTTCGACTCATAATTTTACGGTCAACATCGCCACGTGTAGTTTCTTCACCAATTTATACACACCCTGTATTTATAAAAATAAGTCAAATTCAGTTTCAACCTCGCCGCACATCATAGAGGGCGTTACTAGTGTAATTCCCCTTTAATGTTAAAAATTATCAAATTTAAAATATCATAGCATGTATTTTATGACTAACCAACGTGGGGCTTTTGAAATAGTAAATTAAGGTCTAAGATCTTAAAGTGTGTACAATGGAACAACGGGCCAAATTTTCTTCCCTGTTTTACTTCTGGGCATCATTATTCTGAAAAAAAAATGTCTGACTGTATATGCCCTGATAAAATGCACTGTTCCAAAGAACCAGAGGGCGTATAACCAAAACAAAAGCTTATAGTTCACTCATATTCCGATAGATGGCGACAGTGGTAAGAAACAGCGAGTGTTCCAACGTAAACTATGCTCAACGTACAACCGTCTCTCCTACCCTAAAAAAAGTTTGCTCCCATTACATTAAGAGGTTCGATTAAAATGACATTCTGGCAAGTTATATCAAATTCTTAATGCTCAGTGGCACTATCTATTAAATTTTAGGAGTATCTGACAATTTTAGGGCCAAACATAAAAATTTCCAAAATATTAAAATTTTTGTTGTAAATAATGAACCAAACTAACACATAAAAACAACTAATATCGAAACAGAATAGGTATTTCACGGGAAGCTGACGAAAACGTTTATAATTGCTGCTATCCCTATCCTTAACGGTCTTATCTGTTACGACCATGACATAGTCGACAAGTGGGACAAGCCGACAGCTTATTACATTTTCCTAAGGAGCCTAAGGGGATGTATTTACAAATACTGTTTCTAAGAATTTACCGCATAAAATGGATCACTTTTATTTGATATAATTGCAATATATGTTAAGTGGGTTTTCTCATGGAAAGGGGGAGGGGGCACGGCCATATTAGCACTTATTCATCCGAAATTGGACATGTTTTTAAATTATAGAACAAATAGAGATAGGATTATGGTATGAACTGACAACAATGTCGCTTATTTAATATTTTTTAGCTTGCATGTTTTCTGCTTATAAATGAAGGGACAAAAGGTGCACATCAATTTATTTTGACAAATAACCATACTGAAAATTACTTTTTTCTTCTTTCGTTGTTTCATTGTTTACCCCATTGTCTTTGTCACTTTCTTTTCATTACCTTCAACACTCGATTTACGTGTATATATTTCTTTCCTTGTGACAATGTTACACATTCCATTTCGAAAATGAAACCAATAAATCTTAATAAAAAAATTAAATAAATTGCACACATTTGAAAAGCTATTCTGTAACATTATTCTAATAAATGATTATGAAAAATTCAAATGGTTGCATGCACTAACACTGAATAAATACAATAAATCATTTAATGAGCAACATCAAAAGTGAATTACAATCATGCTGAGCTACATTAATAATTCATTGTTTTAATTAGTTAATACAAATTAAAAACAGTGATAATTTAATACTCTTGTACGAGTAGATGCAATTAGTATTTGTTGATGATACAGTGTAACGCATCAGAAACATTTGAGTTATTAATAATATGTATGATTAATTAGAAAAAATTATGCGTTATATTGAATTAAAATTTCTTTTCTTTTTTTTTTAATCTACAATTCTTTTACGAATGAAGCCAATTCTCTCAAGTGTGCCATTAAATCATACGGATTTTTTCTGGTCCGGACATGCATTACTAAATAAAGTTGGTTTATTATTCATTGTCGCTGTCACTAGAATAACTTTCACAATATCACAATGTGACCGAAGATTAATAATAAATGCGTAGGTGATAAAACAACTGCGGTAGGTGTACTTACACAACGGTACTGTTAAGTCACCGTCTCGATGTTCCTATTGTTTCAAAGTGTTGCAATAATTACATATTATTCTTGTTCAGTTTGTTTTTTTATTATTAAAATACTAATTTTTTACAGTCTTGCACTAGCCTAAACTTTATCAAAATACAATTGCACATAATCGGTTTTTAAAACAATATGGTACATATGTTTTTGTTTTGAAACTTTTGTGCTCATTCGTGTTGCTTTTCCCACTGCGTGAGATTTTTTTATAATCAAAATAAAGAAAACATTAAGCAACTGATCAGTGATCACAAAGAAATTCCTTAATTTAAAACCAACCAACAAAAGCATACGTACAATTCCTTTCAAGCAATGTTTATAAAGCTTTCACAGTGTTTTTAATACATCATTCCCGGATGCACACCATTTCCTCTTTGAAAGTAAACGTTTGGGTTGCTGCTCAGGGTGGGTTCTAACGTTGTGTATACGTTTCCATCTTCTGATCGCATGAAGACACTGCCTGTAGACAAAAATGCATCATTCAGTGAAAAGGCTTAGAAATTATGAAAAATAAAAAATAGATATAAGTGCAAGTGAAAGCCAATTTAAATGTTGAAAAACTTTCCAAATTGATTTAAAAATGCTAACAGAGATCAAATCATGAAAAAAATATATAAAAAGAACGAGTCAAAATGTTAAATTAAATGTGAAAACAAAAAATTGCAAATTATAATGTAAATCTATATAACTGCACATATAAGAAATAAAAACTTTTAGGAAGAAAAGAGACGCATTAAAGGAAAACTAAGAGAGAAAAGAGCAAAGAGAGAGCGAGAGAGGCACAGAAAAAAAAACATGAGCGATAATCATGGGGTGGGCGGTGAAAACAGAGGAAAAGACAAGGAAAGGGCGAGGGAAAAATGTAGGAGATTGAAAAAACAGGTATGATGTATGGGAGCAGGGGCAATGAGATAGGCAGACAAATAGGAGGATTATGTAACAAAACTTTTAAAACATGAAGAAGAGGGATGAAGAAAAACCGATGTGACAGAAAAAGGGGGATCAAGAAAACGGTAGAAGTAGAAGTAAGAAAAACAAGAGTAGTATCATAACAAGATAGAGAAATGCGGCGGTAGAGAAAAAATAAAGAAAGTGCGGAAGATAGAATAGACACACAGGATGATAATACCAAATAAGAGGTAAGAAATAAAAGAGAAAAATGAAGCAAGACAGTCAAAGAGAAAACCAGGAACGAGAATCACGGAAAACTAGAAAGAAACGAGGCGAATATAAAGGAAAAGAAAAGGAAAGAGATGATAGATGTTAAGGGAGGGAATTGAGGAACATAGAGAAAAAGTAGGGCGTTGTAAGAAAACTTAGTAAAATAGGAAGAAGGGGATGCAGAAAAAGGCAGATGACACAGAAAGGGAGAGAAAAAGAACGGTAGAGGCAGCTGAGAGAAAAATAAAATTGAAAATCACGAAAAGATAGAGAAAAATAAAGCGGTAGAGAATGAATAGAATAACTGAAAGAGATACATACGCAGACAGAGTAATGATATCAAAAAACTTCGAAAACAGGACGAAAAGGGACACAAAAAGGGGAGACGAGAGAAAAATGAAGAGAGAGATTATTTAGCGACTAGAGAAAAATGTAATTTTATTTTCCACAATTCCGGATAAAATGTAAAATGGCGTTTCATAACCCCCTTACCACAAAAATGCAAAATTATGTAAAAATTATTAACTGTGAGTAGGAGAGAACATGTATGAGTAAGAAATGTATTTGAAATAATATAAATAATGTATTTATTATTTTGTTTCTTTTGCTTATTGTACTGAGGGGTACTTTTTAAATATGTTTACTCGTCGTCATATTTCAATGGTACAGTATATCGGCCAGTAATGTTACTGATTTGTGATGCAACTCTAAAGTCTATAAAAAAACAATACTTTCTATCATTTAGGGAATTTTAAAAATTCCTAGGCAGTTGTTTAAGTTTGCATGTTCGCAGATTCGGCTCTGGACTTAAGGGAGGGGAAAATAATAAAACATATTGGCGAGAATAACAGCAGGAAAGGCAAGAAAAAAGAAAGGGGCGAAAAATCACGGGTAGAAAATAAATAGTGAAAGGAGGTGGAAGAGCTGAAAAGCAAAATAAGAATAAGAAAGAGACAAAAAAGAGTTAGGGAGGGGGGAACACTAAGAAATATAGATATAAATTGTGATGGTGATTAGCTGATTACGTAGACATTCAAAAAAACCTACTACGTAGTACCTAGTAACCAGTTAAAAATATTAAAAAAAATAAAAATAAGTTGCATGCGAAAAAGCATTTTTAAATGCGCTGTTATCTAAAGACATAAAATGTAGATAACTGTAGATGTTTGGAGTTATAAAAGCATAGTTGTTTAACGTAACAGAGCCATAAAGTATTTTCACACAATGCTTAACTATAAATAACAACTTAAAAAAATTTGTGTCACAGTAACCTTAAAATCTGTGGGCAGTTTCTAAAAATTTTGATTGGTACAATAATTTTGCACAAATTTCAAAGCTGAAAACTAACATCAACATCTTTTTATAGTAAGATTACAAATACTATTTATTTACAACGGTAGGTAGCAAAAAAGCCACCAAGCAGGAAGTTTTATGGCAGGAATAATAGAATCGAGGTCAATTTTGTCCGTTTCAATTTTAGAGCACATCTAAAGCGATAATTTTATGCATTTATGCATATTTGGCTACGGTCACCACACATAAATTTAATATCTTTACGCCATGTTATGTTGCAAGTTTTCTGAATTCCCTTCAGAATAACGAAAATTTGTTTATTTACTGAAATATTGATTTTAAAAGTGTAAAAATAAAACTTGTTTTGAAAGAGAATTAATTTTTTCTCGTGGGAACACACACTGGTGAAAAGCCTTCAACAATGCGAAAAGATTTCAATGCTTTCAACTGCTTACAGCTGTAACGCGACAAAAGCAGCTAATATTAGTTTCTAATTACATATATATTAAGCGTTTTGATACAAAATCAGGCTTTAGTAGGCAGTGAATCAGATAGAATTGTTTCACCACAATCACAACTGAGAACATTAGTTGAAATTCTTCCAATTAGCAAGTCTTATGCGTTTGCACAATAGTATTTACAATCTATGTATTTGCAAAGCAAATTTACACAAAATGATTTTACATGGATGACCACCACCTTTGTGTGTTGCTATTTTATTTTTTTCATCATGCAGTGGCGTAGACAAAATCTGCAAGATATAAACGTTGTTGTTTCAAACTGTTTTTAACGCAAGAAATTTTGACTACGCCAATGTTTTAAGCGTTATTTTACAAACATTTAAGGCAAAGTTAAATGAATGTACAGACCTGGCATGAACCGTGCAGGATAGTATCTCGGTGGATTTGGATAGCAATGAAAAATTCTACTGTAACTTGGCGGAGCCGGATACAATGCTGCTCGATCTGAAATATATACAGTGCAACCAAAAATCTATGCCATACACCACCATATTTACATTATAAGCTAGGCAAGCTAAAATGATAATGATGAACAACGATTTTTTTTTAAATTATTAAATTTCGCTACTGTTTGCAGTAACATATTAAATTTTTGCCATTTTGCGCTGATTGCTATTAAATAATAGCCATTTGTTATTTATATTAAATTCGGTTAAATTATTTTGGCTTTCATTTCAGATATCTGATTAAAGATGCGTGATATCAATAAATAAATGTTTACCTACTTATTTTAATTAAGAATGTGTTTCTCGTTCATTTAAAAAACGGTTAATTTTAAATTGGTGCTAATAATCCTCGTTTAATAAGTTATTTGTAATTACTTCAATTAGTTTTAATATCCATTGATGTAGAATACTATTTGCATTCCCTGTGAACACGTTCATGGGTCATTAAACACTTGGGTTTTATTTTTGTTCGACCCATATTTTGAAAAATTGCAAAAAGTTATGTAATAATTTGTCAACATTACCTTGGCAAAAAATTATATTTAAAGACACGATTTGTGTTGTGGTTAGTTTTTAGGCGTGTTTGATGTTTTTATTTTCGTAGAAAAGGTGAATAATCGCATTAGTTAGCTGATCCGAGTAATTGCACTTGCAGGAAGGAAATGTTACGCTCCACATAATTACAACTTCATCTCGTTGAACCGTTCTAAGCTGCTTTTTTAAAAACAAGTTTAAACTTCTTAAAAAGACCAAAATACAACTATTTTGCAAAAATTAAAATACTTTTGTTATTCGTAATAAAGCAGACAAAGTTGTATTCATTTTAGAAAGCTCATTGCGTTAAATTGTTAATAAATAATCGGTTATGTTAATTTCAAAATGACATATGAGGCGTTTATTTAAATGACTAAGTTAAATGTGTGTTGAGTTTTGTTTAGTAATTTATGATGCATTTCCCGTTTATAGACTGAAAAGTTGTCCTACATTTTATTCAATGAATATTTAGGAGAAGCTGTGAAAGTCAAGATCAGGGTTATGTGTGTGTGTGTTTTTTTATAATTATTTCAAGAAAGACTTGTTTTGCTTTTTAAAATTTGAAGGATTGTTAAAGCAGGTGGACTTAACTTAAACAAATGGTTTAAATTTAATTCCTCTATGAAACTATGAAATAATATTGAATATACTAATTTAAAGCTGAAAATAATTTGGTTAAAGATGTTTTTTTAGTTAAATTAACAATTGCAGTTCAAAATATTTTCTATAAGTAGTAAGCGTCAAGATGACTTTTTTTTTGTTATTAATTGGATTGTTTTAGATGCTGTAAATTTGGGAAAATTAAATAGCGATCAATAAAAAAATGAGCGACGCATTTCGACCGACTTTCTTATACTTTAGAAATAATAACTGGTTGTTGAGTAATAAGGCGCTAAAGCCAAACTTTTCAAAAAAGCGTAGTAGCAACTTTTGTTTGAGAAAAAGCATTGGATTCGCACTTGGGTGTTCTGTTTGGCGTAACCGACACACATACGCTTATACATACCTACAGACATTTTTTTAAACCAAGTTTTTGAGTTTGTAGAGGTGCTAAACGTATATTTTCGTCAAAATGTAGATTTGCGCAATTTTTGTAAGAAATAATCTTTTTTTGTTGTAGAAATTTTTTTATTGTACAAATCAACCTTTTTGGTAGATACCGTCTGTTTATTTTATAAAATCATCTCACCTGTTTTGAAAAAGGCAAAATTTTCTTGATTTTTTCGTTTTCATTTTCTAAGCGAAGATCAGGGACAACGACCAAATTTGGATAAACATTTAAATCAACCTTTTATTGGTCGTTGACCAAGATAAAAATATTATATCGTAGCCGGGAATTATGCATTTGAAATTTTCAACTATTTTCAGGTAACAAGAGTTGCCAAACATATTTTTAAAAACTGCGTCTTTTTCGCAATATCACCTTAGGAAATTGTAAAATATAATTTCACCAACTGCATTCGTGCATTTGTTTTAATTCGGCATAGAGCAAGGCAAAGTGTTTTCTGTGGTAGAAAGGTTTATTATAAAAGGCGTATTTAACCGTGACTAATCAATCTTCGTGTTCGCACGAACCATAATTATCAAGTTATTCTACTTCCTATTCTCCAAACACGACAGCTTTAGTGCCAACATTTAATCATCTAAAGTAATTTTTAACCTTGGTAAAATTTGAGGAACGTTAATTTCTCTGTTCTAATACGTGGAGATTGTTTTTTTTGTTATTTTAGGCCAGCGTTCTTTCTTCATTATTAGGTACAGTTAATCTTCCTTGTATTGGAGATCTTCTTAACAAGCAGCACACCTTAAAAAGCTGTTATTAATGATTTAGTCTCAAATGCTGATGTCAATCTATTCAAGTTATATAACCCGGGAGACCTCAATGCCCGATTATAAATGAAACTCTAGCCGGTTTCATTTCTGGTACATGACAGATGTTTGATTATTTTTACTGATACAAAAGGTAGAGTTACTAGTTAAAAAATTCAAATTAGAAAAACCCACATGTGTATGTAGAACAGAATTGCCAACGAAACAAACATTTTTATTAATATTTAAGTTCTTATTAATATACGTTTTTTAACACTTCTGTGTTGTGCATACGAAATAGGGTTTTAGTAGTGTTATAGTTTCGAGCTAGAAACTCAATTTTATCTTTAATTTCTATATTTTTGCTCTAACAATTTCAAAAGTTATCTAAGTTTTTAACAAAACAGTTTCAGGTTTAGCTGTTTACTGTGATTTCCACCAATGATATTATTTTCGGGTGTTAATTTTCTGTAAATATAAAAGGCACAGATTTCTGTAAAGTTTTACTAGATTCGCGACTGCAGCTTCTCAACAAACAAACAAATGAAGCCTGTCGGCCATTTTCTAAGAGGTCAAAATTGGAATCATACTTGCAACGTACCTCCCAACTACATTTTATCCTTGAAAATTGTATATATTAATATTTATCAACACTGAATTACGAAACAATGTTTGAATTTGTAACATCACAAACTTACATTGACCTTTTACAAAATGGCGGCTGGCTGGCTGACTTTATGTAGAAGTCGTGTTTCTAGTGGAAGTGTATAGAATTCTGTGATAAAGGATACGTTTTGTTATTATTGTACCCAAAGCTTCTGCTTAATTTTCTAACAAATCGACAAACATAATACTATTCTCGATAGACCACCATCTACTGAATGCTTTTCAGTTATTTCAGGTAAGGTGCTTGATTTTCAGAAAAATATTTATTATTTTTTGAAGCTGTACTTTAGAATCTTACCACCTTTCAACAGCATTTTATTGTTCTCTCAATTTTTAGATAAAAGTTTCGGAATCTACAACTCATCTCGTGCGAAAAAATGGCGCGCGCGACGTAGCGTGCGAGAATTGATCGCGTGCGACAATTGATCGCGTGCGACAATTCATCGTGTGCGGAAAATTTATCGCACGATAGTTGATAACGTGCGAAAATTTATGGCGTGCGACAATTGATCGCGTACGATATTTATCGCGTGCGACAATTCATCGTGGGCGATAACATATCGCGTGCGACAATTCATTTTGTCGAAAAACTTACCGCACGATAGTTGATCGCGTGCTACAATTAATCGCGGGCGACTGTTATATATTTAAAGCGTACTACAATTCATCGTGTGCCACAATTCGCCACGTGCGTAAAATTAATCCCACGATAATTGATCGCGTGGACAATCGAGTTCGTGCAATAATGCTTCGCTTACGAAAAATTTATCGCACGATAGTTGATCGCGTGCGAAAATTTATAGCGTGCGACAATTGATCGCGTGCGATATTGATCGCGTACGACAATTCATTGTAGGCGACAATTAATCGCTTGCGACAATTATTCGACTGCGACATTTGATGGCGTACGACAATTTAATGATGATGTGATTTTCACATATTGAATTGTTTATAGCGTTTTGTTTTTTACATAAAAAATTGACTTATCTACAACTGATTCAGTTATTAATATCAATAAAAAAGGACTTTCCTTTACTTTTATTCACGTTAAAATGTCGATTTTCAGCTTTCAGCGGATAAATATTGTTTGCAATAAAAAATATCTGCTTTTACTGATAGGACAATAAGGTGAACTATATTCAAACAATTAGCTATAAACAAATACGTTATTTGCTATGATATTAGAAGTAATAGAAAATAAATGTTTGTGGCTTAACTCTGATTCACAACAAAAATGCAAGCTGTGATTTTGCTGCCGTCCGGCGTTGCATGTACATATTTTTTTCGGTTTATAGTAGTATTTATCGTTTTTACGATAAATTTATAATATTGAAGAAAATCTACAAAAAACTGAAAATTTTCAATAATTTTAAAATTTCTGATATTTTCGTAATTTACGAAAGTATCAAAATTTTCAAGATTAGAAACACAAACTATAAGAAAGTTTTAAGACTTTTAAAATGTTGGTTTTAAGGTACATATTGCTGTGATATTCGGAGTTGTATGTTTTGACTGGGGTATTGTAATTCCCGGAAGGCAATTTTTGGGATGCTTGTTACAATTCAATCTAAGATTGGAGGTTTGTGAAGACTGTAAGGTTTTGATATTCAAACTTATAAACTCAGGGTTGCGTATTATTGCAGTAATTTCTTGTTTTTAAAATTCAAATAATGTGGTTACCATTATATCGTTTGTATTTTCATGTTTGTGAAATTTTGTTTAATCTGAAAGAAAGAAGAACACAATAATTAAATTGATACGATTATTGTTTATGTTAATTTTAATTATTAAATAGTTCAGAATTGTTTTAAAAGGTTTAATTTATAAGAAGTTTTAGACTTACTTGTTTGTGCGTCGTGAAATGTCATTTGGGGGGGTTATGGATTTGAAGGTCAATTTGACAAATGTATGAAAGAGTACTCATTGTCACGAGATTTATTTGTTTTAAAAAAATTGGAATCAAGAGAGAAGACAAAAGAATGGAAAATTTGTTTAGTTAGTTACGGCTCGTCTTTGTAAACAAAGACAGAGGATTTTATATTCTCTGAATGAATAAAGAAAAAAACGAGTTTAAAGTAATATAAAAGTGGTTTTGAATTTAAAAGAACCTATTATAAAACAGATACAAGTATTTATCAACGAATTCTGGAAAGTCCAGAAGAGTAATAAATATAAAGCGATCCAGAACGAGTTTCCGGTTATGATATTAGAAAAGCCAAGTATAAAATAACATAAAACAGTCCAGAGGAGGATTCAAACTAAAGGCGAGTGTTGTGGTTATCTGAGGAACCTGCAAACTAGAGAAGAGGGAGTTGGACATTCATCGTTTGTCGTGTGAAGGATATCACAATAAGGAGACACAAAGATAAGTGTTCGGTTTTAAGAACAATAGTATTTAGTAGAAATTGTTTGAATTTTCGAAAATTTGATCAAAAAAAATCAATTTATTGAATAAAACCTTTTGTAACGTTGATATTATTTTGTGTATTTTTCTTTTTGATTCATATTCAGTAATAACTGTACTTCGAAGCTTAATGACGACCCTGAGAAAGTTAATAAAGAGTCTCATAGAAAATATAATTTGGAATTGCGTGAATTGCAGGCATTTAGGGAATTGTTTTCTAGTAAATACAAGACCACGCATATCATTGCAATATGTTTAAAGTAGAGAAAAGGAAAGAACGTAGCAGGCTTACACGAGAAGCATTTCGTGGCGGTTACCCGACAACTTTTTTTTCAATATACGAGTATTAACTGTTTTTTCTCAATATTTTGTTTTCATTATATTGAATTTTTTTCGCAATACATTGAGTTTTTGCTCCATATACTGAGTTATTTTCTCAATATGTTGAAAAAAAAAAACTGGTATGATCTTTGAGCGCATTCGTAAGAAAATAGAATTTTTTATTGTTTTTAATATTTTCTAATAGTTGGTGGCACTTTAAAACAAATTTTTAGATTTCCAGATAAAGAGAATTAAAAAAAGCTAGAAATTGAAAAAAATTATAATTTGGCGATAATAATTTTATGAGTATTGAACTTTTTAAGATTTCAACAAAAACATTCAAATCTTAGGTTGCGATAGGCACGATTAAAGTTTGAGCCACAATTTAAAACCTTTTTCTACGGATACTAATTAACTAACAAATTTTGTCCTAATTTTTAGCACAAACGTTAATCATATAGTATAGCAGCTGGTAAACAACAATTAGAATTTATTTTTTACACTTTATTTCTGTTTCCCAACTAACCACACTTGACAATTTTGCGGAATCGTGCTGTTTCTAACTTTTGACTAACCCTGTAGCTCACAATTTCGCATCTTTTAATTAAACATTGATGCGTATTGTTTTTATTTGTGTAAATAAATAAAAGACCAGCAATTGAAGGTTCATGTTGCAGGTAGGTAAGTAATTAATTTAAAAGTTAAATACGTTGTGCCCATAAAGAGCTAGTACTAAGAAGATAACTGTAAAGTACTGAAGAATGACAGAAACCGATTTATTGAGCCGTCATGTAAATGAACATTGTGCATAAGAATCAGGTTGTTGACTTTAGCGTCCAAGCAACAAAGTTTCTAACGAGGAAAAGCCCACTCTTCTTTCGGGTTTCATTTTCAGACACGTTCGAGAATGCGCTTCTAGTGTACGAGAGACGAGAGATAAAACCCAACTCGTCTGCTGATATTTATGCAGCCGCAAAGCTAGTAAAGAATTCGTAATAATAAAAGGCCGGCGAACTGGTACACGAATGCCGTTCTGCTTAGTGACAACGACGAGTACGTTAAAATTGTTATAGGTAGACTGATAAACAAATTACCTAGATGCTGTTTTTCGCTTGCAAATTACAAACACGAAACCATTGTAATTTAGAGCCAAACACACTGCCAATCAACTTGACACGTGGGTTTTTAAATTTCATAAGCTATTTTAATTGACGTTTATTATTTTTATGACGGTAACCTTGATTATAAATTTAATTTTACCCTCTAAATAGGTACGTACCGTTAGGTTTTTATTGCAAAATAATATTTACGCTAAAACAATGGACTCATTGAAAAATATACAAACATAAATTGTTATTACGATACAAGGAAAATTTATAGTATTTTAAACGATATGTCTAAAATAGCCTTCAAAAATAATGGCAAATAATATAATTTACTACTATTACATCATAAAATAATTGCAACACAATTTTTTGTCGATTTGGTCATAAGACAACAATTTTAGTTTTTTTTTTTATTTCGATATAGATATTCAACAAGTTTAATTATTTGAATTTTGCCTAAATTAGTATGTAAATAGATATAAAAACATATCACAGGTTTTGTTGCTAACCTAACTTTGAAGTCTCCGAAATAAAACTCGTGAAACCACTCATTTTTGTTGTACTACGCAAAAACAGAAGTTTTTTTAATGATGCTTAAATTTGCCTCTCTTAAATCGTAATTTTTATATATTTTTGTAGAAATTAGGTAATTACTTTCAGTTTCCGATTTATCTTAAGCTGCCTTTTTTAATCAGTGTAACGGTGTTTTCGTGTACTTGGTCTGGTTCTTCCTTGTTCGGTTTTGCTTTAGTTTATTGATTTATAATTATATGTCCTTTCCTGTGTTCTTACTTTCTCATGATTCCAGTTCTACATAAAAAGGTACCTATTAATTGCTTTCCTGCTAATGTTCAATTTTGTTTCAACGTGAAAATACGTATTGTGGCACAAGGAAATTGTGTATTTGGCCATTGCACACGCATTTGATTTATATAATCAGAGTGCTGCATTTTCATCTCAACAATTAACCAATCAAATCAATTTATAGCTAAGAAAAATCACTACTGGATTTCAATAAAAGAAAACAGCTGTCGGACAAACCGCTACCGTATATGCCCGCCGCTTTTTCCTATCCTCTTTACATTTTACTATACCTTATTGGAACATTTTCGTAATCGGATGAAAAACGACTCGCAGAACAACTGCCTAAACTGCTTAACGTAATTGTGCGCAAACATTTAATTGTTTTGTTTAGAGGAAGATACAAACAAATCTATAAAAAATCAAATCAAAAAAGAAAACAAATTTATGAAATCTGATTTTTAGTTAAAATTTAAACTTTCGTACGCATAATACCAATTTATCTGTACGCATTATTTACACAAAATGTTTTACTCAAACTGCACGGGAATAAATACAATTAATTTCCTTTTTGCGGGTTGATATAAAACCATCACGCATTGTATGATTCAGCAGTTTAACATTTTTAATTTGATCCGGATGATTTAAAGAATGCGACCACATGTGTTTTTCTAGTTTGCGTTTATGTCTTGGTAACGGCAATAAAAACGGAGTTGAGGACGGCCCAGGTAAAAACGAACACCGGCTCTCGACTGATTTCGTGGCCATCAAACATTTGAATGTTTTAAATATTCAAAATGAATATTATGAACTTTATAATTATGAAAATTTTCGAAATTGTGTAACTTTCGAAAATAAAAAGTTGGGAATTTTTTTAATACTTTCCAACTAAAACTATTATATATCCGAAAATTTTCATAATTTTGATAATTTAAAAATTCTCAAATATTTAAAAAAATTATCAATAGAATCGACTTTGAAGTTTTACAAACATTTCGAACCTGCAAATTTTGAAAATATTACGAGATTTTGATTGATTATTAGCTCGTGCTAGTTAATTTTGGACAATTTAAACCGCGCGTCGCGCTAGAGAAATTATCTGAACTAGCACTCCGTAACAATCAACCCTAGCTTATCGTAAAAAGAATGGGATCACTAGTTGTATTACTTGCGAAAATATCTGTATGAGAATGGGGGGGGGGGGGGACTAACGTTTGTTAGTTCGTTCTCTCATATTTCTGGAACAGATCGTCCGATTTAATAATGATAAAACTTTGAATATGGTTGTATATCAAAAATATATCTAGAAACTGTAATTGAAAAATATTTGAAACGGAAGTTATATATGTATATGTTATACTTTGGGATTATTTGATCGAAAACGGAGTTTCGCAAATTGAAATCTGATACATGATGTTAAGGTAAATTATTATTATAAAATATTTTTCTCTAAATTCCTAATTAAAAAAAAATGCTGTGGCAATGTTGTAACTATAAGATTTAAAATATCAATGTATTTTTAAATATAAAATTTAATAATTGTTTTTGAAGTGTTGGCAAATTCAATTCCAATATTTACGTCTTGGTATTTTGACCTGTTTCTTTTATTTTCATTCAATTCTTGTAAAATCCATATACTTATATGCCTTTTAATTGTTTCTGTATTAAATATTTGTATGGAATTTACGGGTCTATTATTTATTAATAGTATTACTTTATTTAAAGCAACTCATAAAACATATGCCCTATTTTATTGAAGCTTTTAAGAATTATGGAATGAACAAAACTACGTAATTTTTATTGTAACTTAAGTTGTTAGTCGACTAATTTTAACTGTATAGTTTACCAGAAATTTATTATTACTAAAGTAACGATATGAACGACCCGAGATATCTAGCGTAAAGCCAATATTACCAAAACCAATAGCTGTTCCGTTAGTTTCAAACCTATTGTGTAATTTCCGAACATAATAAACCATAAGCAGAAACAAAAACAAATTAAACATACCCCCTCCCAGCGTCGTAACAGTATGGTGTCTCTTCTGTGGCTCCACGCCATACTTTACGGGTTTAAAGTGAAAAAACGACGGGGAATATCCTGACCCGGCATGGCTGAGTGAGCTGAAACGGTCCTCTCGGTCCTCCATGTACAAACCCTCCTTGCCCATGGCAGCTAGTTGCCTTCCTTTAGGCATAAACATTATAAGAAACACCATCGCCGACGAGATCACCAGACCGAAAGCCAAACAGGCATCTTTGTGGCGATCGCTTACGATGAACCCACTGAACATCCACACGAGCCACGTGGGGATGCTGCAGCCCACCGATAGTCCTATGTAAGTAGCTTCCCTGTAATTATCGCGAATGCTGCGCGATTTAAAGGCCAAAACGGACACGAAAAGTATGAGAAAGACGATATAAATTAAAGAGAACAGGATGTCTGCATAGGCTGTTCGACATAAGGGAATGTTCACTGAAGTGTTTACGTCTTCTGCAGTCACCAGAAGACGGTGTTTATGTTGAGTCACTACGTTTTCTATGGTGACAATGTCCACCACTGGGGGATTAGTGAGCAACCACTGCGCCCCGATGGCCACTTGAATTAGCACCGCGAAAAGCAACAAAAGTCCCTGATAGGGTGCCGGTAAATAGACACCACCGTTCAAGCTTATCAAGAAAACGCACTTTACCAGTAGAGAGGCGAACACTATGGCGTACGACACCCCCGTGCCAAACCGTACAATTCCGCAGGTCCCTTGAGTGGGAGTGAGGGCTATCATACCCCCCAGCCCTGCTCCGGAAAAGAGTCCCAGCAAAAGCATCTGGCCTAAGAAGAGGTGGCGACGACTAGGGATCGTCTGGCACGCTTTACATAACACGAAAACTTCGAATCCGGCGATGAGTAGCATCGTGACCGCGGAAAGGGCCAATACTGGTATAACCCAAACTTCGTTGCGAAATAACCCCGAAATTCGGATACCTTCAGGTGGACATCCGGTACACACCGTTTTTATTATGTGACTGGAGGACGTGGTTGTCGTCGTTGTTGTGCTGGTGGTGGGTCGTTCTGGCACCAGAAAGAATTCCGTGCTCATTTCCAAACGACGCTCTAAAGCTAAACTAGTATTCACATCTGTCTCGTTATTTAAAGTATCATTATTAACAAAGGGCGTGGGTGCATTACTATAATAGTCACTTAAACGAATATCACTGTTGTTGAAAAAACTTAAAAGTTTGTCCGCGATGCTGGAAGTTTCTTCGGAAAATTTGATATCCATGGGCGGCGGCGGCGGCGGTCCTCTGTCCCAGTGGCTGCTCAAGTTGTACTGCAGCCGCCTGTCCGCCGAAGACACGACGATGAGCAACACCACCGTAGTCACCAACACAGACCGAGCCATACTGACCTGAACCTGATGTGGTGGCCGTGGCCCTCTCCTCATCTGCAGCACACATCTCGTTTCTTGCTGGCTGTAGTGGGGCCTACTACATGATACTAGATGTGGTCCTCCCGAGGCGTTTCGGTGCCGTGACCAGCGAAAACTGCATGCTAATATTTTGTGGTTCTGTCGCACCGACTCTGAAATATATTAATTGTAGTCGGTGCCATAAATTTATAATCGTAAGAGGTTTAATGGGATTTTAATGGCCCAAGGCTTGTGTTTAAGTGTAAACCGCCAATTCGATGTTTTTCCATTTGGATTTTTTGTTTCTACTACTTCTACAGAAGTTTATAGGAAATGCTAATTTTTATAGCAGGAAGATTCGAAAATACAAGTTAATTATTTTATTACAACTGTTTAACTTTTGCAGGCTCGTATTTTCTTTTTTTTTAAATAAAGTTTGAAGAGGCAACTTCTATAATACTTACTTACTGGTGTTCTGTTTTTTAATGCTTTCCAAATTACTATTAGTCAATTTCATTTTCCATGATAGCTGATTCCGAATCTGACTGCAATCTCCATGCTTACCATACATTTCAGACGAGTTTACGAGTATTTAAATGGAAAATTGTTTAACAGTGCAATATATTTAAATATATCACCAGTAACTAAAAAAACTACCGGAGAAAGTAGTACTCGACTACTGGTTTTTGTAGTACATGTTCATAAATTGCAAAAACGGTCTTTTAGAAAAGAGATATAATTTTACACGGTGACTCTAGCATAACTGTGATGTGTATAAAAGAGATGGGCTTTTGAAATTTTTTATTCAGCGGGTAAGCTAATGCTACTTACTTGCGTATTTAATAATTTAAAATAAATCGCCTTATTAGTTGTCGCCATTATTTATTACCAGTTAGAAGTTGATTTAGTTTCAATTTACAAGTAATTAATCTGCCTTTCCACATAAAGACCTGCCATAAATAAAGGAATATATACATACGGTGGCAATAATTTCGTTTTGCTGCTTTTCTGCAAAACTATAATTATATTCATTATTTGTAATAAGAAGATAATTAGAAATAAATGATGCAAATTTGCTGGTTTAAATATAGTTAACGGAGACAAGGGAACAACATGCGATTTTATTTGAAACCAAAAATATATGTTTACAGCAAATATTTTTGTAATTCAATGATTAGCAATAAAAAATTTAATCTGTTGATATAAAAACTAAACTACACGACGTGTTTCGCCCATTTTTTGTGTATTGTATCAGTATCTTTTGTTTAACAATTAACATAACTTATTATGCAAACTTAAGTACTGCATTATTCGTTATTGTATCGTTATTATTCAATATTTAGTTCAGTTTCATGCTCGAGCAGTAATTTCCATGTATTGTTAGACAATACCATGTACATACATTATCCAACATGGAATTAAAATGTGAGTTGAATCAATTTAAATCCAGTGGTGGATTAACAAACTGTTTAAAATTTTGTGCACAATATACGAGTACACAAAGTTTGCAAAATTTATGTCGAAATTAATACGTAACTATAACTTATGTTAAATTATAACAGTGTTTGTGCTTATTAGCAATCCTTTTAACTCTGAAAATGTCGTTCTAGTCGGCACGGTTCATAAAGAACAAAAGGAGATGCAATCTTAAAGTGCGTAAGTGGGTAAAATAGCGGGTCATTGAATTACTAAACCTTCATTACAACTTTTTATAATGAACAAATACTCGATTCAATCTGATGTGAAAAATTCCGCAAATGCATTTCTAAACACGGATTAACAAAATCGATCGATTGGCGGACTTTATTACTCTTCACAATTACGAGACGTTAAAAACACATTATTAATTGTGCTTGAGAGTTATGTCGCAACTCACACCTACCATCTATGCGGGCCGGTTTAAATCAGCCTCCGTTTATTTGACATTATGTGGGTGCTATCAATCATCCTAGTTTATTGTTCGCTATTTTTGCTTTCGAGTTCAAAGAAGCGAGGAGAAATGGAAAAAAAAATCAATGTTACGCAAGCTATAATTTTCCTTTTACGACTTGTCTCGTTGATGACTTGAATTTCGAATTGGATGCATTGAAAAGCTTTGCTGATTTATTTCATAATTGATGTACGCTTTTATGGTTTCGGATTCGTAATGTTGATTTGCATTTTATCTCTCATTTCACAACTACTGTTATTCTTATTTGTGTGAATAATTCTGATTGATTTACACTATGGCGCTCTTTCTATGCTGCGGGTGGAATTGTACGTTGGCTTATACGTACAACATCGTTGAAATACTCCGAAGCCAGATTTTATAATGGAGTTTACTCTCCGAACGAACTTCACTGGACAAAGGCTTTTCTCTAGTAGAATTGTACTTTGTGGTGAAGGTTTTTCTTTTTCTTCACTATGACTTCACCGTTTGGTGAAGACTTTTCTCTAGTTTGACTTCAGTTTTTGAGGAAGTCTTTCTCTCTGTCGGTCTGCTCGGTTTCCTCATACCTAATTAAAGACCCCGCTAACTGCAGTGAAGATTACGGTCTCCAGGGGTCTAATTAGTTTTACTTACCAGAACTATTGGTGCCGAAGTAAAGTTAGTAAGCAAATAAATGTAGCAAATTAATTATTACACTACGGCGCAGGGTATTACAAGCCAGGCATAGCAAAATATATACAAATGCAATTACGGTGATAAGCAGTAGCAAACGGTAACAGGTAAAGTACGGAACCTAACTTCAAACAGCAGCTAACAGTAGCAAACAGTAGCCTACGGTAGCAATTAAGATCCAGTAGCAAACGGTAGCAACTAACTAAATAACGATGAGACGTTCCGGTACAAGCGATACTGAGTCTACAGTTTGTGAGGTAAAAACGGGATGATGACAGGATTATAAAGAAGCAAGACACAAAGCAAGAAGAGCTACCTCGTGTGGAATCGTCGAAGAAAGAAGAACTGCTTCGTGTCGGGTCGCCGCGACAGACTTCAGAAATAAAGAGAGAGAGGAAGAAGAAAAAATGGAGTAATTAACACAATTAAAAAGTGAATGTGTAAACATGTCAAAATACGTATGAAGTTAAAGTCGTCCCCCGTTTATTAAATAAAAGTGAATGCATTTTCAATTTTAAAAAACTATAGTAGAAGACGTCACAGCCAAATTGTAACTCATTCCTAGTTTCATGACTACAGAATTAAAAAAACCTTGTGGCCAGTTTTTGCGCAATATTTTTTGAAAATGGTAAAGTTTTTAAAACGATTTCACTTCATAGTTTGTAACATTGCGGACCCATAGGGCATTCAGAATACCAAATTTTATTCCAATCTGATTTTTCACTTTTCAGTAAACAGAGGTTAAAACCAAAATTTTCTAAAATTCATAGCAGGCGTCACAGAGATCATCAGCGGACTGAAACACGAGCAAATTCATAGCTCAGTTCTAGCTTTATTAACATTCGAAAATTAGAATAAATGTGTTGTCAGTATTTGAGCAATTTTGTTTCAATATTTCCAAAATTTTGGAAATATTTTTCACTTTACAGTTATCATTTTCGCAAAAAGAAACTTTTACGTACTAACAATTGCTTTCCTAGGGTTATTATCAATTATTAAAGTCAAAGTTTTCATTAAGTTGCCGTGGCCGCCATCTTTGAAGTTAGAAAGTATGGAAAAAAAATTAAGTTAAAAAGTTGTTAAAATCTTAATGTCAAATTCATGGAAGTTGCTAGAAATGGTAGTCTCACAATTATGTAACATTTATGTTATGTAAATAAAATCCTTGTACTTTGTACATGCTGTTTTTGATGAAGTTTTGATAAGAAGAATGTTTTTATACTTTTTCGTTCACGTAGTGTATTGATTGAGAATTGAACGCACTTGCCTTTAGTGTAGTAGTTCTAAAGCCTGATAATTTTGTAACAAAGTAAATGTTGTAATTAAATAAATTGACAGACGTACTTATATCAAAAAATATAGTAATGAGCCTGCTATCTATCAGCAGCTGCAAATGATAGGTTATACTACGGTTTTCCATTTGTACGAATTGCCTTTTTGGTTATTTTCTAAGTTGTTGTTGATAAAATTACAACATTTTGTTATATAGCTGAAACGAGCATTAAACACAGTTTTGTAATTAAACAACCACTCAGGGAAAAACTAATACTTAAAACATATGTAACAATGGATGCTTTAAGTAAAGTTCACAATTATGTGTTTAAAGAAATTGCAGGTAAGAAACGTTTTTACTGTGTAAAGTTGTTAAACTGAAGTTTAATGAGATGTATTGAAAATAATGTTTCAGATCCTAGGGTATATGACTGGCCTTTTATGGCAGACCCATGGAAAACTTTGGGACTGATTGCTTTGTATCTATACATTACATGTATATTTTTACCTTCCTATATGGCAAACAAAAAGGCATACAGATTGATAGGACTAATAAGAATTTACAATGTGTTTGAAATAGTATCAAACATTATAATAATTTATGGCGTAAGTATTAGAATGTATCGTTAGCTATGTGGAGAGGGTTTCCCAGAAAAGTGCATGGGAAATCGCATGTTTCCAGATTTTATGTTCCCAAGATACTTTAGCTAAGAATTTGGGCTGTATTATTGTTATTAACTGTTATTAGTGCCGTTTAGTCAAAAAAGAAAAGCTCAATAAATGTTCATAAATTCAAGACATGCTCCTTTTTTAATGTTACTACGTCGAAGTGGGTGGGTTTGCTGCCTTGTAAGCAGAAGTTCCTTATTCCAATTCTGGATGGGGCACATATTTGTTTTTATTAAATATAATAAAACAATAGACCTTTCTCTTTCAACTCTATTTAATTGCAATGGAAACCTGTTTCGAACGTTTAGTTCATCGTAAGTCCAAAATCCAGAGTATTACTTTAACCAGAAGATAACATTTGACATAAAACTGAACACAGAAAAGTATTTTAATTAGCCAACAGCAAACACCTATTATTGAATTACTGCTGTCGGCTAATTAAAATACTTTGTTGTGTTCAGTTTCATGTCAAATGTTATCTTTTGGTTAAAGTAATACCCTAGTTCTTGAGCTGATGGTAAACTAGACGTTCGAAACCGGTTTCTATTGCAATTAAATAGAGTTGAGAGGAAGGTTTATTGTTTTATTATATTTATCTATATTCCTTTCATGATGGACACGTCCTTAAGTAAAACGTTTGTTTACTAGTTTTATTATTTATTTAATTTTCACTGCAGTTCTACAATAAAATAGTAATAAGAATACGCCTTACGCATTTCATAAATTTAAGACATGCCCTTTTAATATTATAAAAACAACAACGTTTTACAATGCTACTATGGCTAAGTGAGTGGGGCCGTTCAAAATAAAATACATTTATTTTGTTTTAATATTTATCCCGCTTCGAATTGAAACTCGGAACTTCTGCTTACAAGACAGTAGCCCCACCTACTTCCCCACAGGAACATTAGAAAACGGTGTTATTTATTCACAGTTTTGCTTTTTTTTTTAAATTATAAATTATTTGCTTTATGACTAAACTGCACTAACTCTATAAAACATACACCGCATACGTCGTACTTTGGATGAGCCGTTTCTGTAAGTATTCGTTGCATGCAATGGTCAAAATCAAAACGTAAAGTTATTGCACGAAAAGGGTATTTAGTTTATGTATTATTTTATAATAATGTGATTTCAGCTGATGACTTCAGGATGGACGTATACATTGCTTTGTCAAACAGTTGATTATTCTGAAAACAAAACGGCTTTACGTATGGCGAGTTATATGTGGTGGATAGCTATGATCAAAATGGTGCAATTAGGCGAAACTGTTATATTTTCATTGAGGAAAAAATATAATCAGGTTTCGGTTTTGCACGTTTACCATCACGCATCTACTGTTTTTCTTGCTTGGATATTCGCTAAATATTTTCCAGGTATCCGAGAAGTTTCTTTAAGCTTTCTTATTTAATTTTGGTTGGACTATTAAAAAAGGCAATTTGCTTTTTGGTTTTAAAATTTAAGTTTTTCGCTGTACAAAAAAAAAAGAAAACTTGTAACATCGTAATAAAATTCATATTTTATCTGCAGGTGGAATGGGTCCATTTATTTGGATACTGAACTCCTCCATTCACGTAATAATGTACACGTACTACTTACTATCTTCGTTTGGGCCTGAAATTCAGAAAAAGTTGGTTGTGATAAAATTAAAAATAACGCTACTGCAAATTGTAAGCACATATTCTAGAGTGCAGCATTACCATACAAGTAATAATATTTTTTAGATTCAACTGGTTATATTTATAATTTACGCTGCGCAGACATTTCTTCCAAGCTGTAAAGTTTCAAGCGCGTTTGGATTTATTGTAATCTTGGATATGGGCATCAATGTATATTATTTTATTAAGTTTTATATTAAATCAAGCAATGGAATGAAGAAAAATGATTGAGATATTGTAACTGATTGTTATTTATGGTGTTCGAAATATAAATATAAGTAGATGGTTTTTATTGTACTTTCTTTACGTATTTAAGGTGGCAAGGCGGCAGTTCTCAAAGGGTTGGAGCGATAAACAGTTAATGTTATGCTATCACACGCGCATCCAAAGAATGTGCCTCTCTGGGCAGAAATTGTAGATAACTGTCCTCTGACGAAAATTGAAATGGTAAAGCATAGTTGGATTTTCGTATATATCACATTATTTCTTTCTTAGCCAGTAAAAGGATACAATTCCATTACTTACCTGATCTAAATCGCTGGAAAACGCAACAAACTAATTTTTTCGTAGATAACAGAGCACCTGAAATAAGAGCTTGATGAAGTGACCGCAGCCTAACCAGCAAACATCACCGTTATTTGTTTTATTACAGACAGCACTAGACTTCTTTCGTTGTGAATGAACGCATCGATCAATATTTTGATTGATCGGCCGACATCGGGAAAAAATCAATACGTTACACAAACAATCTGTTAACTTTTATTACACGAAATACACATAAATATTTTTGAATTGTATAAATATGGACAATAAGAAATGTATGTTATACTCATCCACGGTCTTTTGTATATTTTCTACGAATACTGGTTTCTGAGTTATCCAGAGTAATTCAACTTCTCTAGAACCTTCAGTTCAAAGTAGGGCTGACCTGTTACAAAATAAAGCGCACCACACAAAGGCGAGGGTGTCTTTTTGATGTTAAAAGTTGTGTATTGTGCATATCCATCCCTTAGTCTCCTGTATATTAACACTAATAAATTGCTTCATTTTTATCTAATTGCAGCGAGTCAAAAGTATCCTAAAAAATTCTGATTTTACTGCTGGGACTGAAGCGTTTAACATAAAATATTTTGGTCAATGTGACACTTAAGTATTTTTTTAGTAGGAGAAAGTTAACACCATCCAAATGAATGCTGTTAGGAAGCATCAATGTTTTATTTTAAGGCAAAACAAAATAAGCAAAATGAATTATTTGAGTGATAAGAAGAATAAGTGGATCTGGCTGAAGCTCCACGTAGTGACCGGGTCTGGGATTTGTTTTTCCTGGTTGTGGTCTGTGCAGGTTGCTACTGCTATTGCCGGGGAGGGGGGGGGGGTAGGAGCTGTTTTGCTTTGGAGCTGGGTGCTGTTTAGCCATTTGAGATGAGTTGCCCCGGACTGGAGCTAGTGCTCGATCTGTATGTTAGTTCGTACGACTCTAGGAGGAGCCTACGAGGATGATTCTCCTGATTGGAAGCTACAGCTATAATAGGTGACCGTAGGCTGGGGCTCGATCTGATGACCGTAGACTGAAACTTCATCACGGGGTACTGCTGGTGATTTGAGGCTAAAGCTCAATCTGGCAACCGTATGTTAGAGCTCGATCTGGGGCAGTGCTGGTGACAAGTGACTGAAGCTCGATCAGCTGGTTACCGGAAGCTAGAGCGCGGTCGTTCTCAAGCGTTTATTTTATGACCAATTTGCTAACTGACTTTATTTGTGTTCTTGCGTTTGGTTTTTTACTTTTTCGTTGTCATGGATGACGAGTTCTCTGTAAACATTATTTCTAATATTCAACATTATTGCTTTTACGATCTTCAGTATGGGTTTTGTTAGGTTTTTGTTTTTAATCAATTTTGTACAATGTCGGAAGCGAGTGAAACAGACCGTGGTTGTGATGCAGAAGGAGGGAGAGAGCGATAAGTAACAGTTTAACTTGTATTGGTGTTGGACCACACCCTACTGATTGGCTAGAGAGCACACGAAGTGGTTGGGGTTTTTATTTATTTGCCAAACGCTGTAGTGTTTATTTCGCGTTGTTGTTTTTAACTTTTGAATCATGTCAAAGTCTAGGCGATTTCCTTTGCTCATTTTATAATAATTATTCATTTTTATTTCCATGTTATAAACTACACACGCTTGTATGTTTTCGGTACATACTTGTGCAACGCATTTCTATCTCTTACTTTAATCTTGTAATAAACAAGGTACATGTATTGACACTCACTGAAAATAAAGGTGGCGATTGAACTAAAAACGTTTACTGGGTTAACGCAGCAACACTTTTATTCTACAGTGAAATGGAAGCAATGTCTTCTCAAACTTTTAATTTTATTTTTAAAGAAATTGCTGATCCCAGGGTATACAATTGGCTTTTTATGTCCGATCCATGGATAATTCTGGTTATATTAATGTTCTATTTATACGGTATTTATGTCTTTTTTCCGAGGTTTATGGACAAAAGGAAACCCTACCACTTAAAAGGAGTTGTTAGGTTTTATAACTTATTCCAAATAACAGCAAACGCTTTAATCGTTTATGGAGTAAGTGTATTTCTATTACGTATTTGTTTTAAATTTTATTTTGTTGTAATAATAATAATGTTGTACTAATAAGGCAAAGTTAAACCACGTGTAAAATGTCTGCGAATAGTAGTTTTTTTTTCGTGAGTGGACAGTTTTTCACGAGCCGCGTTAGCGGCGAGTGGGGCAAGTTTACGAACAAAAAAAACGTATTTCATCTCGAGTAGGAAATGCTATTTTTTCTACGATATTGCAGTTTCAAGTTCAAAACTTTTAAGTTCAATTTAATTCAAAACGAACTGTCACAATGCAAATTACTGATATTACTGTTTGTAAAGTCCTTTCTATAGCAATAAATGCATTTTTTCCATTAAATTTGTCATTCTTATTTTCATCTCTAGACGTGAAAGTATTTTCATCTCTGGAGTTAAAAAAATATCACTTTCATGTAGAGTAAGCCGTGGAAAAATTGCTATTTTCACATATATGAGTAGAAAAAATAGCATTTCCTACTCGAGATGAAATACGTTTTTTTCGCTCGCGGACTTGCCCCACTCGCCGCTAACGCGGCTCGTGAACAACTGTCCGCTCACGAAAAAAAAACGGTATTTTCATCTCTTGTTGCAAAATATACTCGTTTAAAGATTTTATTCCCCCAGAATCTTTTGGCTAAAAAACTGCATTGTTGTTATTAGCTGTTATTAGTGCCATTTAGTAAAAAAATAATTTTTATCTTCAATATTTATTAAAAATCTAAATAAGTACTCAGAAATTCAAGACGTCTGTCTTGTAAGCAGAAGTCTCGGGTTCCAATCCTGGGTAAAACTAATATATTTTTTTGTTATTTATGCAATTTTCACATCATCTTTTTTGTTTTATTAGTTGGCTACTGCTGCATGGAAAATGCATTATACATGTGGTTGCCAATTAATGGATTACTCCGAAGAGGAACTATCGTTACGTATGGCGAGTATTGTATGGTGGGTGTTAATAATTAAATTGTCACATTTAATTGAGACTGTTTTGTATATACTGAGGAAAAAGTACAACCAATTTTCGATTTTGCATGTTTACCATCATGTGTCTACAGTTCTTGTAGTATGGTCGGCAACAAAATATTTTTCAGGTGTTTCTATCAAACTTTAGATATTCTAAATTCATCCTAACAATTATATTTTCAGGTGGTATGGCTGCATTTTCTATTATCCTAAACTGTTCTGTTCATGTATTAATGTACACGTACTATTTCTTGGCTTCTTTTGGTCCGAAAATGCAAAACAGATTGAAAATAATTAAATCTAAACTGACCTTAATTCAAATTGTAAGTAAGATTATAACACTTTAATTTTATATAATGGTTCAATTTTTTTTACAGATTCAGTTATTTGCAGTTGCTATTCACAGTGCGCTATCACTCTTACCTTACTGTGAATATACAAGCGCGTACGGTTATTTAATACTGCCTGATGTCTTAATTAATATATGTTTTTTTCTTAATTTTTATGTTAAATCTTATAATGAAAAGAAGAAAACCGTCTAAAATTGGTCGAAAGTATGTATTAGATGCCTCTTAATTTTGGTGTATTCTAATTTTGCGTATTTCAAGCCATGGACACAGCCGTCTCTAAATTTAAAAGAAGTCTTTAATTATAAGAATAAAATGTTATTTCTGCAATCCTTAGAATTTGCTTTTATTAAAAAGCAAAAATGTTTGTAAATCGTATCTTTCACTTTTATCAACTTTAATAACAAGGATAATAGTAAGGGTATGCATTGTTTTTTTACATTTATTATTAGAATAAATTACAAGCTTTTGTACTCTTACATTGAAAATTATAGCTTCGCAATAACATTTAGTTTATGTTGTGTACTTTCTATATCACAGTGCTTTATATAACAACTTCTACTATAATTATAATAGTTATCCAAGCGATCACACCTTGAAAACCGCCGAAAAAACTATCAAACATATTTTAAGCAAGTGAATTAGTAGCAATAAAAGAATTATGCAGAGTGATTCAAAATTAAGGTGCCAAGTCTATATGACGCATTCTAGATCAAAATAAGCATACAAACTTTGCCCAACATGAGTCTAAACACGATTCGCTACAGAACTACAGCCTCCTGAAGATGGAGCAGCCTAATCACTTTTGTGTCGAAAAATTTCATAGTAGTCGCACTAAAATTTTCTATTCTGCATTGCTGATTACCCGTAGTTAAGGGGGCGGTCACGTAATATTTTCTTCTAAATATTTTTGATCTTTACAGAACATTTGTTCGTGCTCTGACCGAGAGCGAGTTTTTTTATCGAGGCATCGCAGTGTTTCTAACGTTTAGGAAGTTTTATGTTTTAAAGAATTTTACATGGGTTAAAGGATATTTTTTTAGGTTTAACCGATCCTAGGATGATGCTAGAATTATTGAAAACAAATGATTAAATGACGTCGGTCTAGTACGGCGAATGTTTAAGGTGATAGCATCAAACGTGCTATACGTGCGTTTTGTGTGGTTAGCGAACAGGTGTGCGGGTGCAAATCAAGATCACAGAAGAAGCACCTGCGAAGCAAGTCCTAATGGCAGCTCGTATGGTGAAGCGAGTGTTGCGCCGCTTCATATAAGTTTATTTTCATACTAATAGTACATAATATGGATATTAGCAAAAGAATAATCGGATAAATGTTCAATTGTTCAATACTTTAGCGCGATTCACTAGCTGCCTCTATCGGTTAACCAACCTGTTGAAGTTGAAGCGACTTCAAGGATCTTGAAAAACGCATTACTCTACAATAGAACAGCAAGGCGGTTGCTGTGCCAACGTACCCTCACGTCCGCTCACACGCTGGGCTACGTGATGCGTTTTTATTAAAAACGTTTCAGTTTCACTTTCACTCAGCTGTTTGGTAAGCTTTAGTTTGCATTCGCGTGCAAATAAGTAGGTTAGTTTGATAGAGTTCTGTGTTGTCGTAAAGTTTTGCCTGTAATTGGAAGTATTTGTGTTTTACATGAAATTCTTTTACCAACATTTTGAGAAGAAGAGAGAAAAAAGTGTTGAGGATAGAGAGACCTATGCCAACAGTAAACGTGTTAGTAAATCTGTAAACAATAACGGCAAATCATACTGCGGAAAATTGAAAAATGTTTGGTGCGAACAATATTAGTGGTTATGTAACAGTTATAATGTTTATAAATTATTTTGTTTGCCATGTATTTTTGTTAGTGTAACGTAACATACACATAAGGGAGGGGCTCTAGTTTTCCTACTTTTTGAAACCAATTTTTTATGGCTGACTGGGTATTTTTTTGTAACATGAACTAACAACTTGTTTCTGAAATCTTTATATGTTTTAAACGCGTTTTCAAAAGACAGGCCCACCTAAAATATTTTTTTCGTTCACGATGTACTACCAGCTTTTAAAAAAACGCTTCATCCACTTCTAAACCGACAAGCCGCCACTGGCAAGTCCACTACAGTAGAGGAAAATTACAAATATTTTGGTTCTTTCCAGATTTTATAGTTTCATAAATTGTCATGCACAGTATACTGTTTTTCCTTAGGGCTATGGCGATATCAAATGTCATCCTGCTCTACCAACGCGTGTTTGAGTAATGCTATGTTAAATTCGAAATTTTAAAATACCAATCGCGGTTGCGATTTACATAGAGAGTTAAAGAAGGCGTTGGATTTGCCTTACGGTTTTCTATCAGATCCAGATGCAGTTTCTGAAAAAGAATTGCAAAACCAAACATAATACTAACACTTACAGACAATAGTTGTATGTTTTTATCATAGACAATGTTTATATCACAACACTTAACAAACAAACACAATTAACTCAACAATTAACAAACGGTACATTAAAGGAAACATTAAATTTAAAAGTACAGTAAATAAATTACAAAGTTAATTCGCACAAACAAGACACACGCCCTGCTTTAAGGGGTTAACGCACATACGCTATGTAGCGGCTTTCTAAGTCGTATGTCTAATAAAGGGCGTTGGGCAGGTCTTTCAGCGGTGATCTGGTATGAGCTGGGGGTGCTGCGGGATTCGGAGAACGAACAAGGTTATTTATTTCGCAGTTCTAGAAGGAGCTGAGTGCAATACTAGTAAGTCTATCTAGAACCGTGTGATAGATTTCGAAACAGATGGCTGGAGGAGTGTTCGGACTGTATTTATGGTAGACACATAATTATATTTGTAATATTACACCAAACAATGAATACAAACAGAAATTGAGACATATTTACAAAGAGCAATAAACAAAATAAGATATTTGAATGACACAGAAAGTTTGTGAGGATTAGTATATAAACAGTTCGGCAGGGGATGACCACGGTCAGGCGCCGCGACATGCAACGGTTTTCTGGAGCGCACAGGACACCTTGTGCTCCGGATGTAGTTCCAAAAGGTCAGGGCCCGCGGCGGCTTGCTAGTGTGCACTAGTGTGGTGGCATGATCTCCTTTTCTTTGAAGAAGGCGGGCTAAGAAGTTCGGTTATTAGAGTTCTCGAGGGTCTCAAGCTTTCTGGATTTGATAGTTGAACGAGACCTCCGGGTCCAAACCGGTGTAGGTTGCTTTTTATGGTAAGCGGCTGCTTATCATCCTCGAAGAGGGTTCAATCATGGTGATAACGTGCCGGTCTGTTAGCGTAGAATTGGTCTAGAGAAATGGACGACTCTGGTATAGCTTTATCTGGGCAACTCCGAAAACGGGTTTAGAGGAAGTGATTTTTGGTTGGTTTAGTCAAAATGATCTTGATGAATAAATGAGTTGTTTACGAATGCCGTCGAAGGTCCATTCCAATGGGCTGAATGCGGAGTGCGGTGAATCCAACCGGAATATATCGGCTTCAGAGGCTCAGAGAAGAACTGGTGTAGTGGATGTGTTTCCCGGATCTGGAAGCTTGTGCTCGATCTCGAAAACTAACTTGCTTGCAGCAGAAGCACAACGGTCGTGCGTTTTTTATAACTTCGGGGTGAATTTATTTAATTTTTCCTATTACGCAATTGTAAGAAAGTTGGGAGAAAGAATAAGGCAGACCGTAATCGAGGGAAATGAGGAACAGTATTCGGCCTACCACTGACATTTAATTCGTAGTTGTGCAAGACAACGCCCTCCTAGACGCTGATTGGCTATAGGCGGAAGCAGTGGGCTGAAGTTTCTCATTATTTCGCAGACTTGAAGTTGGTGGTTGATTGCGGGCGCCAACATATAGTAAATAGTCTAAGTTTTTATGTCGATACGATGTCAACACATCATTATACAGAAATCATGTTTTTGACAAAAATTTGAGCTAAATGTACAACTCAAATCAAAAGAAGATATTTTTGTGTTTTGTGTTTAAACAATAATAATATGTTTTTCAGATTTCAGGGTGTGCAATTGGCTTTTGATGGCAAGTCTGTTGCCTCTACTGGGAGTAATAATGTTATAATCTGTACGGTATCTACGTTTTCCTTGTGGCATATAGTATGAAAAATAGAGAACCATACAACTTAAAGGAGTAATAATAATTTATTACAATCCATTTAAAATAATATTATTGTGTTCGTAATAGTTTATGAAGTAAATATTTGTTGATGTGTAATAATTAACGGACACGTGGATTATTTCCCGTAACTTTATAGCGCTTTTTCTTTGAAGTTAAAGTAAAACATTGTGTATTTGCAAAATTAATTTTCTTGTGCTCGTGTACAACGTTCCTAAAACGTAACGTAATTACACTTGGAACCAAATTTCAGTTTGGCTTGTTCTGATTAGAATGCTATTATTACACTGGCAGTGGAAAATGGCAATGAATATCTTCAGTAATTTGTGGTTAATAAGAATGTCTAAGATGATGTATTTGATTGAAACCACTACAAATCCCGTAAAAACTGGCAAACATTATAAGAACTTGAACTTTGGAACTTTTGTGAGTTATTACATTTTGGAATTTCGAATCAACTCCATAAGATCTGAATTTGCTTGCGTATTGCGCTCCAATATTTTTTTAAACATGAAAGCCATACGAGAAACTAAGTAAAACACTTGACAACAAAATTATATGAATTTGTACGTGAGAAACTGCATTTTTCCGTTTTTTTTCTCTATGGGTATTATGAGGGAGTTTCGCAGTTTGTATAAATGTAAACAATTTGTTTCCTGGTCACTAGAGCTTAACCACTGCAACACAAATTACTTAGTATTAGCATCTAATTAGAGCAACAATAAAAGTGCAACAATGCTTTCTTCGGTACACAACTAATTGCATATACTGAATTATTTATGTAGTACACGCACAATTGCGCTTAGTCTTGTGTGTTAACATTTTATAGTCTTAAAACATGTTTTCTTCGAGCTCACGCACATCTATAATTAATATGTAAAATTCGTTTTTTTCCTAGGTGTTCTAAAATCGATACTCGTTAGGAGAATTTATGAGCAATAAAAAGACATCGAAAGCATTAAATTTTCCTTCTATAGATAACAGCGAGGGCTAGGTAGATCACACACTAAAAAAAATCTAGTTTTATTTTAATCGAACACATTCCGTTAACACTTAAGCCAATAAAAAAAACCCGATTGCAAAAAACGGGTTACAGCTTTAAACAACTTCTTGGAAGACAAAATTCAAGATCAAAGGTAACACAGGAAATTCTCTGAATGCATTTCAGTGGAAGTAATTATTGTGACCGTTCGTAAAATTCGACTCCCAAGACTTCCCAGAAATAAATTAATTTTGATATTTTGTATTAGTTAAATTGTGTGGAATGGAATAGTGACATAAGTTAAGTTTAATCAAGATCACAGCTGGTATCACATAACAAATGTTCTCTGCGTGAACAGATCGAACCATTCCGTTGCTTATTGACAGGAATACTTTTCAGATATCAAGTAATAATTTCTCTCCAGATATATAAATATATTCATGTATATGATAGTCGAAGGTTGCTGTACTGAATTTTAAACGATGTTGGTGTATAACTCGTACTGATGTCTAGTTTACAAGCGGATGGCGTGTTTATTTGTTTTTAGTAAAAAACTGAATACGACAAACCATTACGAAACTGTAATCGAATACTTGCAGTTTATAAAAAATGCAAGAAAATTTAAAAATACCGAAGAATCAAAATAATGCTCGTCTACGATTTTTCTTTTGAAAGTTCCATAATTCTTCAGATTTACAAATTTAAAAAACAAAACGTTAAAATTATGAGTGATATCAAGAACATTTTAAGGAACTCTTATTGAATCTTAGACTAGATTCAATAAAGCTCAGACTAAATTCGATAAAACTTTAGATAAGTTTTTCCAATAACTAGAAAAATTCTGGACTTTAAAGGCGACCGTTAAAAAGAAAACACTTTTTAACTATTTGGAATATTTTGGAAATAGTTATTAGAAACATTTTTAATGGAATGTACTTTTAGACAAAGTTGCAACCGTATCAAAAGAAGTAAACTATAAAATTCTTTATGGTTCATTAAAAAATAACGGTTGTACATGTTGTTAAACAAGCGGATCAAAACTTTGTGTGTGTGTCAATGACGCATCAAAATGCACCATGTGATGGGTAGGGTTTTACCAAATCTTTATAAGCAAGCGCGAATCTAAATTCAGTCAGTTCCAATTTGAGCCTGAGTCCTACAGTCTGCTTCGTGACTTCGTCCCTTTGGGGGCGATATCTTAATATATTTTTTTTGTAAATGCCATAATTTTCGAAAAAAAAACGATTTTATAGATATTGTCATACAGCTAGCGCGCTCAGGGTCTACACACAAATAAGAGAATCATGGAACGGATGAAAAACAAATGACGTTGAAAGGTGTGTTATTCAGTTTTAATCCATAAAGACTAAGATTTTCATTTGTCGGTTTATAGTACGTGTCGGCTCGTACAGATTTTATCAGTAACTTTATTAGCTTTCTTCCCAAATAGCAGAAATGTATTAAAACCTGTACCTTTTGACTCAGGCGGTATAATTGTAAAGGTCGAAATACCAACCAGACTGTCCACGATTGGCCAAAAAGAGAAGTTTTCAGTATTTAAACCATGCAAACTAAAAGAAACCAGGATAATCTAAAAACGTTAATATTTCTTTACGGATATTTATTTAAATATTAATACGTTTTGTTTCTTTATTAACAACGCCACCAAAATACAAACAGAAATTACTGAACAAAATATTTACAAAGAGTTAATGAAACATAACTATTTGAAACTTTATTACGTTCAGCGCACTCGTCTACTGGGTGATGATCTAGTGCTGACTCGGAAGTGTCTTGACAGTAGCCGAGATCTTGCTGGCGGGATAGACTGGAGAAACCGCCTAGCTGCAAAGTCCGCCTACTCCTCGGGGTCTAGATGCTTGGTAACAGGCGGGCGATGGCTTGGTCCTCGTGTTTATCCTTGTCGTTGGGCGAGTAAAAGGGCGTCAAAGAAAGCGGGCTGGTGACTTCCGGGACGGGAGTTATCCAGAGCAACGTGACTCGTGAATTGTGACTTGAGAGGGAGACTGGTTTCCGTGTCTACACCGGAACATGTTCTTCTTTTACATAGGATTTCCTTAGATCCACGCTGACGGGACTCGGTCAGAATCGTCGATCCTAATCGCGATTGTAGCGCACCAGTCTACTGCCAAAGGGTTGGTTCTGCCATCCAGCCTGGAACGGTCGACTCCGACGGGCTTGACTTGATAAACCTTTCTAAAACAGACGTAGAAGAAGGGGTTTTAGGTTGTGTCAGTAAACATTATTAATGCGTTAATTATGACTGACGACAGGATTTCATTCTAGATGCTTTAAAGTTTGTTTTGCCCTCTGAGTGCAAGCTAGTGCTCCCTCTGTGGGTTAGTTTGTACGCCTCTAGGAGGAGTCCCCGAGGGTGGTTTCCATGACCGGAAGCTAGTGCTCTACCCGAAGACCGAAAATTAGAGCTAGATCGTTTATTTTATAACAGGTTTAATCAATGCTAAAGATTAACTGTTGTTCCTCGTTAATGCCTTTACTTTTACACCTTTTGGTTCTTATGAGTGAAAAGTTCTCTCTCGACATTATTCCGCGCCTTTGTAGCCCTCAGGGTAAACTTTGCTATTTTAATAATGTCGAGAAAGAGCGAGACACACCGTGATTGTGGTGCAGATAAAAGAAAAGAGAGCTGGAAAGCGGTTTCCCTTATTTTTGTAAAGTTTAATTTGTAGTTGTGTCAGACCACGCCTTTTAGAGCGCTGATTGGCTTGGAGAGCGATCAAAAAGGCTGGAGTGCGAACATCCAAAGCTGCATTCCTGGGGCGGGCTTTAACTATTGAATCATGTTAAATTTTATGATTCATAGTAAGGTAAAATAGAAAATCGGCCAACAAGAAGCTTACCTAAATTATAGCTGAACTAAGGGGGGAAATCATGGGAGGTACCCTTCGAAATATCATCAGAAATGCCTAAAGCAGCTAGTTCACTTCTGGCAAAAGCGCGCACCCTATTACCTGTTTCACCTGATATACTTAGGTTAAGGTGCTTATTTGGCAACAACGCCCTTAATAGTCGCTACGGAGCTATTTACACTAAATTTGTCTTTTTCAACGGTAAAAGACTCTCGTTTTTAATGTTCAGAAGCTGAACAACGTCGTTACACATGTGCACTCGACCAAGGTTCGTACAAAAATCCTTATAGAAAAAGGTACATATTTTAAGCTCTATGAAACCTAAAGAAAATATGCTACAATATAACAAACAAGTTATAGAAGAAAAGATTTTCAGAAGAAACTCTGAATTTTAGCTTAACGTGCGTAGGTTCAAACCAGCTGTGCAAAATTTAAGACGTTTAAAATTAGTGCAAAGAAAACATAACGACCACGGTTTATTAGATTTGTCAAGGGCCTTATTGTTTCCGTTATCGACGAATATATTTTTCCAATTTTAAGTTAACATCGTTATCTGGTCTCAGGTAATGAAAGCACAATTAAAAGTTGAAAGCAATAAATTTTTTATATTCATTTTAATAAACTGCACGAACAATTACCTGTTAAATGAGACATGCAGTTAATTTATAGTAACCGTTCATTGTAATTAGATCATCAGAACGATGCAGTAAGTATTTAAAATTGAAACGAATAGAACAGCATTTATTATACCTAGAGCTTATTTGCATACCGGTTCGTTAGCTAATCTTCTTTATAATTATTATTATTATTATATTTTAATCATTGATATATGCGTAAAAACAGACATTTAAACTCTCTTCGAGCAGATCTAAAATTTCTGCTTTGAAAGCTCGATCTTTAATCGACTTATCTTTGGAATTTAAGTGCCATTGTATTACGAGCAACTCATTATAATAGTTTAAACCGATTTAAGCACACCCGAGATCTCCTTTGTATTATTAAAATCTTTCGGCCGTTCGCAAATACATTCGCATTATAAAAATCGGTTCATTAACATTGGACCGGCGTTCTTTCTTTTTTGTCTGGGCCTACATGGCACTCCCCGAGGTTGGTAGGTGGAGACGGTCCTACTGTGTGCAAAACGCGCACACATAACTTAAGCTACATGAAAGCAATGCAGATGTTTGACGACAGCCCTGGGTGAATTACCGAAAACTGGTTTTTACTCTATCTCTGATCTGATCTGAGATGAGAGTTTAATATTTTTTTGCTGGGCGGTAGCTACTTTTGTCCTCTTTTGATGTTCCGTAATGGATTCTGGGGAAATCCTAGTCCTTTTTTGGTTTCGAGTAAGTTTAGAACAGTGGCGGGGCTAGTAAGATACTAACTTTAAATTTAAAACTTACATCATTTATTAAAGAATTTTTTTACAAATAAATCGGGCGTTATCAGTATTTTATTCACTGACCTTTTAGTATGATTTATTAACTGATTGTTTCTAATAAGAAAAGAAAATATTTCGTGCTTCAGTCAATTAATTTTATTATCATTTCTATAGCTGGTAATGACTTTTATGTTCCACCTACACTTTTGAGTGCTTCCTACGTTCGGTGGTGGTTTGACATAATTTGTTAACTGTAGTTATATGGCAATAACATGATAAGAAGAAATTAAGAACTTGCATGGGTTTATAATCAGTGCTGCAATGTTATTGTGTACTGTTTATGATTTGTTATTTAAGTAACAGTTGATTAGAACGTTCTATTTAATATGAGTAAATACATAAACGGCTACTGCAGTTAGGTATAAATATTTGATTGTATTAGAAAATATTGCTTTATTATTATTAAAGTCTGATATATGTAAATAAAAGCCGTAAGAGTAACAGGTAAAATTACCCTATTAGATATAAGGAACCTAGCACTAAAAGAGACGAAAACCCTGGAAGACTAGAAGAGAAGAATAATACCACCACGCTATTGTAATGCCGCATACCCTAGGTATGATACGTCTTTTTTTTTGATTGGTTGCGTTGTGGCCTTTAGTGTTATTTTGTAGTAATCTAAAGTAGTTTATTTTGCCAAATAAAACACAGCAGAGGCTAATACATTTATTAAATGTCCTCAATAATTATTCCTCAAAATGAGTGCGGCTGGCCAGGATATCTCATAAATATTATTACAACGTAAATTAGAATTGTCCACAAAGTTGAAGGTCGATGAAAGGGGCGCATTTACACCTGGAGAAAGTTTTTCGAGGCACCCGGTCAAATCAAGCGCCAGATACAAACGGCAAATATATAACCTGATGAACGCAGCCGCACCAGCCGAGCGCAGAAATCAGGTGGAGGAGTTCACAAATGCAACTGATCCAGTTAAGCGCCAGATACGAACGGAAAACATAACCTGGAGAACGCAGCTGGACCAGCCTAGTGCAGAAAACAGGTGGAAGAATTCACAAATACAGTCAACCACCAGATACACATGGAAAACATAACCTGAAGAACGCAGCCGGACCGGCCGAGCGCAGGAACTAGGTGGAGGAGTTCACAAACGCAGCCGATCTAGCCGCGCCAAATACAAACGGAAAATATAACCTCGAGAACACAGCCAGACAAGCCACGCGCATTAAGCAAGTGGAAGGGTTCACAAACGCAGCCGATCCAGCCGCGCCAGATTTCAAACAGAAAATATAACCTGGAGAACGCAGCCGGACCAACCAGGTGCGCCAGATATGAATGAAAAATATAGCCTGGAGAACCCAGCTAGACCAGCTGAGCGCAAAAACTAGGCGGCCACAAATCCAGCCGCACCAGATACGATCGGAAAATATGACCTGGAGAACGCAACCGAACCAACCAAGCGAAGAAAGTAGGTGGAAGAGTTAGCAAATTCAGCCTATCCAGCTGCGCCAAGCAGGCAAATATAACCTGGAGAACGCAGCGGAACGCAGAAAACAGGTGGAAAGGTTCACAAATGTAGCCGATCCAGGCGCGCCAGATACAAACGGAAAATTAAACCTAAAGAACGCAGCCGATCCAGCCAAGCGCCAGTGATGAACCGGAAAATGTTAATGTGATCATGAGAACGCAGCCGGGCTAGCCGAGCACCGGTCTTAGACAAGGAAAGGAGACCCGTAGTTGAGTAGTCAATCTTGAACGGACATCGCTTGTGACATTACAAACTGATGTGGCCGACGGGGCAAGAACAATAATAATAGTTTTGAGGTTCCTTTCTTTGAAAGTTGCTTTTACTTATACAGGAAAACTGTAGGAAACATTTGATGCAAGTTGACACAATTTTTTTAAAGCGTGCTTCCAGCGTTCAAACCATCAAAATTTGTTATTTAGATGACGCCACACTAACTTGAAATAACTAAAAACCTGTTAGAAAAGATAGGACTCTTATCACGCCGGATAACCGATTGTTAAACTGGTCAATACAGTTTTAATCCATGTCACTGTGCTTACCTCTCGGGCTGCCGCTACCCCGAAGTATGTGACACAGAAGAAATGCAATGAAGATTTTGGCTTGCTTCTTCTGGAGATTCCAAGAAATACGTTCTAGGGTGTTGCTTTTTATTTAACCAGGTGGAGAGAACCCTAGTCCCACCGTATTAGCAAGATCGCAAGAAAACAAGTACTTGTATCTGTCAGTTTAATCAATTCTCAACAATAACAAACAAGAAGAGTAATCAACAATAATATCAACGTTCAATAGACCTTAAAATATATTCTATATTTTCAATTTATTTAAAATTGTTTCAATAATTTCATGAACGACAAGCTTAAAAGAATTGCACGCTTGTTTAATTAACAGTAACATTTTTCTTTTCAAAAATCGAATCTTGACTATTATCAAGTGTAAGTATTGAAAATCAACTTCGTGCGAGCTCTCCCATATCGTGAACATCTAACACGTGAGAATAAAAACAAATTAAAAAGCAATTAGAAACAAATTAGTTAAGAAACGTTTTGTCTATTCTGTTGCGTGTTTTGTTCTTTTTATGCACAGAATAATTTTGTTTTGATTCTAAAAATAGATTCCTTTTGATTTTACTCGTTTTTTTCAATTAGTCTAAAAATCCAACATTAAAGCTTGGAATTTAAATAAAAACTTTTAATATTAAGTTGGATATATTTTAAAACTTTGAACTTTAAGCGAGTTCGGAGTTGTCGGATCCGCATTGAAAAAATGTAAAAAAATCGTCAAGTCTGGACTAGTATTTTTGACAAAAAAACCTTTTTTAGGGACAATCACATCGCGGTTAACTTAAATAATTTATGTGCAAAGAAGTACTCTAATGTATCCAAACATAATTCCAATGTGCAGAAAGCCTACGGGTTCAAATACAGCAAAAATTTCTAGAAAATAAATCGTTCTCGATTAAAATCCAGTTATTTGAGACTAAAATAGACATAAAATTATGGGTGATTTGGTATTTGTGGCCTCTGACCTCACCTTAGGAGTGTACAAAACGCGACCCTAACGGTCAAAACGAACACCATCTATATTAGGCGAGTTAAAAGATTCAAAGACATGTACATTATGCGGCGTCGTTATTTATTAACAAACAGGTTTTACGCAGTAATTTTCACATGCAAGAGTTCTTCGGGACAATAATAGTAATTACAATAATAATAATAATAATAATGAGACGCATGTATAGAAAAAGGAAAAGACGGATTTTATTGCACTCAATATGCGTAAGGCCACAAACGGCACGTTAATAGCTCTGTAACGTTTACGATCAGCACCAATTGTGGGCAGCTCGTAAATTCCCATTGCATTGTAATATTGCGCGTTTAAGTCATCTTTCATATCAGAAAGAACTCCGGCTATCGTGTTAAAACAGCACGAAACAAAACCACAACTGTCCAACTTGATTTACGATGATGGCCAGTTTTTCTTTTCGCATTATTGTAATTGTTCGAACAATTTATGTTTGCATAAATTACAATATACGATCAGTGCATGATTACTTCGATCGTCGACGTCGTCCTCCTCCTCCTCTTCTTCCATTATACGCTCCCGTGTGTGTATGTGTGTGTGTGTGCGGTGTGTAAATGAAACCGTTGCCCACAATGCAAAGTTCAATAGGTTCATTATACCTTCCTCTTGTTCTATGCTATAAACGGCGGTGCATTCAATACTAATAATATTGACAGATTTGCATAACCAATAATGCAACCGCCAGACATAAAAACATGTTTAATGTTTCTTAACAAAGCCATTCCGTCCAATGATTAACTTGGATTATTTTGGATCAGTTAGCTTCATTTTTTTAACGTCTCTAGATTTGACATAATTTAATTTGATTTCAAACTGTAAGATATGTCAATTATGATAATATTGAAGGTTCTTGAACCTGTTGAATGTAAAAACGATTTCCTAGTACTGCGGGAAGGTGTTTCAGCTAACATCTGGTTTCAACATGACGGGACGCCACCATACGAACGATATTTATAACCTCGAGGGGTGCGTCCATCCACCCCGCTATCATCACGTAACTGCCGCTACGGAACCCACTATCTCTAACATTACAAAAATTTGCTGAGTACGAGGTTAAAAATAACCATGATCAAGCCATGCCTTAGTTGGCTGTTCAGGAACAAGTTGTGAACTGCTCCCGTAGTGATAGGTCAACCGGGATCACGCTACTTAGATCGGTCGATGGTAGGTCTCATCATACCGGCCGGTACCTTAACAAGGTCAGCAGAACGAGAAATTATCGGGCGTGACAGCTTCGGCATCCTCTTTCCTGGGGTTGACAACTCCAGCTTAGTTACTAAGCTTCGCCCCCAATAATCTACCAAAGCAAATTTACAATCCAACAGGGTCTGCCCAACACCATAAGAAAACGAGACAAACTTATAAAGAGTGGGGTACCTAGCACAAAGTTTTGCCGCTTAGGTGGTAGGTATCTCTCCCTCAATTACTAATATTGTGTGAAAGTATTTTATTAAACATTACAACAAACATCTGGTTTGAACAAGAAAAGACACCACCACATAATCGGTATACACGACCTCGAAGCGTAAGTTTACCTACTCAAAGGCATTACGTAATCAGACGCCGCGATCATTATCAAACACACTATTTCAACATACTCCTCAAAACCAATAACCAAGACCAAGCATACTCTGTCTTAGTGGGCTGTCCAGAAAGAGGTTGTGGACTGCTTTCGAAGCCTCCATACACAACCCCGTGAAATTACTAACTGAAGCCTCCATATACGTAATGAAGATCTTGAACTTTTTCTTCGCCACGCTATAACAGTCAAGTTATAATTATAAGAAATGTTTTACATATTTACATACTGGGGGCACTAAACCGGTTTCATGGCCACCACGTAATCCTGACTAAATCTTGATGAAATTTCTGACGCATTTCAATTATTTAATGTAATGATGCATATTTATTTTAGGATTTATTTAAGTTGAATTAATGTATTTTATTAAAGTTATACTGTAGCATGTAATTTAATTATACCCCGTGACTCTGAGAGAGAAGCGGGCCGCGTTCTTACACGGACTGTGTTTAACTCTCGCATGGACTAGACTAGGAATTCAAATATTTTAGTGTCCACTATGCGGGTAGGGTAGGCTATAAAACCAAAATACGAGCGTAGCAAGCACAGTGCATCATTTCAACTTTAAGTCTCCAGTCTAGTTCTACAACCGATAACCAGAAAACTAGCCGAGGTAACCGATCCTATAGGAAATATACTGAGTGAGTAATACTTGAGCCATTCTGGTGATTTTTGTATTCACTTTATTATTGTCTTGAATTCCTGTTATTCCATTCCTTCTCTCTCTCTCTTTCTTTTTCTTTCTTTTCATTTCTGAAGTCTGCCACGGAAACCGACACGAGATATATCTTCTTTCTTTTTTTGTCTCGTTAACTCTGAAATCTGCCGGGGAGACAGGTTGCTACCGTTTGCTACCATATTTTATTTACTACTGTTTGCTGAACTAGTTAGACCTCTGGATACCGTCACCTTCGCTGCAGTTACCCAGGTTTTCAACTAGGTATGAGGGAACCGTGCAGACCGACTGGGGAAAAGCTTCCTCAAAAAGTGAAATCAAACTAGCGTAGAGCCTTCACCAAAAAGTGAATTCATACTGGAGAAAAACTTTCATCACACAGTGCATTTTTACTAGAGAAAAGCCCTGGCCCAGTAAATGCCCGCCCGGATAGTAAACTCTATTATAAAATCTGACGCCCGAGCTTTTCAACGAGGTTGTACGTATAGGCCAACACAAAATCCTATTCGCAACATACAAAGAACGTCACATTGTTGGTCGTAGCCACATTAGAAAAGTCTTTTGTTAAACGTAACAAGTGTTCAAAAAAAATGTCAAATGGATAGGATCCGCAAAACAGTGGCACGCCAAGTTCACTGAACTTTTTTTAACGCATGTTATAGGCCATTTTAAAGCTTAAGGAATACTATTTTGAACGATTACTCAAATTTTTTTGTTTTTATTTTTAAAATAATATTTTCATAAAATCGTTTGTAATTCATTTTAGTACAGCTTCCACTGCCTATCAATAACGGTAGGAATTTTTTGAAAATTAAAATGCATATCTGCGGACGTGAAATTGTGTTACATAATTTCCTAAAGAACATTTTATGTACGGGTACAAAACTGTGAATTCCAAATAACTTTTAATAACAAATCTTTTAATAATAATCTACCTGCCACTGTAATCTATCATAATTGGTGCGTGGCATATATCATTTACTGCTACAGGGTGTGGACGCTGTACAATAAGAAGAAAATTAAAAAGAAAGATGAAAGCAAAATAAATCTTGGAAATAACTGGAACAGTAAGTTGTACAATTTTCTCAACGTATAATTAAAACTAATGGCAATTTTCGTAATAATTTTACTGAACTAGCGGTTGCACATAAAATAAGGTCCAATTTAACTATTTAACCGCGTTAATCGTCAAAACCGTATTACACGAGTGAAATTGCTAAACTTTAAAGTGTCTTTTTTCTTTCTTTTGTCAAAAATTGAGAACTGTTCTTCCACGGTCCAAGGCCGGGTCGAAGAGCTCGTGCGCAACCACTGTTGCAGAGAGATCATAATTACAGGAGGCTAGCGTGTGTGACAGACCCACTCACGACTTTTAAAAATTCAACACAATTTTGTATTTGCTTAAGGATGCAAAATGATCTTTTTTTGTTAATAATAGAACTTATTAAGGCATATCATCCAGGTTAACCGCTTTTCTTCTCATGTTTACTCTTAAGCTCGTAAATCTCACCATTAACAATAGACTAACGAGATGACAAGCAAATTGCGCAGTTATTCTAAGTTATATAGAAGTTAATTTGTTATTTGCAACTTGAATAATAATCCCAAGTTACATTCTTTAAATGCGAATGACGTTTCACTTTTCAGCACAATTAAACTACCGCTCCTGGATAAATTATCCAGGAAAGTAGGTAACAGTTAATATCCTTTTTATAGCTCGTTCAATTACTCTTCATGTTATATAACTGTTAGCTAATTCAACTGCTATTTATTTTACAAGTCTGCATGAAGTTATTTATCTATAAATCAGAATTGGGTTAATTGCAGTTATTTCTGGATAAGAAAGACAGGGAAATATTGTAAATAATAAACAGTGTTGATTAGGAAATAAAAAAAACGATCACGGCTGTTACGGAAAGAATGAAAAACTTAAAAAACCAAAGTAGAAGCTTTATAAAACAGCAAAATTAAAGTAAGCAAGCACCAAGAGATGTAGCGCCAGTGCGACCGTATTTTTGGAAGTGCAAAATCTTAGACGCCATGCTACAAGTCACAAGTTATTGTTATCATGTTTAAGTAAACAAATACACCCAAGAAAACATTTTATTTTAGTAGTTTAGTAAATTTTAATGGTTCTTCGAGTGATTATACTTAATGGTGCAACTAAGTTTACAACATTAATTTAATGTGTATTCTTAATGTGTAACCGACTGTGAAACGCAAGATTAAAGTTCGTTTTTACTAAAGTATAAGCAAATATATTTTAAAGCTCTTATCCGTTGTTCTTTGGAAGCACACAACGATTAGAAACAGTTTCAAATCAAACCAGGGAAATCGACAACCAAGTCTTCATTATTTCTTGTCTGATACATATCAGTGTGTGTTTGCTTGGTCGTACCAATTTACGTTTATTTTAATAAACAAAAGACGTTTCATTATATGTACTATACATACAAGGCAACGTTAGTATTTGCAATTCTACAAACTTTTTGGTTACATCTTCTCTGCTCAAATTTAATTTGCGTTTGTAGCTCTTCTCTGCATTTTACACTGCATATTCCACTCACATTCTAACAGCCAATGGCAGCCGTTTATTTTTAGGCTTTTAACCAATCGCACCCTGACTGACCGCGATAATACTTATTCAATCAGCAATCATATAAACTATATTTTTCTGTTTTTGCATTTAATAATTAAATAACGCGTTTGTACGTTAATAAGTAACAAATGACTATACCAACTAAGCGTTTTGATATTAAGTTAGTGGAATATTTCAACAAGTTCCAGTCGCAAATTAAAATTTTTTTATAATTCTGTCTTTCATTGACCAACTCAATTGTGTTGATGCACGGTAACATCGCTCTTCCTTCGGACTCGCGATGTTTCCTAGCAATAACACAATTTTGTTATGAATGAAGCAAAATATTTGTCGATAATTTTTAATACCTTGTGGTGCTGATATAAACTCGATATGCCGTTGTCAATTTAATTTAGTTTATAATGTTATGCCTAAAAATTTGACAATGTTTCCAACATCGTGAGTGGTTGAGAAAAACATTTCAACCGTTTTTTTTTCATACAAAGACAAATCATTTGCAGCAAACTCTGTGTGCATCACACAGTGCTGTAATGAGTGCATTTGTTTGATTTACTGATGATTGCTATATTATACAACACCCCTGTGTGCCCAGCGGCACCGACGCAACAGTTTTATTTTAAAATGTAAAAATATTTCAGTAAAAGTATTTCAGAGAAAAGTTTACCACTTACCACTCTATGTGAAGAGGAACCGCTTACACTGAACCGGACAGTAAATACAAAAACTTCTTGAAAAAGACAAATTGAAGAATTTTATGCGAAGTCATCAGACGGTGTAACAACAATTTTAAAGCGATTTTTTTCTATCTTTGGGAGGCTGTTACTCTGTATAAAAGCGTTCCGGACCCTACTTTTGTTAACATTTTTACTAAAAATTGTCTAAGGAAAGTGCAACTTTGGCCAGAAAGTCATGCAAGTCATATCGGGCTCGAAGGACCACATGTTGCAGTTTCAAGGCAAAAACGTAAACTGTAGTGCAGCTGTAGTGGAAGTAGAATTTAGAGAAGCAGCAATATCGATAAAAAATGAAAACGCTTCAGAAAAAAAATTAATTCATCCGGAGTTAGTAAAGTACGATAGAAAGACTGTGAACAAGTTACACAGGGTGTCCACTTTAACTTTGCCCAATATTGTTTTTCTAACTGTAAAAAATAAAAATTTGTAGAACTAATTTAAAAGTTTTGTATTTTCGTGGCTATTAAAATTATGTGAACAATTTTCCATAAGTCAACCAGTTCCTGAAATATTGAGAAAAAAACTGAAAATTTAGTTTTTCTTTAACATATTATTATTACAAAATTGTGTAATGTTTTGTTAATAGAAATTGGTATTTATATTTAAAATCACCACCAAAATAGGGTAGCATAATCAGAATTACTGAAAGGCATCTTCGGTTCTGATTTTGACCTGCTTTCTATGTTTTGTCCACTGTTGCACGGGACATGCTCAGTGCTATGGAGTCTGATGCTGCCAAAACGTAACTGCCTTGAAGATGATATGTGCAACCGACGACGAAACATCAGCAGCATCAGTACTGGTGACGTGGTTCTAACCTAGAAGCCATTTTTGTACCATTCTATTTTCTGAATTGAATTAAGATCTTTTTTCTAAACCAAAATTTTCAAGAAAAAAGAAAGGTAGGGCAAGCACGGAGAAAAACGTTGTCGTAATAAGTGCATTTATGGAACATTTATATATTTAATTATAACTTTTTTTTTCAACCAAGCACGACGTGGATGCTCAATCATGTCTCTTCTCTAACTTTATTTACATTTAATAAAATAACACCTGTAATTTTTCAAAGCAAAACCAATTAAAATTTGTTAAGCATAACCAGGCGTAACAAACGATTCCTGATGGCGAGCCATCATTTAAGAAACAGTTACTTTCAAATATTTTCTCTGCAAAGTAAGAGGACTTTAATAGTTAAATGACGCGTTTATTCCAGATGCTTTTAATTGAATAAAAAAGGATGCAATAAGGCATTTTAATCTGATTTAAAAATAATAAAGGCACTCGGGCGTGTGTCCTCGATTTAATATTTTCAAGGAAAGTGCGTAAAATTGTTACACTTAAAATAAAAAGAACAGTAACGCGATTCAGTAGACGAGTGAAATGAAGGTGAACATAGTCACGGTGCGTACTTTAAGGAGGTTATTGTGTTACAATTTAAGTAGTGTAATTTAATTCTTATTATTGTTTGTTTTACGCTGAGAACTTTTTTATAAATTATTTTAGTTACGAAATTTCTAAGATTTCAAACAGTTTTACTTCAGGAAATGAATAATGCTGAGTCGCCAATAATTATTATCGTGAAAAGCATCCTTCATTAACTAATGAGCAAAAACTTTCCATAATTTTAAGCCACACTAATAATGGTTATTACCAACAGTAATCAAAACAAAATGGTTAAGAAATTTTTGTATAAATTTTACATATAATTACCATAAATCGATTAGACGAAGGAAAATTAAATCGTTCGTTCGATTAAAAACAGAAGCGAAATGAAACTTTCAATTGCGGTTTTAAGTCTAATTCTAATCGTGCTTTAAAAAATTGGGTTAGGAAAATTATTTATAATAAGGACAAAATCAAAAGCAATTTTTGGTAATGGAAGGTTTGACATTGTAATTTTTATTCGTGTCAATATTATTTCATATTAGTTTTTAACAGCTCTAGTAGCTGGCATGAATTTAAAGATTTTTGTTTTTTAATATCTGGACATAATAGTCTTAATTACCTTTTCTTATTTATATGATATCCATTATTGTAGAAACAAACGTAAAAGAAGTGTGATATTATGAACGTATTTAATATAAAACCACACGAACAAGAAAGTATTACACAAATGTGCCAGTTTTTTTAAATCATTTCTAATACGAGTTGATGTAAAGTTTCCATTTTGAAGGTCTTGTTATTTTATGCACCTCCAGTACAACTTTTGATTATATTAATACAGGGTCGCACAAATGTATTGCACAGAAGCTCTTTTGACAGGATTTTTTGGCACAACTATAATGTTTTTTTTTGCATATTTTCAATAACCAAAGCCATATATTCAACATATGCTGGGGTATCATTTTAAATTGTTGTTAATGTCCCTAAATAAAAAAGGATTAAGATAGAGGACTCTCACGGAGTTCAGGAATCTAGGAAACTGCTACTGGAATTCATACCGCGTGAACCTGTCGCAGATCCTGGAGGAATATCCATCCATAGTGAGGTCACCCGTTGAATTAGAACTGATGGCAGAAACCAGCAAGTCAGCTATAACCACTGCTTACAGGTCAAGCTGAATCCTAACAATAAGAAAGACTTCCTTGGTGGAACAGACAGTGCCGTCTCTACACGGGAGCATATGAGCGCGGTAGCCGGCGGACGGCTCCACTTATTTTGGGAATCGCTTCTCTTACCCTAAAAATACTAACAGATGTATGTGTGCCAACTACAAGAACGGCACTCGATCGGCACATGACATGACATATTGTGATGTGGGAGTTCAGCGCTGAACTGACTGTTGAGTAATGCGTACTAATTGTTGTACATGCGGACACAGAGTGTGGAACGAAAAACATTATGAAAAAGTTTCTTTATAATTGTTCTATTCAAGCATTATATTTGGAGTTATCAAAGTTCTGTAAACCTGAAAATGATAGAGGAAAGACATTCAAAATCGAATTGGAGCGGCCACTACTTAATTCAACACGTAAATTTGCGTTTTTCGGACACGTTGTAATTGTTCTTTTCAATTATAATTTTTAAAATACAATCAAATTTCTGAACAAAAATAAGTTGAGTGAAAGAAATAATAAAGAAAAACAGGAAGTGTATCAGGCTGGAGCTACAATAGGTTATTTTTACGGAGTGGCCAGGCCTGGTCGTTGCATTTTCCGGTGGTGGTCCTTACAGGTTGCTGTTCGTTTTCGGTGAGGCGGTGTGGTCAGAAGCCGACGGGTGGCGGGAGGGCGGCTTCCTCCGCTCTTAGAGTTTGTAGGCGCTGTTTTGCCTCGAAGTTGAGAGGAAGCCCTGTGCCAAGGAGCTGCCTTAAGAATGATCCCGTTATCGGAAGTTAGTGCTCAATCTGGGGGTAGTGCTGGTGACCGAAAGCTAGATCTCGATATGATGACCTAGAGATTGATCTGAGAAAGATAGGAGGCTGGAGCTTGATTGTCTTTAAGCGTTTATTTTATGGCCGATTATGGACGAGTGCTTTGTCAACAGTATTCCCGCGCTTTTGTAACCCTCAGGGTGAATTTCGCTATTGTTTTGTTATTACGCAATTTTTTAGAATATCCTGAGAGAGTGAGACAGACGGGTTGTGATGCAGAGGGAAAGAGAGAAAGATAAGAACTCGTAGTTGTGTAAGAAATTTTGTTATTTCCTTTATTATGCAATTTTTTTAGACTGCATGAGAGAACGAGACAGAGCGTGGTTGTGGTGCAGAAAGAGAGATAGAGATATAGGAAGCGGCTTCAATTCCTGTCGCGAAACACCGTATGTGTAAAGAGAAGAACGAAATACCTTCCATTCGCTGTCTATGCTACTGCGAGGGGTTTGAGGCCCGAAGACGATAGCATTTCGGATAACCAGAATTGCTCAATATCTTCTTCAATGATATCTTAAGCTTCTTACAAGATTTAGGAGTTTGACTATGAGGCAACAAAGACACTGAGGGCACAATAAGACTTATAGGCCGCGGGCACTGGACAAAATTTGGAGAAGATATCAGAACTGAAATAATTGAGATATTCTTCGTTTGTGGAGCGTAAAATAAACACCAAAAAATATTTCCATAAATAGTGAGAAAATATTTGATATTTATGTATTATTAAATGTAACTAAGCTGTTATTATATAATTAAGAAACTAATTTTAATTAGAAAATTTTTAAGTATATAGTAATTAGCAAAATAATGTCTGCATTTTGTGTTGATAAATTTAATTAAAAAACAACATCATAAAGAATGTGTGAATGATGTCAACACAATGTTTATTTTATGTAGTAGTCCAAGCGTTGTTGAAAGTTATTACGTTGCTAAAAATGTGCCAATTTCATTAAATCAGAATATAGTGCAAGTAAACAAAGTAAAGCTTTAGAATTAAAGGAATTGTGTGGCAGTAGGTAGTTATAATATTACGGTACTCGAAATACATACAAAAAATCTCGTCGACTAAAAGAAATCGCAATAATGACTTAAGAGAACTCATTGCGCACATAAATATCGTCTGTCGATGTTGGAAACCAGGAGATGTATTTAAAGTAAGAACTGGTTTATATCTTAAAGTGTCTCTATTTAATACCTAATAATACCACTTGCTCAGATAAGTACGTTACTTCTAACGCGATCACGTATCGCAAAAATACTACTTCAAAACGACACGACTTGAACCAATTTCCGAGCATGCACTTCCTTTGTTACGGATGTGCCATATGGGGAAAATTTACAGAATTAGAGTTTTAATTAAAAAAATTTTTTTTGTAAGAAGAATTTAAGTTATAGATACCAGTTTGTTTGAAAATTATATGTTTTTATGGTTAATCCGATTGAAACCCAATTCTCATGAAATTTACGTTAATATTTTCTCTTATTTTGTGTTTATTGTTTGATTTGCAAAATACAACTATGTTGTTATCGAACGTCATGAACTTGACCTGTTACATTCTAGAGTGTTCTTTGGTTGATAACTTATTTTGAATGTTTTTTGTTTCGTAGAAGAAAAGTTTCCTCGTGCTAGAAATAAATATTGAATAATTGTAGAATAAAATATGTGCGAACGTTTTTATTTTTAAGCATTTCTATTACGGAACGAAAGAACCCAAGCCATAATTTATAGAACTATGGATCTGCTAACTCGATTTTTTCGAAATATTAAAAGTATTAAATAATTTTGTGATACAGAATATGATTGGAAATTTTAATTTCCAAAGTTGTGAAAATTTTTAAATACAAAATCTTGATAATTTTAATGAAATTTTGACAATATTTGAAAATAATAATAATTTCCAAATTTAGAACATTTTTGAAATTATAAAAAAATTTTGTACACTTGGGAATGTTTTAAATTTTTGGTATATTGTGTATAACTTTCGTAAAACACCTTTTTGGGGTTCCTTAGGATACAATACATGTATTTCTGTCAAAATCTCAAAATTGAGTTTTTTCACGACCACAATACCTCCCCATATTTGAAAAGTGACTTCTTCTCTTAGTCATCAACATTGGTTTAACTTGTGCGTGTTTATGATAAATTTCCCTATATTTGCAGAAACAGTTAAACAGAGTTTGACGATAAGCTTCCTTAGTAGTCGAACACAATATAAATTACAAGAAAGTTAATTTTTGTTGTTATTTTATTGTTCCTTATCATCTTGTGCGTGTGGGTTTTTTTAATATTCAATAAATCCAAATTTATAAACTACATATCAAACTTTAACAAGAAAATTAGTAATTTAATAGGTACTAAGGTCACAATTTCATCACCTTGTACAAAATGATATCAAGAGAACAAAATCAGAATTCCGCGACACTGACCTACGACCTCGGTGCAAAAACATACTTTTAAAAGTCGCCATTGCTATTAACGCAAATGCAATAAACATGATAAGAGCAAGTTCTCAGAATTTACCTTATCAACGCTAAATATATATTTTATGTTAATGGGTCTTCAGTTCAGTGTAGTTCTTCGAGAACAGTCAAGAACTACAGTTGGTGATTACGATTACTACGATTACAATTGTTGAGTTTTGTTTAACAACAAGATGAAATTTTTAATTGTGCTCGTTGCTGTCTGCGCTGTGATTTATTCCGAAGCAAAACCAACGTTTGATGAATTTAATGAATTGGGTAAGTTAGAGCAATTAGTTTTTGTAAAAATTAGTCAAAGTAATTTTGGATTCTGTTTGGAACTGATTCTTATCCAGCTTTAATTTGTTGAAGTTCACATTAATATATAAATAAAATAATATTGTTGAAGTTACTAATTATTTTATTTATACATATTTATAATTATTCGGTCATCCGGTGCGACCCGGATCTGAATCCAAATTAATTAAAATAAATATCGGTTGAAGTGATCAATTATTATTTTATTTATATTAATAATGAACTTCAGTGTAGTAAAGCCTAAACATACTAATGATTTTTTATGTTTTCTTTTCGTTAATTGTCTTAATTGTTTTCCAGGCGATTATTCACCCGAAGATGATAAATTTAGTTTGGGCGGCAATAATAATGGTTTCGGAATCATGGGTGCGAGTAGCGACGTTACCGAGTGCCATGGTATCGTTTGTTCTTCTGGAACCGTAGCATGCAGTAAGACCGTGAAAACGAGCAGTGATAAGAGGACATTGCTGACTACAGTACAATGTGAAGATGTTTCAGGTACATTATTGTTTAAGAACCTTCTTTTATTACTTTTTTATGTTGATAATTTTATCAACTTCTTTAATAGCTTTATAAAGATATCAGCGTAGTATACACAATACTTAACCCTGTGTTGGTATGGCAGCTAAAAATAACATAAGTGGTAGCTAGTAGGATGGGGTTGAATACACCAACCATTTTTCAGTTTTAAACTGTTCCGAAATTTGGTTAGTGTTAGGCAATGTTCTACTTCTTCGCAAAGATCAAAGAGTTTTGCTTATTCTTCTCTATAAAATATTACAATTAAAATAATTTGTAGGTACAATTTACTACGCAGGTGCCTAATTTTCAACGAAGATGAAAAAAAATCGTAATAGAAAACATTATCTATACTTTTGTATTACGCGAGTGGTGTGGTGGGGTGGGACGTACCCCGAACACTTTTAGTAGGTCTAGGCTTCAATAAAGTGAGTTATAGCTATTGCGATTACGCTGTGCCGCTCTACTATCCTCACGTAAACGGTGGGGGTGCGTAAATAGTATATTATGCAACGAATCTATAATGATAGCTATTAATACACGAGTGAGATTACAACACGAGCGGTAGCGAGTGTCGTAATTCAAACGAGTGAGAGCCATTATATAAGAGTTGCATACATTATTTTTTTCTACCACTAGTTAGTTTAAAAAAATATTTATTTAAAAAATTTGTTTGGGCGATTTTATAATGAAAATTTGTATCGAAATGGATATCACTATAGTATAGGCAGCGCACACTTAATAAGTAAATTAAAACATGGTAGTAGAAAAACCTACTTATAATATTAGTAAATGGCGACAAGAATAAAATTCTATCTGAATGAATTTTTTTAATTTATTTTTATAAATTTTTTTATTTCTGTTTCAGGAAACGTTTTGAATTCAGCAACAAAATCATCTGAAAATCCTTTTGAGAACACTCAAATTTCGAGCTTCTCCTTCACTGGCCATTACAATTATCAAGGTGGTAACGCATTTGGAGTGACACCACGATCAACGTACCACAACACTTATTACCACAACAACAACAACAACTACAATAACAACGATGAAGTGGAAACTTTTTAATAAATAATTCTGATTTGCTTTATTGTAAACCTGCTACTTGTTACTTTTTGATTTTTTAGTTTCTTTACGTTTATGTTTAAACGAAAAATAGAAAACGTATTCTTGTTTAGACAATAAAACTATTGCTTGCAAATACAACCGATGAACAATTTTTACTTTCAGTATTGATTTCATGAAAAATTTTGTTTTCAAAATTTAGACCGAAATACATGTTATGGACTTGCAGGAAGCCAAAAAAGTGATTTTCAAAAAATGTAAGTCTGTGGGTGGCTGGGTGAGTGGGTATGTAGGTATGTATGTGCGTGTTGCATCATAACTACCGTAGGGATGATCAGATTTCGATGAGCTTTGGAATTTGGGAGTATATGAAAAATTAACCCACAAAATAAACTTAAAAAAAATAAGAAACCAAAAGCGGAAATTAAACATGTTTCGTTGGTAGCACTTTTAACAAAAATAAATTTGAAAACGGAATCTAATAGAAGACTTCAAGGCAAACCTAACACTTCTTTTCCGAACTTCCTAGCTTCAAAATAGCAGCCACTACGAATTTTTAAAAATTTTGATTTTAGCGTTTTATTACTCAAAAACGGGCCGCCAAATCGGATTCCAATTTTTTATTGTAATAGCCCCGTAGAGACATAATGTTACTGTGCACAAAAAATTGCGAAAAGTTAAGAGCTATGAAGTAAACAATATTTTCAAAATTTTGGTAATTAAAAAAAAATATTAAACAAAAACTGGCATCACGAATTTTTTATTTTTGTAAGCTTATAGAGTTTGAAATAAGAAATTTGATTCGTGTCTCAGTCCGCTAATTTTTCTGGAACGTTTTCATAAATTTTTGAAAATCAAAAATTCTGTTTAAAAAAATTAAAAATTTCTGTTTAAGTTAAATTGCTCATGAGTAATAGTAGAATAAGATTTAAAACTTTATTTGCAGGTGCAGACATATTTAGGGGGCTAAGTTTCCACCTCCCTACCCAATTTTGTTCTTACTGTAAAATGTTTGTGAATTCTATGAATTTACAGGAAACTAAAACGGCTATGGCATGTTTTAGTTGGCTGTAGAAATCGCTATTAAAACGTGCCACTAGATACATAGTCATTAAGCGCAGTATGGTCTTAATAGCAGTGGGTAGTGTGTGCGCTATTAGTACAGTAAATAGGGATATTTTACTAAAAAAAATACTTAATGGCTGAAATTTTGAGGGGGTGTTCGGGGGCATGTCTTGAGTCTAAAACTGAGTTTTCGTATTCGAAGGGGTGGGGGAAGATACTTCCCCCTGTCTATGTGGGGGTGAGTTTGTTTTAATTCATTATCTTTGTTGCTATTGCCCGTACCGTCAAGTCCAAGAGATCAAATTTGTAGGAAATGAAATTATCTATCTAATGGTAATAAAATCGAGGTCATAGGTCGATTGGGTCAATCACAATGGCCGGTCAAAGGTCAAAAGTGAGGGGTAGTTTTTAGATATATATTAATTGCACGTAGAGAGTGCAGTGTACGCGCAACGAGAGTGCTTCTCACGCCGTACGTGGCTCGCGCGGACGGCGCGCGTGGTCAACATTGGCGCGCGCGGTCAACTTGGTCGTTGGATTGACGGCAAACTATTCATCGTAGATGAGTGTTCGAGCACTCATTTTGTAGGTACTTTCAAGTAGTTCGAAATGGTATCTAAGCAGTATGCGAAAAAACTCACCGGTTTCGGGGTATTCACGAAAAACTAAAAACTACCCCTCACTTTTGACCTTTGACCGGCCATTGTGATTGACCCAATCGACCTATGACCTCGATTTTATTACCATTAGATAGATAATTTCATTTCCTACAAATTTGATCTCTTGGACTTGACGGTACGGGCAATAGCAACAAAGATAATGAATTAAAACAAACTCACCCCCACATAGACAGGGGGAAGTATCTTCCCCCACCCCCTCGAATACGAAAACTCAGTTTTAACTCAAGACATGCCCCCGAACACCCCCTCAAAATTTCAGCCATTAAGTATTTTTTTTTAGTAAATGCGATTTATTTGTCTCTATTTACTGTACTATATGGCTTTTCGAAAACAACTCATAACATCAAAACCATGGCCATATGATATCTATTCTTTGCTTTAAAATATTTCTTAACGTTTATATAAGTATAAGTTACAATCTACAAATAAAAAGCTTTTTCTTAGTAAAAATTTCACTACATCGAAAGCAGAAAATCATATTCGTAACTTCTTTGTGCAAAAAAGAATTTATTTTAGGAAATTAAAACGAGATCGTAGACAGCGCTGATGCATCTGCCCTTAAGCACAAAAAATTGACATGCCAAGTACTTCTCAAGATTTTACGTTGTATATGTGTTAAAAAACGCTTAATTTGAAAATTGTCGATCTGGTCATTTTTCATGAATAAAAATGTTTCGTACCGGCCATTTTGTGTAGCAAATAACGCACTTAAGAAGAATATGTCGGTATGAGTTTTACGCAGACCTTTTTTTTTATGAAGGAAACTTATTTTACCGTTTACTTAATTTACATGGAAATTTCTTCAACTTCTAATTTATTTTCATGTACAAATGTTATTAATGTTTCAAATGTCCATATTTATTTGAAAATGATTATTTTTTTTTGTAAAAAGAAATTATACAATTTGAAAGTAATTCAATCTTCAATCAAATATATTAAAAGCGTACTATAAGCAAAGCGAGAAAATACACTTGTTAAGAGTTGTGTGGCTGTAATAGCACAACTGAACATTGATCGCTTTAGTTTGCATCTATGCGACCTCACTTCCGTTCTATCATTTCCGTTCCATTACTTTCGTTCCATCATTTCGGTTTCATATTCTTCTGCCGCCAAAGTAGTTTCACTTCAACAAACAAGACAATCGTCAAAACCCAACACTATCAGGTGACGGGTGAAGTAATAGTAAAAGCTTATACAAGTTCCTACAAGTAGAGAAGTAGGAACAAGTAGGCACATGGACTACAAACCATACAACTGCATCATAAACTCTTTTTAATATTTAAAAATATTACTGTTCACGATAGAATTTTATTATTTCCATTTTGAATGCGCCAGGTGAAGTATTAAAAATATTGAGACATGAGTCGTTGATAAATTCGTGTGTTATCGAGGTCGATGTAAATCATTACAACGTCTAGTAGTAAAAAATGTATTTTTCGGCCTTGCTCTATAAGCTGGTACAATTTTACGAGTGGAAGAAATTTGGGACAGTCAATTCTGTTATTGATAAGCTTATTGCTACAATATTTCTTCTGTGAGTTAGCTTAATAAATTAATAATATTAAACTCTACTCTGACATTGTAATATTGCTCGTGTTCAGGGTAGGTACCATATTGTTTATAATATTTAAGAAAATCATTTTGAACAGTTTCAATTTTATTTCGATATAGGACTGTCTCAAGAGTCCCATGCTTTACTAGCATATTCCAGTTTAGATCTTACCAAAGGATTTTAATCGATTTACTGAATTGAAAGTCCGAAGCACTTCTTATTAAAAAAAACCTAGGTTCCTTAATGCGGTACTTACTATGCAATTTACGTCCTTACCTATCCCATTTCAAAGTGGATGTAAACCATACGCCCAAACTAGGTAAAAGTGGCACATAGTGTGAACCGCAAAAATCGTCACAGGACGTTGAACAGCTGTGCATTAATACATGTTTTGTATTATCGTCAATAAGGGGAAGAGAGAATGCTAAATTTTATTCCTAAAAATGACCTATAAACGTGCATATGCACTTCGGGGCGAAATAGGCATAAATATACCTTATTCCTTAGCATATTTTTGACATTTTAATTTTAAAGGGTTTTCAGGGCCGTTTGGTTATCGGTACACCTACCTATATGTAAACATTTTTTTTTCTACTCCCATGTTTTAACTTGATTATTAAGTGTGCGCTGCCTAGACTACAATGATACCCATTTCGATGCAGATTTTCATTATGAAATGACCCAAACTGACCAATAGCAGCAAAGCATTGTTTTCGGTAACTATGGTTACAAGCGTTGTTGACATTTAACATCGCAAAACAGTTTGAGTTTTTTTCGCATAAAAACATTTTTTAACGAATATGTCTAGTTGTAGAAAAGATAGTGTATGCAACTCTTATATAATGTATAATTATTTATAATGTTTTCGTAATTTATTGGTGTACACGTTAAAGGAAGTCGGGGAAATCCAAGACAAGATGGAGAAATACAAGAAAAGTCAAGTAAGTCCAAGGGAAGTTCGGGAAATTCAATGGAAAAGACTTTCTCTTAGGTATACACCAACCTTGGAACCTATGGAACACAGTTTTACTTTTTGTTCTGAATTTTCTAAAACAAAATTACATTTTGTTGAACTCTTTAAATAATTTCGTCAAAAATTGAATTTTCCACCTCACAAACTGATTCTTTTACGTCGGAATTTGATTTTCTAACGTCAAAAATTAACTTTCTTCATCGGCGTTACTTCGAAAAAATAATAGATGTTGGCGATGTTGCTGTTGCATCGCTTGTTACGACAAAATGTTATCTGACCCGAATCAATAATTATTATTAGTTATTTTACCAGGGAAGGGGTTCAATCAAACCGTAACCTAACGTTCTTATTATGGTTAATCCGGCACTGCCTTTGAAGATTAATTTTCGACTATTTATTTTAATCAATGTGGTCCGGCGATTCCTAAGATTTAGCTAATTTTTAAGTTGTTGTTACGTGCCATTACATTCATAACGTGACTATGATAAAATATGAGTCCACTTATTTCACTAAAGTATTTGAAAGAAAAATGTTTTTGATAGAATAAAATATAAATGCCAAACACTCGCGTCAGGTCAACATTTTCAACTTTTTTCTTTTTCTTCAAAATCCATTTCTTATATATTGGTCTTAATTTTCAATTTCTCTAAAATATTAGAAAGTTAAAATTAGTATACCTGTTTGAGCAATTAATATAGCTTACCAGTACTAGAAATTGCATAAACAGCAGGCGCAATAAAGTTTTATTTCTTTCTTTTATTTGTTTTTTCAATTGTTTTTGCTGATGTAATCAGATTGTTAATAATATGTTTAATAATTTTAAAAGCTTAAGTGTATAGAGAGCAATTTTCCAATACATTTTCAAGCTAGATTATTCAAACATTTATTTCATGAAAATCCCTATTCAGTTTTGACACATATTTTCTATAAAACTGTTGAAAAACATATGCTGAGTTTTTGGCTTTCGGCTTACAGAAAAAGCTAGCTGCGGCACTTGACATTATTTGTACATTATTACTACGATTAGGTTCAACTAATTATAGCAGTAAGTAGCAAAACGTTCTCAATTGCTGTTTATTTACTGTCTACCTGATTTGTATTTGTTTTTGTTAATAAAACGATTTCCTATTTTGTTTTGAATGTTGTGATGTTCTTTTGTTTAAAAGTATAACGGCTGTAGTTGACCGTAGGTACGTCTTAGTTTAACAACTAATTGTAACCTAATTTTACTGGTTAAAAATGTAATAAGGTATTGAGTTATGGGTATCGTTGCAACCGTTAGAAAGTGCTCTTTCCAAAAAACCATATGAATCAATATTGTTCCATTTGAAATTTCTGACTTTCTTTCAAAAAACTGTTAGCTGAATTTTTAAAGCGCCCAGGATCGACGGATACGGACAGCAAACGATAATAAACAGTTTTATGGTAAAGCTAGGAACAGTTTTATACCCGTCATGGCAGTCTAGACGCAAAACAGAAAAATGGGCGAAACAGGTCGCTAGTACTTTTCCATACTATTTAAGTTTTAAATATTCTCGCGTCAAGAAGTGATGGAAATTTACATCCGTTGCATACTCGGGGCGTTGGTTACTCACGGGTTGCGCGCGCTCCTACTACGTGAAAAGCGCTAAGATATTTAATGCGCTCACGAAAATAGTTATAACAGCTTTATTTATACAGTTATCAAAAATATGTAAAGAGTGAAATATATTTATTTTTATTAGAGCTAATTGATAAACGTAGTTAAAATCACGTAGCTGGCGGGCAACGCGTTGTTGATGTTAAAAGTTATCGTATTTTTTTTAATTTTTAAAATAGTTGAAAATTTTCTCTGATCCTAATAAAGTGTTTTAAATAGTCTATCAAACTGATAAAAATTTATAACGATCGGCGTTTGCGTTTCTGAATAAAAAAAATCGATTTCAACATTTTCAAAAATTCCAAGAGTGAAATTTGGGAAATTAGTAAAAAATCAAATTTTGTAGTTCATTGCAAGATCTATCGGCTCAGACAGCAAAAAAAATAGTGTGGGCAGTTTTTGAGGAATGATTTTTGAAAATGTCCAAAATTTTGACTGCTAGTATATTTACAATTTTAATTTTTCCAAAAATATTTTTACATCACTTGATTATACTTATCAAGTGCTATTAAATAATATAATAATTTTGTATTGGTTGGATATTTTGTTTTTAAGTAATCGGGCATTAAAGTTAAAATTTTCAAAAATTCATAGCGGCTTTCATTTTGAAGATACAGCATTTGGGTAAAAAGCATTCGATTTGTCTTTAGATGCATTACAATGGTATGTATTCAAAATTTCTAGAAAGTGTTTAGAAAAAAATCTATACCAAAACTCTGGTCTAATTTTCGTTTCCGGTTCCGATTCCGATTACCAACCCTACCTGCAACTAACTTTCACACACCAAATCTTATTAAAATCGGTCCAGAGGTGTAAGGAAACGAACGCACCCACCCACGTACCCTCCCACGCACGCACCTACCCGCATATAAAGTTTTTGATTGAAATTTTCACCAGTTGCTATCAGGATCACAGAAGTGGTAAGAGAATTTATAAGAATTTATTTTTCTGAATAAACTTCTTAACATTTCGGCTCACAATTTAACCAGTTGGTATCAGGACCACAGAAGTGGGGAAAGGTCTTCCACAAAGCTATATTTTTGACAAATTTCCGAGTTTCGCAATTCGAATTCTGACCAGGATCACAGAAATGCAAAGAGTGGTTCAAATCTTTATTTTTATAAGTAAATTGTATACAGTTTTCGATTAAGATTTTCACCAGTTGCTATCAGGACCACAGAAGTGGAAAGAGAAATTATAAGAATTTATTTTTCCGAACAAATTTCTTAACATTTCAGCTCACAATTTAATCAGTTGGGATCAGGACCACAAAAGTGGGGAAAGGTCTTCCAAAAAGCTATATTTTTCACAAATTTCGGAGTTTCGAAATTTGAATTCTGACCAGGATCAGAGAAATGCAAAGAGTGGTTCAAATATTTATATTTATAGGTAAATTGTACAAAGTTTACGAGTGAGATTTTCACCAGTTGCTATTAGGATCACAGAAGTGGTAGGAGAAATTATAGGAATTTATTTTTCCGAATAAATTTTTTAACATTTCGGCTCACAATTTATCAGTTGATATCAGGACCACAGAAGTGGTGATAGGTCTTGCAAAAAGCTATATTTCTGACAAATTTCCAAGTTTCGCAATTTGAATTCTGACCAGGATCACAGAAATGCAAAGAGTGGTTAAAATATTTTTTATAAGTAAATTGCATAACGTTTTTGATAGAGATTTTCACCAGTTGCTATCAGGATCACAGAAGTGGAAAGAGAAATTATAAGAATTTATTTTTCCGAATAAATTTCTTAACATTTCGGCTCACAATTTAAACAGTTGGTATCAGGATCACAGAAGTGAACAGGTATTTTTTAAAACCACTGTTTTGGGTTCCTTGGACCCCAAAACGCGTATTTCCGTTAAAATCTGAAATTCGAAGATTTACATGAAATCATCTTTCCTTACTTCAGTAGAACTATGGGAAAGTAAAAAGTTTTCAATGCAGTTATAGTATGTAGAAATATTTTTTTTAAATTTCTGTTCTTCACTAAACCACGCGATCACATAATTTCAAAATTGAAAATGTTAAAAACAAATACATCTCTTAGTCTCCTTCATCTAAGCATTCTAAGCCATACAATACATTTTAAATTTATGGCAAAATTTAAAAAAAATTAAACAGATTAAAAAAGAACCAAGTATCTCCCGTTCGTGTGACGCATAGTACAAGTATGTACAATTTTTTAATTATAACAAATTTTGCGATGTCCGGGTTGCTAAGGTCATGATTTCCTAATTGGCTGATATAGAAAGTGATAATTATATACTTATATGTATAGAAAAAATTCCTAAAATTGACCTGCGACTTCATACATATATACATGTGGGTATTGAATGGTTTTATGTTCAATCTCAATTCACATGAAATGTTTCAGTCACTAAAAGATTTTTAAAGAGACAAATCAAGTTCAATATGAAAATTGTAACTGTGTTGCTTTTTTGTTTTTTATTTTATTCGAACGCTAAACCATTACACTTTGGGCAAAATGGATTTGGTGAGTAACAACAACAATAATAATAGTTAATCACTTGTGATATGACAACATTTTTGTACAACTTATATAACTAAAATTAATTCAAATTATTTTATCCCCTTTGAATTTCTGCTTACATGTTGCATATCTTATGCAAATATTTTAACTCACCATGCACCCACCCTTACGTCCCTGTTTTGTGATACCTACCACAACATTTTTTCGAGCGGTTTGATGTTCCCTGGCTTGTTGTGGCCCTAAGCTATAACACATAAGAGGCTCTTGCATCTCCTCAAATAATAATAAATTAAACAGTACAAAGCAATGAGAATTAAAAAACCATAAATTAGTTCATTTAAAACATTTCTTTCGAAACTTTAGCGTATCAAAGTCGGTATGATATCATTAGTGGTGGGTCTAATCAAAGGATTTTCATAATCGACTGATTGCCGTTTGAATAAATTAAATAATCGAATGATTCATTCGGATAACATCATTCGGATGTTCCTATGCGATAAAAAGTGGTAAAAAGTTATCCGGTTGGTTCTTGATTGCTCTGATGGACAAATTAAATAAGAACGATACGTGTTTAATGAGAGTGGTTCTGAGGTAGACCCCACTTCTTTACCAGTGCCGGGTTCAATTCCCATAAATTCCTCTTTTTTTTTAATTGTTTATTTTTAAAGTTCTTACAACATTTTTATTTAATACAAAGTGATTGAAGCATTTTTCTAATAATTTAATGTATTTTCTGTATTACGTACTCGGCGTTATTTACAGTACGTAATCAAAAAAGTTTTTCAAGCGTCTACGACTGTTTTAAGAAATACTGAACTCACTTTGTATTTATTTATTTATAATAAACATGCTGTAAGAATACATAAAAAGTAAAATCAATTTAAAAACAAATTTAGGAATTGAACCTGGAACACACGCATTGATAAACGAGTGCTTTACTTCAAGTTCGTGATTTGCTCTTATCTCATGAGTGTTATATACAATAATTGGATTTTTTTGTTTTTCTACGTATAACAATAATAAATTTCATTCGGTTTTTTTATTTCCGTCGAATTTAATGAGTAGGTCTTTTTCCAGCTGTACTAATTTGTGTTTGTTATATTTTTTTTGGCCATTTCTAGACTGTCACGGTATCATTTGTCCTACTGGAACCATATCTTGCATTAAAAATACTGAAACGAGCGCTGATTTACGAACATTGGTAACAACTGTGCAGTGTAAAGATCTTCAAGGTAAGTAGGCAAATAAATTATTTTTAATGTTTCCAGACGTTCTTTTATTAAAAACTATGGCAACTATAATGATTATATAATAGTATGTAAAATTCCGTTTAATATTGAACTTTGTGTATTGTAAATTTAATTGCTTTTATGCATGTCTGTGTTGTTTCTAAAAAAAACTTACTAAATTACAACTGTAATCCTATTCGTCCTATCGATTATTCTGTATAGTTTACAATCCATTGATAAATTAAATTTACAGGAAACGTTCTGAATTCGGCGATTGAATCTTCTGGAAACCCGTTTAGTGATACTCAAGTATCAAGTTCCTCCTTGAATAGTCACTACAGTCACAGAAGTTCAGTAACTGGAAGATGATGATTAAAATCTATAAAAGCTGATTATAACACCACGAATGTACTTAACTTGTTAAATAAAAGCAATTGTTTTTTTATTGTTGTTGTGTAAATTTTCATCATATAGTGTAAGCATAAAGTACCCTCATTCTATTTAATTTAGAAAAGTGGTACTAACGGCACTTAAGTCACACCAATATTACTATATCTTGAGCAAAAAAATCGACGCGCATTATAGTGACACCGCGACACCCACCGACGCGGACGCCTCAGTGGCACCTTATTATTTGTACACCAACTATTTTGTTCTCAATACAACACCGATACCTACGCAGATAAGCGTAATCCGGATATTTCTAGTCTAGTATTTAGCAGTATTTAAATTATGGGGCAATCAGTTAATAATAAATCATGGCATAAATTCTTTGAATATAGGGGAATTGACGGAGTTTTCTATTTGCGCAGCATAACTCCAAAACCATGCTGGTGGCAGGTTAGCGCTTGTGTCATTGTATAGTTGGAGCATATATGGAATTTTAAACGAATTATTTACGGGCTTAGAATAGCAACACGCCCACATGTTTGATCTTATGGATCTTGTTTAGATACGTATTATTCCTTTGGACAGCTGGTTTATTGTCTCAAGCTATTTTATAACGGAGTTGATAAGCGTAGAATATGCATGGTCATGTGGTTTAAAAGTAATACGCGAAACAAATTTATGAACATTTAAAAAATATTTTTGAGTGCGGAACCTCTGCTTTAGCTCGGCAATAAAGTAACACTGAACGAAACGATGTATCTCAAATATTGCAGTTGGAGTTGTAGCAAAACCTTGCAAAATCGTGCAACATGTTTCACGCATAACTGAATAGATTTGAGTACGCCCATTCTTTTTCTTTACTTATTAAATTTTAACGAAATTTTTTTGCTGTTCTGCGACCAAAAGTCCGGTCTGTGCAGATAAGAAAATGATCAAGATTAGACAAATTGACGCATTTAAAGATTACCTTTGACATCAGCAAAAATACGTGCACGAAGTAAATGTACTAAGACATTGTGATACTACTTGCGTGTGGGGTCATTGTCTGAAAGTGATTTGATCATTAGAAAAAATCTCATCACATTAAGATAACTTTATTTTTGAACAAATTTGTATCTCATATTTTATAGTTCCGGGGTCATCACTTATCATATTTTTTTATGATTCTGGGTACATTTCACATTGATAGATTTTCACTTTTGTTCAATCCAAGTGAGACGCTCGAAGTGTACGGACATTTTCAATTGAATTTGGAAAATTACTTGACATAACATTTTAATATTGTTTCAAATTGAACAAGATGAAGCTTTTAAGTGTGTTTATTATTGCTTGCTTTGTATTATATTCCGAAGCGAAGCCCACTGATGAAGGTAATCAAATTGGTAAGTCATAAAAATTAGCAGTCAGTAATTCGAACTGTAAACCAAGAAAAAAAGTATATATTGTAAAAAAGTTTAATTGCATGCACTTTAAATCGCCAATTTATTGAAGTCTAATGAGAAGAAAATAGAATTAATTTTATGCTATAATAGATCTTAAATATTACTGAATTTGTTAAATCCATTAAATTTTATTTTAAAATTATTGTAATTAATAATATGTTTTCTGCTGCTGATTTGGTACGAGTACGGTTCTGTTCAGGTTTACTTAAATAATTAATATTAATAATTCCTAGGGGGTCACGACCACAAACAGCATTCTGTAACGAATATTCCTGAGTGTCATGGTGTTGCCTGCCCTGCTGGAACCACATCATGCCAAATGACAGAAATAGGCGAAAAAACTATACATTGCATAAATTCAGAAGGTTGTTACATAATTAAAACTTTCTTACTACACCATCTTTGTGCAAATTGTTTTGCACTATTTTTTTTAGGAAAAAAGTTAGCTTTATTTTCTGTTTCAGGAAATATTCTGTATTCTGCACCATGCCCTCTTGAGTCTGGGCATGGGCATGGGAATCATGGGCATGGGCATGGGCATGGACATCACTAATCAGCAGATTAAAAAAATTACCAATACCAAAGAAACAGACAACTGAACTGAATCTTGCTTATTTTAGTTTGTGTTAATATTATTGCACGTTTACAAACATGCTATTGAAGCCTATACTTATTAGCATAGCATTATGGTAAAACTGGAATTATTTTAGATTTCCAAAATGCAATTGTAGGTATCCTATCAATTAATAATATGTATGATTTGAGTTAACACAATAACTTTATATATATTAAATGATTAATATTATTAGTTGTCTTTTAATCAAAAAGACTTTATTTTGTAATTTTATTGAGTACAATTATCTACGCCACTGTTCTTTGTAAATTTTGTTGATATTTTTGTATATTACTAAGAATAATTTAGGGTAAAAATTTAACTAACTTATATTTAATTTAAATTTATAATTGCCCAAAATTGTTTTCTGCATAAGCAATACAAATAAACAATAATTTAATTAAACATTTTTAAACTATGTCTTGTCAATAAGAGTTTAAAGCTACAAAGGTCATAAAGCGATAACAATAATATAGAAAAACAACGAAAGTGACCTACAAATTAATGCATAAAACGTACAACATTTGCGTCAACAAAGATATGATGCTAATTTAAATCGAATGCTGTTTTATTATTTAACTTGTAATTACTGAATAACATAATTATGAAGGAATGCATTTTTTTATGTGAAATGAAAACGGTTTAGTAATTTTTTATCCACCTCTCAGTGTATGCTGTGACTCTAGTAATGGTATATTTCGAACTAAGATAATCGAACCATTCGATTATGGAAATATCTCGAAAGGTTACAGAAAACCATGCGAATGATTGACGATTTTTAATTATGGGATTTATTCATTACGGAGTGGGTGTTGAAGCAATACGCTATTACAGTAGGCAACTGCAAATGCCCAATGCAGATCATTAGCATTAGCAATGACATTATCAAGGTTTGTAACCATACACAAATCACTTTGTGATGATAAGAATGCGATTACAGCACTAATACAGACATAGGTAATTTCAATTGCAAACGAATAAAGCTAAGGCGCTCTGCGGCGGAGTACAACGAGATAAGAATATTTTAATTTGAACATTCCGATAATGCGTTTGTTACTGGTCTTATTTTTATAAAAAATAATTTATTTATAAAACAGGAAAATGTATACACTTTTGCGGTTTATAAAAATATTACTTAAAAAGAGGCCGAAATTAGCGATGAATTGTGATAAAATTTTAAAATACTGTACGAAATTAGCGTTGCTTTAAAGGAAACAAGGATGTTTAACTTGCGTACGTGACTAGCTGTTGGTTTTTGTCCCTGATCTCATTTATAAAAAACAATTGTCTTATAAAACAGAATTTATTATTTGTTTGGTACAAGATTTAAAAAAACACTATTTAAATTGGAAAATTTATTGAACGGAACCATAGAAACCGAATAAACGAGCTTTTACGAATATACCCGAAGAAGTAATTGCGTGATAAAAAACGTTCAGGTTTAATGTTCCCTGGTGTTGCTGATGGGTCGATTTACGGCAAAAACAAGAATTTTCGTTTTAATTAAATTTGGCAAGCTGGTTTGTGGGTGATCAAAAGTTAATCTAAAACGTATTATTAATTTGCGTACGCTGGATCTAGTCAAGAAAATTTAAATTAAATATTACAGTGTAAAGTGTTGAGTTAACCTACAAAATATTAATCTATAAAAGCAATTTATCGTGTTATAATCTATTATTAACACTTGCGTAATGAATAATTTACGGTAAGTACACAATTAATTATTAACTAACTCAAGGTTAATCAATTATTTTCAGGTTATATATTGTCACATACAATGTCGGTACAAACGGGCCAGATCAGGATTTACAGGATATGCTTTCTTTATCTCAGAATGCAAAGAACGATAAAGTTCTGCCCGACTTTTACGTAATAAGCCTTCAAGAAGTTAAAGCAAAACCGACCAATATGCTTATGGATGCTTTATTTGATGATCCATGGACAAATGCATATCGTACCGCTCTTGAGCTGCGCGATTACATCAAATTAAAAACCATTCGACTCCAAGGTTTGCTTTTGAGCGTTTATTGTTTAAGGAAGCACTTGCTGAATGTACGAGAAGTTGAATCGGAGTATACCCGTACAGGCTTGTCAGGAATGTGGGTGGGTTTGCTTTATCTACAATATAGTATTAATTGATAAAAGATAAAATATTTGCTTTACGCTTTAAGGGTAACAAAGGTGCAGTGAGTATCAGATTAAGTGCATATGGGTGTTCAATGTGTTTTGTGAATTCCCATCTCACTGCACACGATGAAGGATTAGACGATCGGGTTGATGATTACAATAATATTATCAAAGATCAGGAATTTCATGTGTCTGAACATACGCAGATTTTCTATCATGAGTGAGTATACAGCTAGTACTAGACTCAAATAAAAGCAGCAAAATGGAAGATATTAAAATATTTTAAACGAGTACGATTTGGGATTGAAAAAATACTTCTGTGATCAAAAAGGGCGTTAAATTTTTGCTTTACCGTTTTTGCCTATAAGTATTTTATTCGTCGTGTACTTGTAGAAGAAATGTAATTTTTCACTTGTCGACTTAAGAGTTATGCTTAAAAGGAAGGTAGTTTTTTGGAGAATATTTTCCACCTAAACATTTTTACTAATAAGCACATATTAGGGCCTACAAAGGCCAAGGAAGCGGATGGTCAAGTGGTGTCTGTGTGTAAGACTGTAAATGTGAGTCTGCCTGTGTGTATGTTATGTCTTTATTTTTTTTTAAAGAATCATTAGGCCGTACGTAAGCACGGCTCCATGATTCCCATCCCACCCCCTTACCCGGGCTCAGCGCACTTGCGCTATACACCGGTCTAACATCCCCCACCCCTGAAAGACATGCAACCCAACATACACACCACACACACCGTCCATCGACACGCTGGATTTAACTTATTCAGAAAAATTTACGACGGGCACAGGATTCGAACCTACTGTCGTTGGGAGTCTAGTTCTAGAGGTTGGGACTCTAACCACTAGAACACCTGCTGGCCTTTCTATGTTCTTTATAGCTCATACGCCTTGATGCAAAAAAATCAATTTACGAGGCGCTCGGATAATACTGCAACAAACCGAAGTTGACTCACCAAAAAAGTTTGAATTGGAGAATAGGAAAGAAAGCAACAGGTTTATGCAAGGAATGTCGCATGGTGGTTGCCCGACAGCTTTTTAAAATTAAATAGCTCCTTGTATGTATGGGGTTGCTTATACTCATGTATGTCGTATAAAGAAAATTCTGTTGTATGAATCAATATAAATTTTGTGCATTTTTATTTTCCAATTAATTTGATTGCGAAATTTTCAGCTATGTATTTTGGATGGGAGATCTAAACTTTCGTTTATTAGAAGAATTCGACAAAAACCCTGAAGAAATAGAAAGAAGCATCAGAAAAGGAGAATTACAAAATTTATTTCAATATGACCAACTGAGAAACGTTATGATTACAGGAAAAGCATTCAGTGAACTCACCGAAATTGCACCAGAATTTCCACCAACATTCAAGTACGAAGTAGGAACTTCAGACTATGACCATAAGTGAGTTTTTGCTAATTTACGATTATCAGTGTTTAAATATCTACATTTTTCTTTAGGAGGAGACCAGCTTGGACCGATCGGATTTTGTACAGGGTGAATTCCAATAATTATGAAAATATCACATTGAAAGCAGAACAAAAATCGTATAGAGCCCATAGTGGTTATAATTTGAGTGATCATAAGCCCGTAACGGCTGATTTTGTGATTAAGGTAATGTTTTTCCTTCATCATCTAATTTATCAGGCAAGCCTTCTATCTTTTGCTTATCATAATGGCATGTTAAATTAATAAAATAACAATTTATTTTGTATTTGTTTTAAAGTCTAACAAACCTCACCTCTAAATTCATAAACCATCAAAGCATGAAACATCATTCAAATGTATTATGTTTTTATCAGACTTTAAATTCACAAGCCATAATTTTTAAAACCAGAGAATTTTGTAAATTTCGAAAATATCGAAATTAACTGAAAGTTTTGAATATATTTTAAATTTTTTACCTGGAAAAGGAAAATCCAAAATTTTTTAAAATTTTGCAAATATAAAAAAAAATGTAAATGTTGAATATTGTACTATTAAATATTTTGAATTATTTAGAAATATTAATAATATCAAAATTTAAAACATTTTGATAATTTAAAAAAATTTGAAAAATGAAAAATCTGACATTAGAAATTTTGCAAATATTTTAATTTTGAAATCATTTATCTGAAAGACGAAAATTTAATAATTATGCAAATTGAACAAACCCCATCTCTAAATTTATATACCATCAAAGCATGAAAAATCATTCAAATTTATTTTTTGTATCGGATTTTAAATTCACAAGCCATTTTTCATTTGCACATTTTTCTAACGTTGATAAAGAGAGAAAGCCATAAAAAGTGGTGGGCTTGTTGATAGATCCCAGAGATAACTCTGCGGGATTCAACTAAGGGTCTGGATGCACAGGTATTTGCAGATAATGCCGAACACACAGTGCAGTTCGAAAAGATTCCATTTTGGTATCTGGAGGAAGAAAACAAAGCTGTGTATAAAATTACAAAGGACATTTCTAAGTATAAAGACGATTGGATTGGTGTTTTTAAGGTTGCGATTTTAATTTTTTTTCAAATATTTTGACATGTACAATTTTTTTATTTTGCAGGATAATTTTAGTAGTTTAGACGATTATGTTGTCTATGAGTACGTAAACAAGTCGGCGAGTCCTTTACCGACTCCTAAAAGTCCACATCATGGTTCAGATGTGTTGCAAACTTTAAAATATTCGCTTACATTCCCCGAACTGCCGTTAGGTCGATCAGCACCGCCAGTCAGACTCGTTTATTTCAGTCTTTCTGAAGATAATGTACAAACCGTTTTGGGATATAGCGATCCCATTCCTCTTGTTAAGAAAGAAGACGATTAACTTTTCAGGATACTTTTAAGGTAGCTAATGTGCAGCTGAATTAAATTGCAGCACTAGTTTTGTTTTAAGATCTACACAAAGTGAATTTCTAGCCATTTTTATATGGGAATTATTGGTTGCCATAGCAATTTTGCAAGTAGAAGTGTCACGTGCTCGTTACTGCAAACCGCTTTAAACTCATAGGTATACAAATACAGGGTGCACCAAAAGTATAGAATACTGTCTTTAACATCTTAACTATTAATTTTATAAAAAAATCCTGTAAGGGGTATACAAATTTTCATAAAAATTCATTTGACAGTGTTTGCAGATATATTTTCCCTGTAACAGTAGGCAAAACACATCTGGCAACAATGTTATTGCATATAAATCCGGACCTGAGTAATAATTAAATAGTTTTTTAAATAATTTCTGCAAAATTATTTTGAGACATCAAAACAGTCGCCATCAAATTTTGTCGTAAAAATTTTGTGTGGTGTCTGATAATAAATTTATCATCACAAAAATATTTAAAATTAATTTCAGATGTCTAAAAAACTAATTTTGTCGACACAAAATCAAATAATGACGTTAAACAGAAAATAAATAATTCAACAAAAAATATTTTTAGAAAATCCCTTAAAGTTATTAGGCAATAAATAAATAGTTTTTTTCAAATTCCTACATTAATAAAAAATTTTTTTACATCAAAAAATAATGCCGCACAATTAAATTTTCACGTAGACAATATTTTTAGACTTCAGAAAATAAATTTTTTGGCTTCAATATGATCTTTTCACGTCAATAAATCGTTTTCAGGCGTCGTTAAATTAATTTTTTGACCTTAAAAATATCACTCTACAATTTTCTATTTTGTGATTTATCTGTCGTATTAGGAATGATTTGTATAAATTCCGTAGGAAACGGAATGAATTTTTCATAAAATTAATAATCGAAACGTCACACCCTGCATTCTATACTTTTGGCACATTCATATATTATGCAAATATTACTATTGAATCAATTGTTTCAAAGAGCCAAGCTGTTACAAAAATACATCCTTACAATGTTGCGACAATGAAGTTTTCTAGAAGTTGTTTACTTTGTGAAGATCTTGCGTAAAATTAAATCACACTATACGATAGTCTATTTTTCTAAATATTTAAGGTCTTATGAGTGCTGCATTTATAAAACTAAACATTTTACAGGGTAGATATTTTTTTATAAAGTATTTTATTCATTCATACTAGATATTTTCTATTCGATATTTATCAGGGAAAAGTTGAAAAGTCTTTAAAGGTTAAGGGGAATACATAAAATTATTTTTTGATGAGGTTTATGCAATATTTAATTTTTTATGATATTTATACGCTTGCAATGTGTTTTATTGGTTGTAATGAATTTTTTCAATGAATGCAGCACAGTTATACTTATATTTATTTAATATGAACAACAAGCAAATGATATTAATGTCTCACTTGTTAATAGGAAGAGGTATATCGTATTATTATTAAAATGTGCTTTATATTAGTGTTCATTTTTAAGGAAAAAGGCACTGCGTTACGTGAAAGCTTATTGTGGCTTACGATGGTAAAAGGTTTGCCATCACACATAGAAGATAAACCAGAGTGGATTATTTTTAATCTTTAGCTAAATTTTATTGATTGTTGACATTTTTAAGTACTTTTTATTAAATTGACCTTGTAATTTAATTTAAAAAAATGTTATATTTTATGCTCTATTCTATTCACCTACCCTATTTTATTTTTTATCGTCTACTATGCAATTATTATTTATCATTCAATATTTTCACCCTTTTTGTGCATTTCTTGTTCTTTCTTATTTTAATATATTGTAGAAAACATGATTTTTTTATTTGTAAAATATCAGATGTCAATGAAAGTAGTCCCACCACTTATTAATTTATATATTAATTATTAATGTAATTAAATTAAATTTTGAAAATTTATTATGCATATGAAGCCACATTATACAGTGAACGGCAAAATGTTTGCAACATATGGGGAAAATTTTTGTTAGTAGAATTTTCCAAAAACTTATTTTTGGAATCGCTTCTGAATCACATCATAACCTAAAAATTGATTTAGACATAGGCCACCTGACTTCAGGTTTGGCGGGAAATTAAAAACAAGTAAATGAATTGGCGAAAAATCGCCTTATTTGAGAAAATATCGAAAAAGTTATTAGTAAAAAGTGGTCAAAATCTAATTATAATGCCATGTGCAAAGTTAGGAGGAACAAAAATATTAATAAATTAAAATAGCGGTTTTAAAAAAAAAATATTTTATGGTAAATCACCAAATCCCCATTCCGTCGACATTTATCATGCACGTTTGTAAAATTAAAATAATTGCACAATTTGCATACTATTCATTGACATGACATGTTTATTTCAAAGGCGACTGCGGTCAAGTTTTTATTTGATCGCTCTGTAGTTTGTCGTCGCGGCTTTTCCACATTTGTCGTTTGATTTTCACAAGAACTTTTTCGAAAGCTGCCCCAGTGCTCTGGTCTGAATAATTCAACGTAAAGATATCTAATTTGTTAAGTCTGAAGACGTAGATGGCCAACGAATGGGTTCTCCTGTACTAACTCGCTTATCAGGAAATTCATTATTTAAATAGTAGCATACTTTCGTAACTCTAGCGGACTGGTGCCTCATCGGGCTGCAATCATAATCCGCATTTGGTTGCTAAAGCTACATTATTGAACAAATCTGAATCTGGAAACCCGTTGGTTTTAGGTGTACGCATTGGTTAAAAAATTTATAGCGTATCCAACAATGTGAAACATGAACGATGCAAGCTGTCGGGCAACCGCCACAGAACCTTCCTCGCTTTTCAAAAATCTGATAAATAGACAAATACATGTCCGGATTTATCTTAAATTTTTAACCAAACAAACAGCTCAAAAACCGGACTGTCCAGTACAAAACCAGACACCTAGCAACCCTAAGTTTAATATGGAACCCCTTGTATAATTGAAAATAATTTTACAATGTCGTCCTCTTGGCGGCTCGGAACTTTATAATTTGAGAATTGCTCTGTTTTAAATTGTAAAGGAGATATCTACTACTGTGGCCTTGTTGACTTAACTCGCACTTTATAAGTGAATGTGGCGAGACTACTTTTGTTGACACCCGGTATATTGTAATGATTAAACCAATTAACAGTCGAATTTTCTACGTAGTTTACTTGTTTTTTATGAAATGTTTTTACGATTTGGTTAATTTTTAAGTACCCACTTTAAAGTACGAGTATTAAGTTGTTTGATGTAAATGGAATTTTATAATGACCAAAAGCAGTGTGTGAAGTTATTTTGTAAAATTTCTTTGTTTGCTGTGATTTAAGACTTTTTACCATGATCTTGATGATCTTCTACAAATTAGTTATGAATTGTTATGTTGTACCTAATTATTTTATTATTCAATTTTATTTTCAGCTGCAATGTTCAAAAATGTTAATTTATATTTTAACACATTTGTTAACTTGATTATTGCAATACTAATAACTTTTATAATATTTAAATCTATATTGTTATTGGGAAGGTGTATAGGCAGTTTTGGAAGATCAAGTACTGTATGACCAAGTTCATTTTACAATTAATCCAAATATATCACCGGGCGAAGTACTTTTTCTATAATAACTTGTATCTAATAAGTAAAATTTTAAAGTCCAACATACTTAATAAGACGCCAAGTTAGATACAGTTTGAAAAAGTTCCCTCTACGCTGGAGCACTACAAACAAAACATAGAACCAGCTTTAGATGCATATGGACAACAGTTGCAAGATTTTAACTGTTAAAATAGTGCTGAAGAGGAACTTTTGTTAGTCAGCTTGTTTGCACCACTATATTGCACTTGTTATTCTTACAAATTTTTATTTTTTATAACTTTATATTATTAAAAGTTGTTGTTGCTTTTTCAATAGCAAATACTTAATTTAATTAAAACTGGCCTAAAATTTCAACGATGTGTTTGTTTTATGTTTTAAGTATTGATACTTTTATCATTTAAATAAAAAGACAAACACACAAGAATAAGTATTATAATGTGAAATTGACCCCTTCAATGGGAAATTACGTAGTATTAAGCAAATTGTGGCCTGCTTTAGCATTAAAAGAGCTTAAAAGTATTATAATAAAGCATTTAAATGTTGTTAAGAATTGTGTCATTGTATACAAAAGGAAATATATAATGTTGTTATGCACAATTATCTTGTTTGGTCTTTTTTACTATTATACTATTGCTGGATCGTGTACTTGCACATTCAGTTGTATACTTTTCACAGTCGACTATTATCATTTTTTTAAATTTTTAATTACGTAGGGAGCCCTAATGACCCCTTGCAGGCCTGGACCCTTGTGTGTTGCACTGATGTGCTTTGCAAAGCTACGCTTTATCAGGAACCCAAGAAAGTGTTTGTGGACAAAATGACACTCGGACGTCCAGCAGGTGGCGCTAATCCACTACACCTCGCTATATTTCTTTTCAAGTTTATTAATCCTGTGCGAAATGTTTCTACAATTGCAGAAAGCACTATGTTTTTCAATGAAAACTACTGGTTTTGCGCCTAACTTCATGTGGCGCCGTCTATGAATTTTGAAAATTTTGGCTTTAACCCCTATTTATTCAAAAACGAGTTATCAGATTGAGATGAAATTTTGTGTTTTAGCGGACGAATTTGTCTTTCCGTTTTCAGTTTTCTTCCCAAGCAATCTTATACGTAACATGTTTGGAACGTTCCACAAACATTATTGAAACGTCTCAGCTAGAACATTCCACTGAGACGTTCCAAAGATGTCTTTGGAACGTCTCATCTGTTTTGTTCCAGCCAGGACGTTTCTGAGTACCTCTTTGGAACGTTCCATGAATGTTTTTGAAACGTCTTGGTTGGAACGTTTCACTGAGACTTTCCAAAGATGTTTTTGGAACGATTTGATGGAACGTTTCCGAAGTAGGAACGCTCTATAGAATGTTCCATCAGAACACATTTGAGACTGTTCCAGGAACATAATTTTTCGACCTGGGAAATGTCAACATACATAAGAAATTATTACGTAATTATACCAACTTAAGCTATGCTGAGAAATGTGTATTATTTATGATTTTGGAGAGAGGTGATGAAGTTGTTCCTGCCATGGTCTTCTAAATTGTTGTTATTCCATTGTCAGCTCCGTAGCGGAGCTGACAAAGCTCCCAATTTAGAAGGCCATGGTTCCTACATAGCAGTAATCCAGTGACCATTTTTTACTCGAACGAAAATAAGTTGTCATATTTTTGTTGATAACTTAGCTTTCAATGTTTTGCCTAATAATTTTAATAGGCATCATTTTAAAGCCTACATTATCGGCCATTCTAAGTTCGAACGCTCTTCCGCCAAAGGATCCGTCTTCTACATATTTTTCTGCAGTATTTTACACTAGAAAACCCTCAACATACGATACACAATACTACTTGGTGAGAGTTCGTTGTGGAGCAGCATTAATAGCACCAAAATGGTTAATAACCAGCATGAACTGTCGCATTAAATTAAACTGGAATATCCTCATTGGGGCAAGTTAAATAAAGTTAACCTGACAATTTTACCGCAAATCGAAACCTTATAGGTACCAACAGTTCCGCGCCACGGCATTTACCGAAAAAATTTGTATAAAATTAAACGATTAATAAAATCTCTGGAAAGTTTATTGATATTGGTGGAAATGGACAGAAAAATAGAAATAGATACCATTGAAATTCCTAAAATAGGTGGATTTTCGAAAAAAGACAAGGTATAGTTCTTGTTATTTTAGTTGCTTTGGAGCAAGGAATGTATATTGTCCTTGTTTGGAGTAATTTAGTGGGACTTTTAGTTTTCGTCCTTCTACATTGTAATAAATAATTATCGTAAAAAGTTTAACATCTTCTTTGTATAGTATATGAAATTTTAGAGCTGCTTTGTTGCTTCGTGGATGCGAAAACTCGACAGTAAGGGAGAGAGCGAAGTTACGAAAAAGCTGCACTGTACTTTTAATCCTCAAAAACCAAGAGCTTGCCAGTAATTTTTGAAAACCATTTAGTTAACAACAATAGTAACAAATTAACTTTCACAGGGATTATGTAAAAGAAAGGAATTCGTCTATGACTATGACCGACAAAGATATCTGTTTGTTACAAAAAAATGATACAGATCGTGTGAAACTTTGTGCATTTGATATTGGAGCACCGTTTGTTTGTGACGAGATATTGGTGGGCCTTGTATATTTTATTCCAATAATCAACAAAACAAAGTCTAGCGCTTGTCCTGAGTTTGAAAATAATAATGCCACTCCAGATGATACAGATAAGTTTTATCCTGTAACTGCCATATATCCGGAAATTGATTGGGTCCTGTATTTTATTACTGATCGTCAAAGTTCTAGTGCAAGTTCATATTTAAATATTTATTTGTATTTTGTTGTAGTAAAGTTTATAATAAGTTGATTCATTTTATTTACTTGTACTTTGATTAAAGTTATTTTCTGAACGTTTGTTGTCTGACAAACCCTATAAAATCGCCACTCCTGCCCCTACAGAATTGTTGCCAAAATACTATCTTCTAAATATTAATTCCCGAACTGTCTCACCATAACAAAATCCACGAAACATAATATTTATGATGATTCTGAGCTAATGTTTATATGTTCAGACACATAAAACAAAGCAGTAAAAAAAAAGTTATCAAAATAGTGTGAGACAGGAGTTCTCGACTTTCATTCATAACGGCTGTTTATCATTGACAGACGCACGTTGTAAATAGTAAATACCAGAAGTATCGGTTATAGCGACTGACATTTTGTATATTTTAGACGCGTCCGTTAATTTGTTCAATGAATGTGTCAGCGCTTTACGAAATCCCTTTTCAAAGACGATCTATCGGCAAATTACATTTCTGTTTGCTATATGTTTAATGAAAGTAGGTATTTATAAATCTATTCACGAAGTACGTTTTATACTATTAATTTTTTTCCTTATGTTTACATCAGTAAGTAATTATTAAAACGATTCGGTTACCGATTGGCGGGATAAATAAAACATTTAATCTTTAACGGACATTTGTATACGCTTGCCGACTAGCTATGAGCAAGGTCGCTTGATAGTTTAGGTTAAGGTAGTTGATCTAGTGTGCGATTTTTAGTTTTGTTTTAATTTTGACGTTTACTCATTAATCAATATGAGCAAACGTCAAAATTAAAACAAAACTAAAAATCGCACACTAGATTTGTCTCAAAAAAGGTTTTTTTTAGATATTCAATGGTTATCCATACATTATCGGTTGATATTTGGCTAAAAACAGGCTCTGAATTCCTCTTGAAAAGAGTTTTCAAATAAGCCGTCACACGGCATACTGTTCCATTAAACAAAAATAAGAATCAAGTCACTACGCCGTGTCATGTGACCCTTTAGCAACAGCAATAGGCTTAAAATGTGGCTGGGATAAAACCACTGAACTATACTTATACTGGAACGCGCGCTCAGCCCGCCAGTATATTGGTTTGTGGGCCCGCCAGCCCGATCCGAGAGAGAGGGCCGCAAGGATCATCTCTCTCCTACTCTCGAGAGTATGCGCATGCGTAGAGCAGTAGATTGTCATGTCACAACGTTTGAAAAGGAACTCACGTTTTTGAAACACGGTACGAAACGCGGTACGAAAAGGACAGGAATGATCCTTGCGCGCTATCTCTCTCGGCTCGCTTCTTTTCTATGGCAGAGACCGCCAGTGCGCGTTCCAGTATAATAGTTCAGTGGATAAAACTGAAGCTTAAGTGTCCGAGCGTTTTTACTGAAATATAATATTTCGGGAGATATTAAATTTGTTCCAGACTTTACCCACACATTGTATAACGTTTTTGTGGGAAATTTTGTTATCTTTTTTTTTGTATAACCCCGTCCAACTCGATAAAGTTGATCGTTACCGCGATATACGTGAAAAACTGAAGAATTTAACCTACTTTAAAAAATTGCGGCGTTAGCTCACCAAGTACATATACCAGGACTTTTAGTTGCTTCAATGTAATGCCAAAATGAACGTGTATATCATGTTTAAAAACTTTGGGTCCGGATGTCCGCTATTTTGCCTTATGTGACTGGACAAATGATCACGAAAAGTTACTCTGGTTGGTTTATACTTACATTAATTTTAATTATTATCCCTATCAAACGAGGAAAGTTTTTTTTATACGTAAATTGGAAACCTTTTTTGTTCCTATAGTGAAAATTGTATATTTAATCTGATTATGCTATTATGTTATGAGCACTCTTGAAAATATATTGTTGTAATGATTATTGGCTTTGTTATCGTGTTATCTGCTGCACATAATCTGATGCCCAATTATTTTGTTTTAATGTTTCAGTAAAAAACAAAACGTTGCATTGATAATATTGTTTTAAATAGAAATTTCAATTTTAATTAATTTAATTTAAGAACATTCTTAGCTAAAATTAATATTATATGTAAGTAAATGATTTTTCTTTATATTATAATTTAAATACTATTTGTTTTAGTTCATCTAACAATAAAAATATGGCATCGACGTAATATACTAGGATAAAAAATATAATCAAAAATAATTAGTGAGATTAAAATCATCAATTTGCTATATTTGGAGTAGTGATTAAAAGCAATTTCTAAATAAAAATACACCTTCAACAATTGCAAGTATGGAACCTCCTCTCATGGTAAGAGTTAAACAAATTATGCATAAGCATTACAATAAGTTATGAATTAAGGCACAAGTTGTAATTTTAAGCAATCAGACTAAATTTGGATACAACAGGTGAATCTTACATACCTAACTCATTTTAAAAATTGCCTGCGGGTGTGCGCGTGCGGGCGTCTGCTCGTGCGTGTATGGAACTCCGTTTTACTTTACAAGCAAAAAAAAAAACAAAATTACATTCTTCTCAAGTTGCTAAATGTTTAATTTCAGACGTCACAAATTAAATTTTAGAAGTAGGAAATTTATCTATCCTTTGAAAATCATTCGGTTTCGGATAAAAATACTTAGATACCTAATAAATTCGTTTATTGACCAATCCAAAATCCAAAATTAGATAGGCTATTTAAAATAAAGTATCAAAAAAATTAAAAACAACATCTTTAACGTCAATAAATAAATTTTAATTAACATCAAAAAATAATGTGTGACGTCATGTAATAAACTTGTAAAGTCAAAAATGCTATTTGGCGTCAAAAAGTTATTTTCTAACGTCAAAAAACATTTTTTTATTATTTAGTAGCTTTTAAATTATGTGATAAACTTGTTACATATATGCATGATAATGAAATATAGGTATACAATAAGAAACAAGGACAAAGTTAAAGGGCTATAGTAGCAGTTTTTGCTTTAATACATCTTATCAGGTAGCTGCGTTGTCAATCACAAATATATTTTTTCATTCAACAGAAATATAACATACGCACCGGGACAGTAGATTTCGGGAAAATGTACGAATGGAAAATGGTTGCTTGGATTTCTCTTCGTTGCGCCCTTAGTCAAGAAGATATGTGGATTTCTTCGAACGCTGATGGTGTTGGAGCATTCGATGATATAGTTTTTCGTCAAGGTGATAAAACTTTTATGATACAATTAAAACACAAGAATGAACCAAGACCTCTATTAGAGAAAGATTTTCTGGCACCACAAAAAGGTGACTATTCTCTTTTGAAATATGGTGGCGACATCGCTAAAATAAACCAAAGTTGTATAGACCCTAACATGAAACAATTAGAAATGATTGATTATTTAGGTGCATTTAATAACATTTATTTTGTGCTGTTTGTTAATAGGGAGGTTAAACCATGTGAACTTTTAGAAAACATTTCCGATGATAATGCTCTGACTTTTCTAGATACTAGAAATGACGCTAACATATATAAAATTCAGATGGAAAAGTTAGCAGAAACTCTAAGTAGTTCTAATTACAACAACTTTTATTTGCTTGCTAACCAAATTCATGCTAAAAAATTAGATTTTCAAATTATGAAAGAAATACAAAAGATAGCCCAACAATTAGATTTAAAAGATTTCGATGCCAAACGCATAACCGACGATTTTATAAAGTTTGTGGAACTCTGGGCGAAAGGTCTTTTGGGCGGTCATTATTGTTTAACAAAGCGAGACATACTAACTAAATTAAGTGAACTATTCTTTCACCAATATGAACTAAAATTGGACCAGGAACAATTTTCCACACATAACAATAAACAAGAGACTATATTATGGAATAAAATTGTTCAAGATAAAACAGTCACTGTTATTGATTTTGATGTAAACATTCTCAACTTTTTACTTCAATGTGCAGGTAGCAAAGTTAACGTTGTTTGCAAAGAATCTAAAACGTTTTGGGCAGACGATTTATCTGAGAAAGAAAAAAATTGCTTTTTTCAAGATCAGCTTCATCTTAAAACATATATGCTTAAAATTGTAGGTAACTGTGGTAAAATAACTTTACTGGATGTTTATAAGTGTATGTGGATGAACAATCAAGTGCCATTGTTGTTAGGAATAAATAAAGCGTCCCAATACAAAGATATTATGAGCATTGTTAAATTAACGAATTACTCTCACAAAGTTATTATTGTAAATAAAAGTGAAGAAAGTCTACCTTTAGCGAATTGCGAAGAAAAGATCAAGCATTTGGAAACAATACAAGATTTGCTTGAAGAGGACAGACTTCAAATCTTAAATCAAACAGTAAGATTTCAAGGAAGACGTTCTGTAATTTTGGGAAATCTTATCGATGATAATATGTTTTGCCATATTAGATGTAAAGACATTATCAGTATTCTGTTAGGTAATTTTAATATTGGCAACAGTTTAAACGAACTTTTGCCATACTTCATTCATAGAAACGTATCCAAAGTATTTCTCAGACTAGAAGTGTTAGAAAAAGTACAAGATGAAATATTTTTAATCGAAAAAAAATTAGACCAGCATTTACACAAATTACCCGTGAGCTATATTAAAAGGCGGTCTTTGCAGGCTATAGATTTTAATGCTGTACATAATTGTCATGTAATAATTATGCCAGAAAATTTGATCAAGGGGCAAATTGACAAATTAAAATCCACAAATAAAATTGTCCACTGCGTTACCTTTCACGATTCATCTCATTTAGAATGGAAAGTTTCCTACGGATCAGTAAAAAATCTCAAGCGATTTTATGTTGAATTAGATGGTGTAACCGAAAGTGACATTAAAAACAAATTTGGCTGTCTTACGAACATAGTAAGCGCATCTCCAGGAATGGGAAAATCTATACTAATGGATTACGTGGCTCAACAAGCACCGATGGACAAGTGGATACTTCGCATTGACTTAATTGGACATCAACCATATTTCCAAAGCGAAAAGTGTAATAATTTGACGCAAGCTTTGGAACATATAGAATATTTCAAAAATTCAGCTTTTAAACAAAGTGAGTGTAACACCGAACTAAATAAAGAAATTTTTCAGAAACTAGCAATTAATAAAAACGTCTTAGTTTTGTTAGATGGGTTTGATGAGGTATCTCCATATTACAAAGACGCGGTGACGAACATAGCGAAATCTCTTCATGAAGAAGAATACAGTGTATGGTTGACAACGAGAGCACATCTGCAGTCGCATTTAGAAAAAGAACTTAATACTTTCTCGATTACTTTGAAAGCCTTTACCAGGGAAGATCAAAAACAGTTTCTAACAAAATACTTTGGTGCCGATTGCAATACCACTTTAGTAAACGAATACGTAGAGCAATTATTAGAAGCGGCAAAAGAAAATTTGAACGACGAAGATGCCGAGTTTACAGGGATTCCCCTGCAAACAAAATTGTTGGCAGATGTATTTGGGGAAGATTGCAAAAGGTATCTTTCAAGCAATGGTGTAAACAAATTCAATACAAAGTTCGATTTGTTATATTTGTACGAAAATTTTGTCAAAAAGAAAATCGATATTCAGCGAATCAGATTTGGTGCAGCGGCAGAAGACGTGTTCACAATGTCTAGAGAACATCATTCGCGTTTTGCGTTAATGCTGTTATTTCGCTTAGAAGACGACTTGTTGGCTGATATCAAGAAAGGACTGGAAGATTATTATTTATGTAAGTCGGATAAAATTCAAGTTTTGCAAAGGTTTGGCTTAATAACTGTCGAACGGAATGAGCAAAGCTTAAATGTGAAATTTGTACACCGCACGTTTGGAGAGTTTCTGGCGGCCCAGTGGCTGGTTGAAAATTTCAACGGATCCGAGGAGAGACCTAAAGAAATCGCCCGCGTTCTAATAAAAGAAAGGTTTTCTAAAGACTACAAATTTTTGTTTAATCTTTTTGATCGGCTGGTATGTAACGGTTGCCCTTTACATTTGGCTATTGCCAACAGAGACACTCACGAAGCTGTAAGGATTATGGACTCGGATACCGATCAAATTACAAAAGTTGATGCGTGTGGTAGATCAGTCTTACATCTAACAGCATTGTATGGTGTTGAGTTTCCGCAATTATTTGAATTGCAGGAGATTAGTTTAACGTCTGAATCGCAACGTTTTGTGCATTACGAAGAATACAATTTAGATGAAATTTTAAATATTATTAAGAAAATTCCCAAAAATCAGCTTTTGAAAACAGATACGGACATTTTAGGCTATAGCCCACTAGATTATGCACTCGCAAATCGTTCCTTACACGTTGCAGAACAGATATGTGAAAATTTTACAACTTCTTCTATCACTTCCAACGTGATCGAAATGGATTTGAAAAGAGATTATTTGGGGTATTGCGCAATTTTAGACTACAAATCATTGATTAATGTATTGGTAGAATATTTCGCTTTTACCGACGTTCTACTATGGAAAACGAGATATCCTCATAAAAGATCTTTGAAATTTTATGAGAAGCTAGATTGTCTGTCGATTATTAAAAACTATCAGTACTACCTTCGAAAGGTGTTTGATGATATTGCAATGTATAGCAGTTATGGCCCATATAGAAATTATGCGTCAGATATTAAAAACTATAAAATTAAACCAGAAAGCAAATACGTCACATTAAACTGGAACAATAGTTGTTATTACAGTTTAAGTCACGCAATAATTTTTGACAGTAAGAGTGACATAGAAACACTCAGATTAAAACAATCAGAGGTAAACAAGCAAGATGGTCACAGGGTCACACCAGTTCATTACGCAGTTTTAGACAAAAATATAGAAATCCTGAATATTCTTTTATCCGAACATGCTAACGTAAATGTGCAAGACGTTCTTGGAAATACACCTCTGCATTTAGCAGTCACATGTAATGGTAATAAATTGTGCCCAAATAACGAAAAGTGCCAGGAAATTCACCTTAAAATGGTTACTAAACTTCTATTGCACGGTTCTAACATAAACTTGAAGAATAAGGAAGGGGATAGTCCTACCCATATTGCTCTAAGTGCTCGGAACTTCAATTTAGCCAAAGTTCTAATTTCTAACAACGCAAACGTCACATTAGGGAACGAGAAAGGCAAAACCATCATCCATTTAACTGCCGAATATGGTAACTGTGATATTTTAAAGGAAATACTGCATAGAAAAGTCAATTTGGACAAACAGGACAATTACGAACGGACTCCTCTTTTTTATGCCGTAACGAATAAAAACAACAACATGGTGGAACTGCTCGTTTCGAAAGGCTCAAACGTAAACATTAAAAACAAATATGGTGAAACTGTTCATGACATTGCAAAAAATCAGGGTTTGTCTAAAATTATAGATCTTCTGATAAGTTTCACAAAGCAAGCGGAAAATGCTGATATACTCGTAGATGAAGATACTGATATAGATTCGAATTCAGATGTTATTGCAGAAAACAGAGATGAGGCACATAATACAGTCAACGACAATGCGGAAATGTCAAAAACAACTTCATCAAAAGAAGTTGACTTGAACAAACAAGATGATGAAGGTAACACAATTCTTTTTCACGCTGTACGTAACAACGACGCAAACACTGTAAAACGTTTAATTTTCAACGGTGCCAATGTCAACTTGGAAAACCAAAAAGGGCAAACTGTATTGCATTTAGCAGCGAAACACAGATCTCGTCATATTTTGGACGAAATTTTAAAAGTGAATGTAGATATCGACAAACAGGATAATGATGGAAGGACGCCCCTTTTTTATGCCGTAGATAATAACCAGAACACCGCAGCATGGCTGATACATAAAGGTGCAAAAGTTAATCTAAGAGACAAGAAAGGACAAAACGTCCTTCATTTAGCAGCGAAAAATAATTTTGCTTTTATTTTAAAGGAAATATTGAAGGAAAATATCAATATTGACGAACGGGATAACAACGGGTGGACGCCCCTTTTTTATGCAGTGCGTAACAATAACGAAAACACCACCAAATTGCTTATTTCGAGTGGTGCGAGCATCAAGTTTCGAGACAAAAATGGTCAAAATGTTCTTCATTTGGCAGCCAAGAATAGCTCTCAGTACATTATAACTGAAATATTAAGTCGAAATAGAGATATCGACGGAAAGGATGATGATGGGTGGTCACCTGTTTTCTATGCCGTAGATGGTAACAATTTGGAGATCACAAAAGTGCTTTTTCGTAATGGAGCAAACGTCAAGTTGAGAAATATAAGAGGCGAAAATCTTCTCCATTTGGCAGCCAAAAATGGCTGTAATTACATCTTGAATAGAGTATTAAATAGAGGTGTTAACGTACACAGCCAAACTGAAGATGGTTGGACGCCTTTGTTTTATGCTGTATTTCATAATCACAAAGATAGTGTAAAATTGCTGATTTCCGGCGGTTCAGAAATAAACATAGAAGACAAGAATGGTAAAACTGTAATTGATGTTGCAAGAGAAAGAGGATTTGATGATATTTTGAAAGTATTATTGAAACACAGCACACGTAATACTCGTATTAACGATAATTGTGGCACAAAATGTAGTATATTATTAAATTCCAAATCTTTAAATTAAATAACAAATGCATTAATTTAAGTTTATCATAATTTTTTTATTTCGGCACAATCAATTTTTGGTATGAATTGGATTTAATTTTTTATTTACGCATAGTTTAGGTACATATTGGTGTTGTTTGTATTTATTTTCCCTGAACTTATCAAAATGTAGCTTTGAAATGTCTTTATAATATTAATTTAGTTTTTAGTTATTATTTATTATTATTTTGTAATACCTAAGTATGTTAGTATTAAATAAATTTTTGATTATCAATTTTGCTTCATTCTTTCTAGACATGTTGGAATTGAGTCTCATAGAACTATTGCTGTAACACTGAATAGTAGATTTGTTACCACTTTAGTTTTGAATCCGCTAAATTATAGACTAACTAGCTAATCTATTTAATACCATCTAAATGAATGCCACTTTAAATGCAAATGCTGATAAAAGAACAAGTGGATCTGGCAGGAGCTTCAATAGGTTGTGGTCCTTGCATCTTCTGGTGGTGGTCCCTGCAGATGCGGCTTCGTTGGAGATGGACCTCGTAGCTGTAGGGTCTGTGGTGCTGCTTTGCCTCGGAGCTAGGTGCCGGTTGATTTGTGTGGAGGGGTTACTTGTGTCTATTTGAGTTATAATTTTTTCATCATTAGTTTGGGTGCCTGTGAAAATTTAGTGGTGGTTTGACTATTCTCGAATAGTGGCGCTAGTAGTCACAATTCATAGCCCGCTGTGGCTACATTGGCAAGCCATTTGGTTACAGATGCTGATAATGACGATGAACAACGGCTCGCAAGAGAAGCGTCCCACCGCACTTAGACTACTAGTGCCTATTGTGCCGTATAACTGATCTAAGTTTCATTGAACAAGTTGGTCGCTTCAGCAAATGACCAGATCCTGTATTTAATTTGGCTCTAGAGAAGGGGAGCCAAGGTGAAGGTCGCAAAAGCGTCGCACTCACAGAGTATGTGTTCGGAGGTTTCTACCCGGGCTTGGCATCTTCTGCACTGCGAGCTATTGACAACTTTGATAGTGTGGAGATGTTACTGTAGGTACCCGTGGCCTAGAGAAAAGTTTGTCGTTCTATGCGTAGGACCTTTAATAAAGATTCTAGCCTGTCTTAGTGTTTGACGAGGGATCCAATATGTGACAATGTCCAGCTACATAAATATCTCGTGCCTCGCGCATTTAGGGAAAATTCCAAAGGCTGGTTCTGAACCCATTAGAGACTCCTTAACCCCAGCGACAGCCAAGGCATCAGCTATCAACCCATAGAACTTTCACATAGTTCTTAGCAGAGAGCTGTGTTAGGGTTTGCCGGCATTCTTGGACCAGTCGTTGCTCGACCTTAGTTTTTGATAGCCGCTTGATTATCGGTACAGATGTAGATATATCTACTTTTATACTCTCTTTTGAGGTTTTCGTTTGCACAGGCCAGTATAGCAAAGATCTCAGCCTGGAAGACGGTTCAATATTTTCCCAGAGCAAATTTAAATTTGACTGGTCTTTTTCTTCATAGACACCTGCTCCTGATCCCTCCCTAGTCCTTGGCCCATCTGTAAATCATACAAGGCTACAGGGCCGAAGGAAAGATCGGTCTCCCGATAACTATTTATCCCGGCTAGGGATTATGTGTTACATTCTTCTGTGTAGGTTTCCATTTCTATGTATAGTTTAGCCTGTAGGCCGCCGATCGGGCTGTGGACTCTACCAAAAAGTGAGGAGTCACAAGTCCGAGCAGTATCTCTATGGCCGCTGTTAGGGTTGTGCACATTGCTCTGGTTATACAGAGACAGGCAAATGTTTGCAGCCGGGTCAGTGCTGCTATTGGTATTCTTTTCCGTTCTAGGCCAGCATACAAGAGCTGCATATGTAATCATCGGGGGGGGGGGGGGCGTACTATGACCGTGTAGAACCAGTGTACGATTAGTCTTAGTCTTCATGTTTTCTCTAAGGTGCACCTACACGTTTAGAAGGACGCACAGTTTACGTACAAATAATTGATAACTACAATTGTGCATTTTTGTCTCTGCGAGTGCTGATCAAACTTCCGTGAAATACTTGTGTGGTTCCTACGTCTAGGCAGCTTTTATTGCTATTATATATTTTTGTTAGTACTTTCAGATGGTTTGTTGAAGTCTTGGAAATTCTTTAATTAATCATCGAGTTTTGATGGAGCAATTCAGAAAATTTCCCTTTCATGGGGGAAGATATCGTTGTGGATTTGGATTTAAAAAAAATCTTGTCTCAGAGACCTTTTTGGGATTTTTGGACTTTGACACCGCAAGACCTCGTGAATATTAAATTCCTGTAAATAAGGCTAATTATTATCTGTTAGAAGCTTTTATTCATCTAATTAATGTATACTGGGTGAGTCAATAGTGCGTTCTCCTTCGATATTGGGTGAACCGTTAGAGATACGATAATTTTTCAAATACAAAAGTTTTAGGGTGTCATAGTATCTATCATTCAAAATTATTTTCACTTCTATAGGGTGTTTCATTTTTGCGTCACAGATTATTGATCAATTTTTTTTAATGGGACACCCTATATTCAACTGCATATTCGAATGCACCATCAAAATTGCTACAAGACCATATTTTGTTTTTGGAATTTGGCTGCACGGTTGCCAAGATATTTAACTTTTCTCGAGATTTACTGATTTTGCAGAGTTCCCATCAAAAAATCATTGTGAGCTGCGGTCAAAGTATGCCCTACCTCTTGTTACAAAACTAGCTCAAAATATCCAATACGCTGTTTGTGACAGACGGGTGAACTTGATGAAAGTGAGGGCGTTAAAACTTGTTTTTTTTTAAATAGAACACCCTGTATTTTTTTACATTATCAGTTGCAGATCTTAATTACCTTTCATTTTTGTAAAGTATGTCCTTTACCTAAATGTTACCCTTTTCGATATAATTTGACTTTTTTCCAAATATTCATAAATTTGGCCAAAAATTAGGCATTTCTTCTTTCGGATTCATCAAAGTAGTATTCTTTGCAAAGAAAACAAAGCAATGAGCATTGGCAATGTGTTACATGGTATTCAAGAGAGTTCTAGAAAGAAACTTATTGTGGTAAAAAGCATATTTTCACAAAAACACACAGTTTTGAATAAATCCCAAGAATGCCGAGACGAAACAAAAAAAAGTTTGACATACATATCAATAAGTCAGTTCATCCATTATTAGTTTCGAAGTGTATTATAATGAATTTTTCTCAAGAGGAGTGTGTTGATATGGTGTTCGTTCTTGGAGAAGCCGAAAGGAATTCCCTTCTGGCTTCTCGCATTTATGCACAGCGTTATCCTGAAAGAAGACATCCGCATCATACTGCCTTTGAAAGACTGCAAGAGAGATTTGAGAGAACAGGTAATGTGGCATACAACAAAGAAGAAAGGCTCAAGATTGCCACAAATGAAGAGTCTCAAATGGAGGTGGTTTTGAGTGTTACCGAGGACCCCCATGGAAGTACTAGAGAAATCAGTAGAGAACTTAATATAAGCCAGACATCAGTGTCGAGCATACTCAGAAAACATAAGTTCCACCCGTATCACATTCAGTTGGTACAAGAGCTACTCCCAACTGATTTCGAGAAGAGATCTAATTTCTGTTCCTGGGTAATCAACAAGACGCGACAGCAGTTTAATTTTTTTGATTTCGTTTTGTTTAGACGTTTAGTGATGAATCAACTTTCCATAGAAATGGGTTTGTTAATAAACATAATTGTCACTATTACGACACTCGAAACCCCAATTTTGTCAAAACAGTGGATTACCAGCACCGATGGTCCATAAATGTATGGGCAGGAATTGTTGGAGGACATCTTATTGGACCACATTTTTTTGACGGCCATTTGAACGGACCGATGTACTACGATTTTCTGCAAAACGAGTTAGAGAGAATGATAGATGATCTTCCATTAGATATAAGTCAAAGATTATGGTTTCAGCATGATGGTGCGCCCGCTCATTTTTATCTTACAGTGAGAGAATATTTGAATGCCAGATTTGGAGATCATTGGATAGGACGAGGAGGACCTGTTCAATGGCCACCAAGATCTCCCGATCTGACAAAACTAGATTTTATTTGTAGGGATATGTTAAAGACATCGTGTATAAAACACAGGCCACGACGAGAGAAGATATGATGCAACGAATCCGCCAAGCATTTCGAAGTGTCACTCCAGATATGTTACACAAAGTTAGCAATGCATTTTTACAGCGAATAAGAACTTGTAGACGTCAAAATGGAGAACAGTTTGAACATATCTTGCAATAGGAATTTTATTCTTTTGTTCTTTAATTTTTTATCCTTTTGTTCTTTAATTTTTTTTTCATTTTATTGTTTGTCGTTACTTATTCAGTACTTCTACATTTCTATGAATAAAATGATTTATTTTTCCAAGATTCAATACTACTTTGATGAATCCGAAAGAAGAAATGCCTAATTTTTGGCCAAATTTATGAATATTTGGAAAAAAGTCAAATTATATCGAAAAGGGTAACATTTAGGTAAAGGACATACTTTACAAAAATGAAAGGTAATTAAGATCTGCAACTGATAATGTAAAAAAATACAGGGTGTTCTATTTGAAAAAAACAAGTTTTAACGCCCTCACTTTCGTCAAGTTCACCCGTCTGTCACAAACAGCGTATTCGATATTTTGAGCTAGTTTTGTAACAAGAGGTAGGGCATACTTTGACAACTACTCACATGAATTTGTTTTGCTCCATTTCCTAACCGCAGGTCACAATGATTTTTTGATGGGAACTCTGCAAAATCAGTAAATCTCGAGAAAAGTTAAATATCTTGGCAACTGTGCAGCCAAATTCCAAAAACAAAATATGGTCTTGTAGCAATTTTGATGGTGCATTCGAATATGCAGTTGAATATAGGGTGTCCCGTTTAAAAAATTGATCAATAATCTGTGACGCAAAAATGAAACACCCTATAGAAGTGAAAGTAATTTTGAATGATAGATACTATGACACCCTAAAACTTTTGTATTTGAAAAATTATCGTATCTCTAACGGTTCACCCAATATCGAAGGAGAACGCACTATTGACTCACCCAGTACTTATATGTATGTACCCAATTATCTACTAAATTACCTGTTGTGGTGGAATTTATCTTAGGGTCCGTTACCGAGATTGCTGTTTTGTACATAAGCTTTGGAATCCTGTGTATAAGATATTGGACTTTCTGGGTATGTGTTGATGGACAGAGGAGGCTCTATAAAACTATAAGAAGAATTAATTTGGAAGCCAAGTCTTGAAGATATGTTGGACATTATCTTACCGTAAGTTCGTGTGAAAGATTCGTTTGGGTTTCCCATTAGTAAAATCAGCTCCGGAAAGGTCGGATAATGCTATTTTAGTTGTATATAATCAAATTCCGTACATATGTGTGAGATACATGTAGCCGATTGATCAATTCAGTTAATTTGTGATATTTACTTGCTGATGTTACCTGTAAAGAGTTGGTTAATATTTTAAGGATTATTAAACCTTGACTCCCAATTTATTTAATTAATTTGATTACATACGATTTGAATTGTCGATATAACTATTATTCACATCGTAACAGTTAAATTCAAGCACTTTCAAGCTCTTAAGTTAAAATTGAGTTTGTTAATGAAATGTCACTTCATTTGGTGGTATTTGAATAAATTTGGCAGTTGTAAACCGTTTACACCATCACCGCATAATTGACGTTGACGAAATTTATACAGTACATTTAAGTTTTGTTGCATTAGATCTAAAAATAATAAATTTACATAATTTTTGCATTAATACAAAGCGGTTATCGAAACAGTTAAGTGATTGGTTCAAAAATTGTAATTTATATTTATTTGAACGGTTGAGGTATTTTTTTTCTTCAGGCAGTTACAAGACTTGCAGACGATTTGTTATTTATCGAACGTATTATACACGTCGTAAGCCAATTTATGTTATTTTATGAGCTCATACAAAGCATTGGTGTATTTAAACGGCAAGTTTTGATATTAATCAATTTAATTGGGTATTAGTACATTTTTTATGTTTTGCTAGGGTATTTTGGCTTTATTTACATTTTGCTTACATATAATTAATAATACAATTTAACGTAACTATTATTACATTTTTAATTAATTTTGTCCAATGTTACCACCGAGGCCCACCTCATTTGCTCAAGCAGTCGAATGTGAATGATAACAAGTGAAAATGTAAATCATCAATAGCAAAATATCCATAGGTAATTTTAATTAAAAAACTCATTTTATAATAAATATATTAATAATTTAAGCTTGTCTAGACTGTTTTATCTTGAAGTGACTGTAACTCTTTAAGGAACTAGTTTAAGATTAAAGTATATTTAGTTTAATCGGTTTATTTTCAAGTGAGGAAATTCCCTTTAAATGTTTCAACAGTTCAAAGACACCCTATAGTGTAGTGTAAAATTGTTCTACGGAACATAGGGATGCCATATGAAAGAAAGCTAAAGCATAATATGCGAGAGTCTTCCATAGAGTAGAAGAGTTAGGGGATACAAAAGGCGGCCTTTTACCAGTAACCTCGGGTACGATGGACATGGATCGTACTTTGCAATCTAATGTTCCGTAACTTATACTCTGTATAGATAGTATCCGGGCTAGCGGGTGGTCTAGTGTTTAGAGTCCCAACCTCTAGAACTAGACTCCCAACGGCAGTAGGTTCGAATCCTCTGCCCGTCGGAAATTTTTCTGAATAAGTTAAATCCGGCGTGTCCATGGATGGTGTATGTAGTGTGTATGTTGGGTTGCATGTCTTTCAGGGGTGGGGCATGTTAGACCGGTGTATAGTGCAAGTCCGCTGAGCCCGGGTAAGGGGGTGGAATAGGAATCATGGAGTCGTGCTCACACGCACGGCCTCATGATTGTTTAAAAAAAAAAGATAGTATCCAACTAATCAGTATATGAATACAACTAACAACGTTTAAAAAAATATATTATAAAAAAGGTGGTATGATAAAGGAGTATACAATTCTAATCTTTTTATATTCTATTGATATTAAATATTATCTTATCAAAAATTGCAGAAAAACAGTTTTTACAATGATTGCTGTTTTATCGCTCTCTCCAACAAAAATTTAAAGTTTGGAGGACAGATTGTTTTAATTTATCAACTGAGGTCTAATATAACACATTTTTAGGTCTAAATTACTTTTATATATTTTAATTGTTTCCACTACCAAACAGTAACATTTCGGATATATAAAAAGGAAATATCTTCGTTGTTATCGTAATAATTTAATATCTAATCTGCTTACACTATTTTGTTAAAGTTTGGCAGTTCTGCCCATTGAACGTTATCGTTTTTTCAAGCACACAGAATCTGGCAATCAATAATTTTTATATAGTGTTTCACCAAAACGTTGCATTGAAATGATCATTATTAAAGTTAAAGAACCATAGTTGTCGAAATTTAAAATGTAGTAGGTACTTGATTTTAAGCACATTTTTAGATAAATACATATACTTAAAGTATAATATATTTTATAATTATAGGTAAGTACATGATTTTTACATTACGCTTTGATTTTAATAATAATTGTTTTAGTATATCTAACAATGAAAACGTTGCAACTACTTAATATAGCGAGAAAATAGTTTAGTCAAATGCATTCAACACTGCAACAGTGTGAAGTGGCCAATTCACACTATAATAATTGAAACAGTGATAACAATAATAAATAAATCAAACCTCTAACAAGTCTAACACATACAAACATGGAACCACCTTTAATGGTAAGAGTTAAACAAATTTAGTTTTAATTTTAACGTATTGGATTAATATTTCGTTATAAACATTTTATATGAGTAAAGACTTGTATTATGTACACTGTGAGACAAATTAAATGATCGTGTCAGATTTAAGACGCTTCAACCATGTATGCAAACAAACAATCTCAGACTTTAATCTATCGTAAGTTTTTTTTAATACCAGCATGCAATAGTCGAGCCCTGATAAATTACCAATAAACTGTGTTGGCCTTTGATAGTACGAAAGATGCAATTGGTCAGAATTATATGTTAAGCATTCACTTTGCAGTATATACAATGATATTTTTCGACGGTGGTAACAAAATGTAGATAAGATTTCGTTAATTCATCTTAAAGTACAGAAGAACAAAAGCCGCCGATGCTATGATGTCGTATTGGTTGCATACACACTGAAAGCGTCCTAAATCTCGCACGACCATTTAATTTGGCCCACGGTGTGTATAGCTAGTGGGACATAAATATCTCATTTAGGGACATACGGGAATGCTTTTGCAGCCGCGTGTGTGTTAGTAATAATGTTTGAATAATTATGAAAAGTTTGCGATTTTGTCTGAAAAAATAATATAAGATAATATTTAATCAGTATATTTGAAATCATAGATAAAGTTGAAAGCTGATAGTAGCAATTGGGTTCTTCCTTTTGTTTTAAAACATATCAGCAGCTAATAGATGCGTTATTAGTTTCAATTATGTTTTTCATTTTACAGAAATATGACGTACGCACCGGAACAATCGATTTCGGAAAAATGTACGAATGGAAAATGGTGGCTTGGATTTCTCTACGTTGCGCCCTTAGCCAAGAAGAAATGTGGATTTCATCGAACGCTGATGGCGTTGGAGCTTTTGATGACGTAGTTTTTCGTCAAGGAGATAAAACATTTATGATACAATTAAAACACAAGAATGAACCAAGACCTCTATTAGAGAAAGATTTTTTGGCACCACGAAGAGGTGACTATTCTCTTTTAAAATATAGTGACGATATCGCTAAACTAAACCAAACTTGTATAAACCCTAACATGACAAAGTCAGGAATATTTGATTATTTAGGTGCGTTTGATAAAATTCATTTTGTGCTATTTGCAAATAGGAGCGTTAAGCCATGTAAATTTTTAGAAAAAATTTCTGGTGACAACGTTCTAACTTTTTTAGATACTAGAAATGACGCTAACATATATAAAATTCAGATGGAAAAGTTATCAGCAGCTCCAAGTAACTCTAATTACAACAACTTTTATTTGCTAGCTAACCAAATTCATGCTAAAAAATTAGATTTTCAAATTATGAAAGAAATACAAAAGATAGCTCAACAATTAGATTTTAAAGATTTCGATGCCAAACGCATAACCGACGATTTTATAAAGTTTGTGGAACTCTGGGCGAAAGGTCTTTTGGGGGGCTATTATTGCTTAACGAAACGAGACATATTAGCTAAACTAAGTGAACTTTTCTTTCGCCAATTTGAACTAAAATTGGACCAGGAACAATTTTCTATTCATAACAATCAGCGAGCAAACATATTATGGAATAAAGTTATTCAAGATAAAACAGTCACTGTTATTGATTTTGATGACAACATTCTCAATTTCTTACTTCAATGTGCAGGTAGCAAAGTTAAAGTTGTTTGCAAAGAATCTAAAAAGTTTTGGGCAGACGATTTATCGGAGGGAGAAAAAAATTGTTTTTTTCAAGATCAGCTTCATCTTAAAACATATATGCTTAAAATTGTAGGTAATTGTGGTAAAATAAATTTACTTGATGTTTATAAGTCTATGTGGATGAACAATGAAGTGCCATTATTGTTAGTAGTAAGTAAAGCTTGTCAGTATAATGGCATTATAAGCATTGTTAAATTAACGAATTACTCCCACAAAGTTATTATTGTAAATAAAAGTGAAGAAGGTTTACCTTTAGCGAATTGCCAGGGAAAAACCAAGCATTTTGAAACAATACAAGATTTGCGTGAAGAGGACAGACGTCAAATCTTGAATCAAGAAGTGAGATTTCAAGGAAGACAATCTGTTATTTTAAAAAATCTTATTGATGAAAATATTTTTCATCATATTAAATGTAGTGACATAATTAGTATTCTGTTAGGTTGTTTTAATATTGGAGACAAATTAAATGCTCTTCCGCCATATTTTATTCATAGATGCGTGTCCAAAGTATTTCTTAAATTGGATGTCTTAGAAAAGGTACAAAATGAAATATTTTTAATCGACGAAAGTTCAGAAGACTGTTTGCGAAACCTATCGATGAAGTACATTAAAGCACACTCTTCGCAAGATGTGTATTTTAATGCCTCAAACGACTGCCATGTAATAATCATTCAAAAAAGTCCCAGTGTAAAACAAAGAGAAAAATTGAAATCTTTAAAAAAAATTATTCATTGCGTCGCGCTTCACGATACAAACCATTTAGAATGGAAAACTTCCTATGGATCTACAAACAGCCTCAAGCGATTTTATGTTGAACTAGAAGGCGTAAGCGAAAGTGACGTAGCAAAAAAATTTATCTGCCCTACGAACATAGTAAGTGCATCTCCTGGAATGGGAAAATCGATTCTTTTGGATTATGTGGCTCAGCAAGCACCAATGAACAAGTGGATTCTTAGGGTCGACTTAAACGGACATCAACAATATTACCAAAGCGAGAACTGTAATACTTTGACGCAAGCTGCGAAACATATACAGTACTTTAAAAATTCACTTCTTAAACAGAGTGACTGTAATACTGAGCTAAATAACGCAATTTTTCAAAAATTAGCTAATACAAAAGACGTCATAGTTTTGTTAGATGGGTTCGATGAGGTATCTCCATATTACAAAGACGCGGTGACGAACATAGCGAAATCTCTTCATGAAGAAGAATACAGTGTATGGTTGACAACGAGAGCACATCTGAAGTCGCATTTAGAAAAAGAACTTAATACTTTCTCGATTACTTTGAAAGCCTTTACCAGGGAAGATCAAAAACAGTTTCTAATAAAATATTTTGGTGCCAATCCCGACACTACGTTAGTAAACGAATACGTAGAGCAATTATTAGAAGCGGCAAAAAACAATTTGAACGACGAAGATGCCGAGTTCACGGGGGTTCCCCTGCAAACAAAATTGTTGGCAGATGTTTTTGAGGATGATTGCAAAATGTATCTTTCAAGCAATGGCGTAAACAAATTCAATACAAAGTTCGATTTGTTATATTTGTACGAAAATTTTATCAAAAAGAAAATCGATATTCAGCGAATCAGATTTGGTGCAGCGGCAGAAGACGTGTTCACAATGTCTAAAGAACACCATTCGCGTTTTGCATTGTTGTTGTTATTTCGCTTGGAAGACGACTTGTTAACGGATATCAAGAAAGGACTGGAAGATTATTATTCGTGTAAATCGGATAAAATTCAAGTTTTGCAAAGGTTTGGCTTAATAACTGTCGAACAGAATGAGCAAAGCTTAAATGTGAAATTTGTACATCGCACGTTTGGAGAGTTTCTGGCGGCCCAGTGGTTGGCTGAAAATTTCAACGGATCCGAGGAGAGACCTAAAGAAATCGCCCGCATTCTAATAAAAGAAAGGTTTTCTAAAGACTACAAATTTTTGTTTAATCTTTTTGATCGACTGGTATGTAACAATTGTCCTTTACATTTGGCTATTGCCAACAGAGACACTCACGAAGCTGTAAGGATTATGGACTCAGATACCGATCAAATTACAAAAGTTGATGCGTGTGGTAGATCAGTCTTACATCTAACAGCATTGTATGGTGTTGAGTTTCCGCAATTATTTGAATTGCATGAGATTAGTTTAACGTCTGAATCGCAGCGTTTTGTACATTACGAAGAATACAATTTAGATGAAATTTTAAATATTATTAAGAAAATTCCCAAAAATCAGCTTTTGAAAACAGATACGGACATTTTAGGCTATAGTCCACTAGATTACGCACTCGCAAATCGTTCCTTACACGTTGCAGAACAGATATGTGAAAATTTTACACCTTCTTCCATAACTTCTAACGTGATCGAAATGGATTTGAAAAGAGATTATTTGGGGTATTGCGCAATTTTAGACTACAAATCATTGATTAATGTATTGCTAGAATATTTCGCTTTTACCGACGTTCTATTATGGAAAACGAAATATCCTTATCAAAGACCTTTGAAATTTTATAAAAAGCTAGATTATAAGTCAATTATTAAAAATTATCAGTACTACTTTCAAAAGGTGTTTGATGATATTGCAATGTATAGTAGTTATGGTCTATATAAAAATTATGCGTCTAATATTAAAAAATATAAAATAAAAACCGACAGCAAATACGCTACAGTAGACTGGAACAACAGTTGTTATTTTAGTTTATGCCACGCGATAGGTTTTGACTGTAAACGTGATATAGATACGCTTAAATTAAAACAGTCAGAGGTAAACAAACAAGATGGTTACAGAATCACACCAATTCATTACTCAGTCTTATGCAAAAATAAAGAAATTCTGAATATTCTTTTGTCTAAATCTGCTAACGTAAACCGGCAAGATGTTGTTGGAAACACACCTTTGCATCTAGCAGTTACATGTAACGGTAGGAAACTATGCCCAAACAACAAAGACTGCGAAGAAACTCACCTTAAAATCGTTACTAAACTTCTATCGCACGGTTCTAACATAAACTTGCAGAATAAGGAAGGGGATAGTCCTACTCATATCGCTTTAAGGGCTCGGAACTTCAATTTAGCCAAACTTCTTATTTCCAACAACGCAGACGTCAAATTAGGGAACAATAAAGGCAAAACTATCATCCATTTAACTGCCGAATACGGTAACTGTGACATTTTAAAAGAAATATTACATAGGAAAGTGGATTTGAACAAACAGGACAACTACGGAAAGACACCCCTTTTTTATGCTGTGGCGAATAACAGCGACATGGTGAAACTGCTCATTTCTAAAGGCTCAAACGTAAACATCAAAGACAAATATGGTGAAACTGTTCATGACATTGCAAAAAATCAGGGTTTGTCTAAAATCAGGGACCTTCTGATAAATTTCACAAAGCAAGATGAAGATAGTGACATAGATTCTGATATCGAGGTTATCGACAACGATGAAACTTCAAGAACAACTTTATCAGAAAAAGTTGATTTGAGCAAACAAGATGAATATGATAACACATTTCTTTTTGACGCTGTGCGTAATGAAAACGCAAATACAGTTAAACGTTTAATTTCTAACGGTGCGAACGTAAATTTGGAAAATAAAAAAGGGCAAACTATACTGCATTTAGCAGCAAAACATAGATCTCATTATATTTTAAACGAGATATTAAGAGGAGACATATTAATCGACAAACAAGATAATGATGGATGGACGCCTCTTTTTTATGCCGTATACAGTAATAAAAACACCGCAACATGGCTTATTTATAAAGGTGCAAATGTTAATCTGAGAGACAAAAAAGGACGTAACGTCCTTCATTTGGCAGCGAAAAATAACTTTGTTTTTATTTTAAAAGAATTATTGAAGGAAAGTATAAATATCGATGAACAGGATAGCAACGGGCGTACGCCGCTTTTCTATGCAGTACGCAACAATAACGAACATACTACAAAATTGCTTATTTTGAGCGGCGCGAGCGTCAAATTGCCAGACAAACATGGCCAAAATGTTCTTCATTTGGCGGCGAAGAATAGCTCTCACGACATTCTAACTGAAATACTAAGTAAAGATATAGATATTGACGAAGAAGATGATGATGGGTGGTCACCCCTTTTTTACGCCATAGATAGCAACAATGTAAACGCTACCGAATTGCTTATTCTTAATGAAGCAAATGTTATGTTAACTAACAAAAGGGGTGAAAATGTTCTCCATTTGGCAGCGAAAAATGGTTCTTATTACGTCTTAAACGAATTGTTAAGTAGAGGCGTTAACATCCACAAACGAACTGAAGATGGTTGGACGCCTCTCTTTTACGCCGTCTTCCATAATCATGTGGACAGTGTAAAATTATTGATTTCAAACGGTTCGGATATAAACATAAACGATAACAATGACGAAACTGTAATTGATGTTGCAAGAGAAAGAGGTTTTGATGGTGTTTTGAAAGTGTTGCTAAAATACACCAAACATAACAATAACGAAAATGACACAAAATGTACTGTATCCTGATTCGTGAATCAGATTCTTAAACGTTACGATTTGAATAAGAAAGGGAGATTTGGTTTCGACTATGGCTAGGATAGACCCCTGCATGTTTCTTTCTTCTTAGAACTCACCAGGTGGACATCATCTTAGCCATATTTAAAACCAATAGCGACAAGCTGAAATATACCAAGAAGACAAAATCATCGGAGGGTAATTTCAAAAGTAAAGCCCTCTAATGCGCGGCGAGGAAAGTTGCAAAGCAACAAACCGCTATTTGAGTTATATTGGTATATTTCTGCTTGTCGCTTTTGGTTTTAACTATAGCTAAGATTGTGTCCACCTGACGAGTTCTAAGAAGAACGGAACATGGGGTGGTCTATCCTAGCCATTGATAATTGAAACCAAATATCTCTTTCCTATATAAATTGCAGCACGGGCTTTTTCGTGTGTTGTGCATAGAGGTCGCTAGTGACTGCTGCTACTTGCCTTGCGAGTTCCTTTTAGACTCATATACCTGTTTGTAGCATTGCAACCTTCCTCACCACACATTCGATGATTTCGTTACGATTTAACTGAACAACACTTTGCATTAATATAGCTTTGTCACTTTTTAATGTGAAACATGTTTTTGACACGAATGGTTTTAATTAAAATTCAGCTTTTAATTGTATTAGCAACTAGCAGCAGAAACAAAAAAAGTTTCCTATCTATTGTGAACTTTTTTAAACGTTAAGTTAATTATGTTATAAAGCTTGGAATACTCCATTTATGTTTTATTAATATTGATAAAAATTTTAGTTATAATTTCTTATTATTTTGTAAATATTTTATGTAGTGTAACATACCTATATGTTAATAATAAATAAACAATTTAGCTTATTTAGTTCCACTGAGGTTAGAATTGATTAAAACAATCTCGATACGGTATACATCTTATTCACCAAACACACCAACACACGCATTCATAGTTTCCACCGGGTATAATAAAGGTTTAGTGCGAGTGCGATGTTGAGTTGTCCAACTCTAACTCGCACGTGGATTTAAATGTTATGTGAATAGATTTATAATTTAATTTTTTTAGATGCGGTAGAGGGAGCGACTCATCTGATAATAGGAAATAATTTTTTATAAATTGAGCCACTATTGTGTAACGGTGAGAGATATCGAAAAACTTTAAATACAAAAATTGTTCAGTTTAATGGGACCTTTGTTCTAGTTAAGATTTTTGAGATAATATCTTTTGAATTTTTCCGCTCTTTTGAGGAGTAGAGGGGTTACTAATATTTAATTTTTGTCCTTATGTGGCACATCGTTGGACAGCTAATTTAATGGACTTTTACGATCAGTACCAATTTTCTAAGTTGCAGGCTTCCGCGGCCGTTGTTAATAACAGCTAGGCTTCCGGGTTGGAGCCGCGTCATCGGTGCATGATGCAGTTGTGTTCCAGATCCCAAAGTGACCACAGCCCTGAAGATGTCCCGTGGAACCGAGGACGAAACGTCGGCAGTTCATGCACCGATGACGCGGCTCCAACCCGGAAGCCTAGCTGTTAGTACCAATTTTCTTGGTACAATAGTTCATGTGCGGTTGGGTAAAAGTTTATGTAATGGCTGCGTTTTTGATATAATTGGCCGATATTTTGAACCGGTTTGAGCTACCAATATTTTCTTTCTTTTACGTTATTAGGTTTAAAAATACCTTTTAAATGAGGTACGACTTGACCCACCTTCGTATTTGGAAATTTCGAAAAAAAACCAGCCCTCTCCCAAAATTACCCTTTCCGGAGCCCCAAAAAATTTATAAATATTTTTACTGAACACCTCGCGAACAAAGTTTTAGCTCATCTATGTAGGTTCAATAGTTTAGCTGTAAAAGTGCGTGGATGGTCTGAAACAGAAAACTGAAAAAATGTAGGTGTTAGAAGGCACAAATTGGGGTGTGTAGCTTGGTACCTACTCTGTTGTGTTCTTTTGTTCGAACCGCTTGTTGCTATGATATGCATGTCTCAATTTTGCAGTACATGTAACAGAGAGATCCGAGACAAGAAACGTATAAAAAGGTACTCAATCGTCAATAATTTATTTTAAATGTCGACAAAGACCACTTATGTTACGTTATGTCAATTAATTTCTTGACGGTGTCGGATTTATCAGAGCAGAACATGTTTTAGTTTTAACCAGTGTTGGAAATTATAAATCGTTGTAATACAATCAAATTAGTTCGACCGATTTTGAATCTTAATTGTGAACACAAACAATAATTAGCGCGAATCGGCTTAACATAGTAAAATTAGTAGTTTTCTTGTCTCGGTGTTCTCTTTCTGAAACACCACAGATGACTTGATTTCTTATTCCAAAAATTTCAATCTGCTAATTCATTAAGTGTTATTAGATGGCATTAAATGATTGTGTTCTAGCGTAATTGGATTTATGTGGGCGTTTATATTTGTAGCACCTATCAAAATTTTTATTGTCTGTTAAAATTATTAATTATTTTATTTATAATATGTTTACATTTAAAATTTGTCTCGATGGCATTTAATAAATTTTTTTATGAAACAAATTAAACAAAATTACTGGAACATTTAGAGAAATCGTCCGGTACAATTCTTAAAACAAAATGAACATTTTATATGTTTAAGTTTATTTGCCACTTTACACAATGGAATATTTAAAGCTTATATTATAAATAACTCGACACATGCTACATTCATTGGCACTGAATGTTTTTTATGTGCAATTTGATTCAAAGAAGTTTAAAGTTTTGTCGTTGGTGTAATTGTAATGTTATTAGTTAACATTAGGAGTGAAATAAAACTTATGTAGTCGCATTTGTTACATACTATATGTCAAGTGTTTACATTGTGTACATTTGGTAGTGCGAGGCCAACTATTTTAAAACCCAAAATGGAACACGTTCAAAATGTGAAAGAGTTAATTATTCTGTTGGTGTTTTTACATACGCTAATTATATCAATAATTGAAATCGAAATGCACTATTACCTATCCCATAATTGATTTATCAAATTTTTTCAAAATGATTTATTTTTTAGTTTCTAGCTTTAACAGTCACTACAACTTCAAAATACCAGTGACATTCCCATTGAATTGTACGAGTACGAGTAATCGCTCACTCATACAGTTTTAGAATACGCATGCATCAGCTGCAGCTGATGCAAATTTCGTTTAATTTTTGCAAAAAACCCAATATTGTATAATATAGTAAAAAAATGAATTTAATTAATAAAATGCTTTGAAAATCTCTGATGTTTTTATGATTTAATGCGAGTTTTTAATCTCTGCTGTAGCTCATATTTATCTACCACAAATTATCAACAATACCGCGCGACCGAAATATGCCTACAAATTTACTTGTTATAAAGAACCTGCATCCGGTACCAACTACCATTCAAAAAAGTGCTTTTGTGGTTGATCTGCGGCCAATAATATGTGTGTTCACTAATTTTTCTATTAACAATCGGTAAAACGGTTACTACTGTTGTGTTAAAGTGGTTTAAAGTTAATCTGTCAGTACAGCCAATTTGAACTTGAGTCCTGCGCTATAAAAGATGGATTTCGTCAAAACTACAAAAATACTGGTTATCCTGATTGTTCCATTATTGGCTCCCGTTTTATCCATGGAGGACGACTACAGCGATAACTTTATGTGGATAATAAAGTGCTGTGACGAAAATTTTATAATGAATAAATCTGGATGCGTTTTTAATAATTCAATAAAATTGGCGGTTCCTGTTTACGAAACTGATCACGTGACAAGGGATTCAATGAAACTTAACTTTGCACATTATGTAGTAAGATGCGTCAACTATGAGAAAGAAAATTTCATGTTTCAACCCCAATTTTCTCCGAATGAATCGTTTTTTATACAAAGTGATGGTCGTCTATGGGTGCCTACAGCAAATAAATCCTTTGGTAATCGGCAGTTCTGTTTAGAGTATTTTGAGGGCCTTGGAATAAGTGCGTTGATATGTATTCCTGGATTTCTTGAGATGCCCGAAAAAGTTTCTGATGCGATAGGTTTAATAGGTAGGATATATTATTTATAGTTACTTTTGTAAACAACACACATACAAATTTCATTTTTTTTTCAAAATTGTGGTGAAAAGTGCTGATATTTTAAATAATTAAGTGGTTTTTACAAAGTCACACAAACGATTTTATTTACACTGAACATTTAACAGTTACATTTGGATTGATTAGTTATAAAATGGCATCAGTGCCGGATTTACGTAGAGGTACCCTTGATTCCGGGGCAAAAATAGTAATTTCGCCCATCAAAAGGTTATATAGTCTATATATTTATTACACTAATAACATAATCATTACATATTTAATAATTAAAACAGCGTGTCCCTGAAAGGTTTTCCATAATTAACAAATAGTGTTTTTATATCAAATTATGTCGCTTTAACCCAACTTCTATATACAATGAATTCCAATTTAGGTGGAACATGTCAGATTAACAAGCAATAAATACATAGCTGTATTTTATGTCTCTAAAAAGAATTTCATTACCTGCAGTTACCCTAAATAGAAAGATAACATGGTTTCCAACACTTGATAGCAATCTATTTAAAAATTTAGTACAAATAATGCTTCAAATAAATTATTGAATAATAGTCAAGCCACTCGTCTATTGATGTAATCGGTTGCAAAGCCGCTTTTTAGATATCTTCGTGGCGCACAGGTAGTGGATTTGCTTTGTAAACGAGAAGTTGTGAGTTCAAAACTTGATGAGGTCTACTTTTATAAATAACTGTAAGAATACAATCAGACCGTAAAATAGTTTCATTTGGTTATTTTGTAAAGTACAGGTGCAATTGATGGACTTCAGTTAATGTACCTGCTTGTTTACTTGAGCTGTAGAAGTTTATCGTTCTCTTTTGATGTTTAGCCCGTCATATAGCAATAGAAAATAAAAATTATCAGTTTTAAGTACAAGCATATACGTTTTTAAAGTAAAAAAGAAAAAAAAAGTAGTAGACGCCATCAAAGTATGAACTCATAGTCTAGCGGTTCCGAACTAAATCCTCTACTTGGATGTCACGAGGACATTTGAAAATCTACTTTGTATTAAATTGCCAGAGATGTAATGAACGTGACCATTCCATATAGAGTGTCTAGAAGTAATAAAAATCTCCTGTAAAGCTATTTTATTTTTGCATGTAATCTGCTATATTCCACCTAAATGAGAATTTACCTAAAAAATCACTGGATTACGGAGCTACAGCAGTTCGAAGATAGAACCGTATAATCCTTTTTACAGAGAGCTTTGACAATAGTTGCATTACAAGTTTAAAATTTTATTTGTAAGCACACAGTTTAGTATTTCTACTTATTTGTTTTGAATAAGTGCAGGCGTGTCTCATGTAGGGATTTACCTTGGATTTTCTTCTATAAATGTTAAACTTTACAAATTTTAATGTTTTGTGTATATGTATCTAATTCTCTATACAAGAACACACCGAAAAGACACTATTGCTAGGTTCTGCACTTTAAAACAATGAAAAAAGTTTAGATAAACGTGGGCCCGGAAACGATTCCTTACGACGTGACGTTACAGCCTCTAGAAGAGAGAACACTCTCAACAGTACAAACTGGTCCTTTTCGGAGGTTGTAACTCCGTTAGCAAGCCTGTTACGACCATATTTATAACTAATGTTTTTGTTGTTTCAATGTGTAGAATTTACGCCTGAAGTTTGTAAAAACCATTTACGCATCTTAGGATGACATTCAAACCGTCATGGCAACTTAATTTTTTACAATTATTGAATTATCTCAAAAACCGTTGGATTTAGAGACTCTTTACAAGAGTAGTTTTTTATGTATTTTATTAACGGGAATAAGATTTTATTACAAAATTTAAAATGAAAATTTATAAGAAAATATTCTGGTCGATTTTACGCACTGGATATGAAATGCCAAGCTAAAGTGGCCAAACGTAACTACACAATAAAAATGTTATAAATTGAAATTTTTTTAGGCACTTGCTTTTGTTTTAATATATTTTGTTCTTTGTTTTAGGTGGAGCGATTTCGGTACCATTTCTTTTAGTGACATTCGTAGTTTATGCTCTTTTACCACAACGAAATTTACACAGGAAATGCTTTACGACTTACATTTTTACACTTTTTTGGGCATATTTTGTACCATATTTTTTATTTATTTATGGCCATTTTGTGAAACTTCATTTAATGGCCTGCAAAATTACAAGTAAGTAAGTTTGGTAAAAATGCATATTTTTTAAAATATACTTTTTTTACGTTCTTTAACTTTAAATACTATTTACAGTGATGTTTTTTTACTTCTTTCTCATGGTTTCGTTTTTCTGGATGAATGTGATTGGTTTCGATATTTGGTTAACATTTAGGTATGCTCTGCAATTCCACAATGCCAGGCTACAATTATTTCTTCTTTATTCTAATTATTGAATTTTTTTGTAGTGGTATCAGAAGAGGTTTAAATAGTGAACAGAAAAGTTATTTGGTGTACAGCATGTATGCATGGGGTATGCCTATATTAATGGTCATTCTGGTTGTTACTATAGATAATATTACTTCATTAACGGCATGGTATGCTCCTTTTGGGGAAGATTTTTGGATTAAAGGTATATAATTCTTAATAGTATTACAATGTTTTGGTTCTTTTTTCAATATAAATAGTATCACACGTAAGAACATAAAAGCATTTAGTTCCAAATTTAAAAAGTTTATAGAGGGCACAACATAGCAATACAGCGATCAGAATCCTTATTTGAGTTACCCCTTTTGGTATTTTTGGAATTTTTCCATAATAATAAATATTATTATTACATTGTAGTACATAACATGCGTTCAAACAACAATCAAGTAGACTTCGGATGGACTCTGATTATTGGTTGTAACGCAAACGCGTACCGTACTTGCTGGAGTAGTTCGGATGTCAATCCTAGCGGCGGGAGTCTGCTGCAATACTACACTCCGCCTATTTAGAAATTTGTTTCGTAGAAATTCGGAGACATTTTTTACACAAAGAATCCACGAAGTTATTGACATTACGTTGGACTACTACAGGGACCGTAAAACTACCAACCGGATGGCCTATTGATTAATGCATCTATACCTCGTAACTTCGAGAGAGTGGAGTCTCTGATGTTGTCACGGCTTCCTATGAAAGCATTTGTTTGTCCTCTGAACAAGGGAACTGTAAAGAGGAAGTATCCGTGGTGGAACCACAACGCGCAGGTTTTACAATAGGACATGCACACTTAACTTTCAATAGACTGGGAACCGTATCTTTACAAAATCTGCATTCGTAGTCAAAAGCACCGAAAACCCTCCGGCTGCCGAAAGGCTGCGCAAAGAGCTTCAAAAAAACAGTTGCACGAGATTAGAGACCCTAAGGCTTATTTTTGGTAGACTCACGACAATCGTAGTATGACAGAGCACCAGCTCATAGGCCTTCACGTGCAGCGATTACGACTGCGGATTGAAGAGCGGATTCAAACGTCTGAAATACGCCTACACGCTTGATTGTTTCAAAAGCCCAGCTGCGGATTGGGTGTATCCGTCACTTCTAGAAGAAGAACTGGAGTTACTCAGATGTTCGATGTATCACGTTCTACGCACCTCTCTGGCTCTCTGTATCCAGGCGAGCCCTAAAAGTAGTTTTTATTCCAAAGTCGAGCGTACAGCATATGATACTGCCAAATCCTTCTGATCCTCTTTCCTGCTGAGAAAGGGTGCATTAATCACTTTACTTTTGCCTCCCTGCAATACGCCTAGAAGTCAGGCAAATCTGTGGAGAGGATATCCTTAGGGAAAAGTTTTCTTATCTCTAGTGTGGTGCCCTGGTGGACGGGTTATACTCGCAAAACTCAAGAAAGATGACTTTACAATCCTCATCTTAGGTAAATTTTCCAAGTTTTGTCAGCAGGCTCCTATAAAGAGTCTTATGGTGCACTGACCAAAGCGTTAGAGTTAACCCCTCCAAGGAAGAGTTAGTCATTTTGATCAGAAGAAGATAAAGACTAGAAAACTAGCAGGTTTTATCGGACCGGAACTCTTCGCATTTAAGCTGCGTTTCTTTGGAATAGTCAAATATCTAGGGGCCACCCTGGACGCTAACCAATCCAAAAGGATCTATTCCGCCATGGGTAGACTACCTATTGGTCACGTATGCGTCGTCGGTGTGATGGCCAACAGTTCAACGGGCATACATCAAAGTATGCTTAGCCCAGCTTCTAAATCTGGCTTTTTTAAAAGCTAGTGAAAAGACAAAGGAAGAGTCTTGAATCATGCAAGCGTCCTATTTCTCACGTAACAAACCTAACCGCTTTTTGGAGCGAGAAATGACTGCATGCAACTTTTATTCTAGTTTACCAAACTATTTAATATTTCCATCTCCAATAGGGAAACCGAAATCCGTACTCAGGACCTTTTTAAATCAGCGGCCCTAGTTTGGTTCGAAATTTTCGATGTCACTGTTTTGCCGATCCTACTTAGTATACCATATGCACCGCGAACGGCATACTGGGTACAATCGGCAAAATAGGGGTATCCAAAGCTCACTTAGCTCTTTTTTGAACGCATGTTATAATACAGCTGTCTAGTAAATGCGCTATTAAATTTCATAGCTTTTAAACTTATTTAATATTAAATAAACAAATTTTACTTAATACTATATCATATTTTAGAGGGAATTCCGCAACTACTGTATTTTTACGGCCCCATGGGAATACTTATAGCAATTAATATTTGCTTCTTTGTTTCAACTGCTTGGAGTATAGTAAAAACACGTAGACAAACGGCAATGCTGAGACAAACAGGAAATAAGACGCACAACTCCGAAAACGAAGCCACAGGGAGGTAACCTTTTGCGTGATTCTGATTTCAAACATTTAGGCCCCGAAACAGGTTTTATGGCTATTACTATACATTTAATTTTGTAGGTTTAAATTGTATGTGAGATTGGTGTTCGCTATGGGCATCAACTGGTCAGTGGAATTAATTCAGTGGGCTGTGGAGTGGCAAATTGGGCGCATACCATATGTACGGTATCTGACAGAGTTTTGCACTGGCGCGCAAGGACTTTTCATATTTTTCATGTTTGTTTTTAACAGAAACACTTGGAAATTGCTTAAAATGAGGCAAGTTATTTAAAGTTTTAAATAACAAAACGTACTAGTTTCATTTAAAAAGCCTAAACACAATCGATGTTTGTTTTAGGTACTACATGGTAACAGGAAAGGCACCTCCAGCTCCAACACAAGCAATCAATTCGGTGCGTAGTACAACATCTACACGTTTTTAGTCTACTAAATAAGGTTTACAAATTATATTTAAAACATTATTTTGAAATTAATAAATTGTTTTTTTATTTTTGTTTCTTTAATTGCAACACATTGGCATTATTATGAACAAAAATTCAGTTTTAAATTGAATTAATTAAAATACTGGCACCACTGCGTGCATATTACAAAAATAAAATAATTGAAGAAATATTTTAAAATAATTTAACATAATTATATAGTGCAAGTATTTATGAGCGATCGAAATACACATAATTTAATCCCCACAAAAAGCTTGGCATCTGGTAGCAGCTAACAATTAAAAAAAACGTCTATTGAGATTAATGCGTGGGCAAGTGTTCATGATTTTTTTATACGTCTGCGAAAACAATTCACACATCATATTGCTATAGTATTGTGTTCAAGTAGGTTAAAGTTTATTCATGTTTGTAAACGTTTAAAATTGTGCTAAACAGTTACACAAAAACGACATGAATTTTGTCAAAACTACAAAAATACTAATTCTCCTTATGGTTCTATTATTGACTCCCATTTTATCCATGGAAGACGACTACAGCGATAACTTTATGTGGATAATAAAGTGCTGTGACGAAAATTTTATTATGAACAAAACTGCATGTGTTTTTAACAATTTAATACAATTGACCGTTCCTGTCTACAAAAATGATCACGTGACCACGGATTATTCAATGAAAGTTAACTTTGCCTATTATCCAGTAAAATGCGTCGATTCAAAGAAAGAACATATAATTCAACCAGGTTTTTTCCGTTTGAATCTTTTTTTATACAAAATGATGGACGACTGTGGGTGAATAAAGTGAATGCCTCTTTCAGTATTCGCCAATTTTGTCTCGAGTATTTTGAAGGCATTGGAACGATAGCGATTATATGCATTTCTGGGTTGTAAGCTATGCCTAAAAGTACTGGTAAAGATGATTTCGACAAAATTACTGTGACAAGTAAGCAATACAATTTATGAACTATTTAATTCGAAGATGTATGAATATTTAAAGCCGTAAGAAATTAGAGCAAATATAATTTATTTTTTGGCTGATGCTAGTGCGCCGCCACCGTCTACCAACATTTTGCCGGTATGACTCGTAAAATTGTTGTTTTTTACTTCCAAATATTTAATTTCCTGTGTTACTACTGGCTGTCAGTAAGCCGACGCCGACGTACACTTGACTGCGTCTGCAGCGCTGACACTATAGCTAAAAACATCCTAGGTAACATATACAGCAGCAGGCTCCCATACACAATAAATAAAATAATAATAATGATAACTCATGTTTAACATTATCAGAAAGTAGTAAAAAAATATGAGCCGCACAAGACTCGAATCAAACTAGCCTCATAACGCTGCATACGCATTCTACCACTCGACCACGGCGTCTGTTGATAGCAGATGTTAAAATATGGAACACATACATAAACAACACGTCATCCGCAGATGACGTTATGCCGCTATAAGTTTAAGTAAATTATAAAAATCAGTAAACTTTGTAAAGATACGTGCAATATTAAAACAATAGTAAAAAATGATGTAAAATATTTAAATATGCTCTGAGACCTTAATGTATGCTAGAAAATTTATTATTTAAATATGCCTAAAAACGGCAAAGTATGCTATACCTATAAAATACATAATTTGGATTTCTTGCTGCACAAAACATAAAAATTGAAAGTACAAAAGAACAAAACATGCAAATATGCTTTCGGCACAGTCTACTGCTACTCAAGAAAAATTTCAAAGGAAACATAGTTTTATATTACTATATATATTGTGTATTTTGTTTGTTTCAGGATTGATAATATCGCTCCTATTTCTGCTCTTGACATTCATGGTTTACGCTTTTCTACCAGAACGAAATTTGTACGGAATGTGTTTGATGTCTTACGTGTTTGCACTTTTTTGGAGTTATTTTGTACCAGTTTTTTGTTACATTTATTCACAGTTTGCAAATTTAATTTATTCTCCTGCAGGTTTGTAGGTGAGGATGTTTAAGCATGCTTTTTTAATGTTTTTTTAACTCAGAATATTTTATCTATTATAGCAACATCTGTCTACTTCTTTTTGATAGTTTTTTTCTTCTGGATGAATGTGATTGCCTTTGATATTTGGTTAACATTTAGGTATGTTGCAGTTTCATAATAACAAAATAACAGAATGCCTTGGTCTTTATTTCCTGTTTTTATTTTAGTTTTAGGGAATAGAATAAATAACGGGTTTTAATTATTGACACAAATTGGAGAAACTTAAGGCTTATAATTAGCACAAGTATTCAAGAAACTTTTAGAGCGCGAAACAACATTTTGTTGGTACTTCTATGCAATCAAAAATTAGAAAATAGTGGGGCTACAATTTAATTGATAAAACAAACAAGTCTAACCTTTTGTAGGTTAGATATGAAATTGAATTAAAAAAATGTTTCCTAAAGGAAGAGACACTTCTCTGATTGATAAGTCTCACACCCAGAACACCACTTACCACTACCACTACTGCATTCAGCAGCCTTCGGGTCGTTCCAAGAATCCGACAGATTATCCGAAGTTCTAAACAAGATTTTCTTCGGAAATGACCGCTATGTTGACCAACCAGCAGAAGCATACAATGTGTTTTAAAAGTCATCATCATCCGTAACGTTTTATGGTTTTTGGTTTGTTACGGTATTATGTTATGTCAAATATGGAATAACAACATTCAGGTAATCGTTTCTATTTTGTGGGGGGGGGGGGGAAACTTGAAGGAATGTAGCAATTTAAAACAAGGCGCGTTTTTCTGCTACCAATTAATTTAAATTTACTGTAAATCTAAGTTCAAAGCTGTTCTTGTGTTCAAACGACTGCAGCTGTAGCTGCACTTGCAAAGTGCATATATGCATTAAAAATTGTAGTCAAAGTTATATGCAACGTGTTAACCAGTAACAATAAAGCTGGGGAATTTGATAATTAAATATTAGATAGTGAGGTAAGTTGACTAAATTAAATTCACTACTTATTTTATATTGAACTTATGTACTATCTATGTAATTGTATACTTATTTCAATATATGTTATAATTTGTAACTGATTATTTTACTTTATTAATCAATTTTCTTTCAAAATTACAATTTAGTGGTGTAACAATTTATGTGTAATATTAATTGAATACATTTACCATCCATCCTTATACGTTTATTGTAGGACTTAATTATCTCCAGTTAGCATTTAGTATCAATAATTTATTACAAGAGGTTTGTGGCATGGTCTAGACAAGAAAACACAAGTTTAACAAGAACATTTAATAACTAACACTATTTACAAATAGTAGAACCGTACAAACTTAAAAAAATCAGTTGTTTATATCAACAGGCAATAGCTGGCAACAAGAGCTGCTTACCTTTGTACATTCGAGATTTGGAATTTATGGCATGGACTTTGGTACAATCGTACACCGACCTTATGGCTGTAAATAACACATGTACGTAAGAATTTCTTCAAACATCAAAAAATGATAGTTCGCTCTCATTGCTGTCTCACACCTCCCTGTTTTTATGGCTAATTGACTTTGCATCCCGGCATCCTCGAACCCTTAAACGTGCATATTCGACAAAAACTTGACAAGTTATTCTTATGTATAAGTTGTATATCGGCGAGGAAAACAGTAACAACGATAACTACAACTACAACATTTTACAATACTAATTTAGGTAAAAGCGATGATAAAACTAGTAAAGTAGCACCCTACATAAAAGACAAAACTGTGGCGTTTTCATTGCACCAGATCTACCAAACGGAGATATCTATTGAAGAAGTACTTCAGGAAACGTTTTCTAACGTGTTCTTCTAGATATCAATGAAAGACATGTTACTACTACTTATGATTCGATATACAATGGTAGAATTGGAGGGGGGCTATCCTAAAAAAAATTAAAAAAATTAAAGAAACCGGGTTCAGGAATTAACAACTTTTAATACAAAAACAAATTTAACATGTAATACAAAACGCACTTGTTTTAAAAAAATAAACTCTATTTAACTTCTTTAAATGGCATATTACAAATGCTTCTAGGTATCTTTGGTTAAAGTCAACCTGAAGAACTTTTACTAGTAATTGATTCGGGCGGTGGTTCTCTACCCATTAGTTGGTAGTATCTGAAAATAAATTAGACTAATCAAGAAATACTATTTGTTTAATGTAACAATTAACCTCTTTTTAAGTGCCTTCCATATATTGTTTTTGAAAACGAATATGAAGAAAATGACAACTCCATAAGCAGCGTTAAAAAAATCCATTACGTACCATATGGCAGGAGGAACATTACTAACTTGCCAATTAACCGCCCAATTAATTATTTCCATTGACCAATTAAGTCCCATCGCAAGCAATAATCGTATGTATAATTTAAACCTGCGAATGCAAAATATTAATAAATGCAAATGTACTTTTAGATCTTTTATTTAATTTGCTAACTAAATTGCCCCCAACTTACGTTTGCTGATCATCTTCGCCAGCTCCATGCTTTTTGCTTCCTTTATTCGTCAGCATTGCTGTATCCTTTTGAACTTTACTTATTTTGCAAGCAGTCACAACAAACATGACAATGTTAGCAGTTATCAATAACGCCAAGGGGCCGTAAAAGTATAAAAGTTCTGGATATCCATCTGAAATTTAAAAATGTTAGAAAACTTGTTGCAATTTAACTTCAAATTCGAGCACCTCTCAAGAAGCATTCCGCACCTCTTACACCAGGATCGTACCATGTATTTGGTGTGACAGTATGGCTTAATGTCACAATTAAAGCAATAAATAATAAGGGAATTCCCCAGGCATAAATGCTGTAAAATATAAAGCGTTTTTTTTCTTTCCGCTTACTATTCACTGTATAACCTCGTGAACCACTAAAACAAAACATTTAATTTTAACTGTAAGAGTTAATAACACAAAATTTCAAACCTGAATGTAGAACAAATATCATAAGACATTACGTTCATCCAGAAGATGGAAGCCATGAAGCAAAATAAATGCATCATTCCTGCAAGAAAAAGCTGAATTATAAAATGTTTTATTTAACTACCATACCAAAATTTAAAATAGACTTACCTATCGCCCTGCAGGCGGTAAATGTTATATCCCCATCATAAATGTGGCTGAATACGGGCAAAAATTGGGCCATGAAAAGTGCAGCAACGTAACACATCAAGGACATTCCGTGCAAATTCCGTTCCGGCAGAAGGGCGTAAACTATGAATGTGACTAGAAGGAATGGCAACGATATTATCATACCTGAAAAGAAAAAAGTTCTTCAGTAAAATGCTGTCGGTATTGATTTTAAAAATATAATTAAAATTATTTTATGGTTAATAACTACAGAAGCGATGATCGGTGGCCCTGACCCACAGCATTTTAGGCCAAACTCCGCAATGGAACGTAGTGCCTCCGACTTTATTGTTTTAGGGAGGATCAAAATAGTATAATTGCAGCTTTGATATTTATACTACTTTGTGCTTATTCCGTATTCCCTCACAAAAGCGATCCAGGTAGATCAATAAATTAGACCAAATAAGTCTATCTGATTTCAACAAAATGTAGTACCTTCACTTTATAGATTAATTGTTAAAACTTCCTTAGACGAGGTATTTCCACGTCGTTGGATTGGAAGAAGAGGACACGATGAATGGCCACTTTCTTCTCCATGTTAAACCCTCTAAATTTTTTTGCAGTAGGAATAATTTTCAATGGAAAGTGTATCAAAATAACACCTAGAATTGCAAAATTTTGGAAAATCGTATTACAATAGAAATACGGAAAATATCAACTTACGGACTTAATTCCAAGACAACTAGTATTTACAGAAAACCCTCAAGGCTTTCGTGTGTAAGTTCAGGTTAAATTAAGAGTATAGTTCACGGCGAAACTGATATTTACGGAGTGACATGCAATAGTTCGTTATGCACATTATGGAATGTACTCTACTCGAAACAGAAACAATACGTAACCGTTGTAATAGAAACTGTTCACTTCTTAATCAACATAATCGATGTAAACACCAACTGTTTCCTGAAACAGCGTATTATAATTCAAATGATTGTTATTGATGGTGTCAAACTGGCTGAAATTTTACGCAGATTAAGCTCACAGTGTAAAGAAAGCACACCTAAGAAGTCGTAGGTTTTTGGAAGAGCTAACCGTTTTAGGAACGGCAGTGAGACTGTTCGCGAGAATTCAGGAAAAGGCGATTCAACTGCAACAAGAGTCATTCTTGCTGTAATTAAACGTGTTGAAGCTTTGATCAATGCACATCGGCAATTGTCTGAAATATTTTATAAAACTATTAACACAAGAATCGTGCTGCAGTTGAACCTTCTTTTCCTGGATTGTCGCAATTTACGACCGTTTCTAAAACGTTCAGCCCAGTCAAATACTTGCGATTTTCTTGAGTTTACTTTTTAACGAACTTATTTTGGGTTAATAAAATAATTATTGGTCAGTTCACTAACCTGTAAAATTTAACTCAAATTTAGTTCGTTAACCTCGCTTTCTTCAAAATATTCTAAACTTGAGCGCAGTCCAACAGTGAGAGTAGTTCCCTATCTAGGTCATTTTTCCTTATAAACAAAAGAGCAGGAGTTTTCATTTGAACTAATCCTTTTGATCTGGTCTTATTGCAAACTGGAATACTAAAGAAATCAAAGTTCGTCTAGAGCTAGATTTCTCTGTGACGCCTGCTATGAACTTTTAAAAAAATTGTCTCCTTATCGGTATAGGTTCTTGGTCTGTTCCGGTTTACCAACGATTTCTAGGCCGTCCCAGACTTCTCCTGCTCATTAATTTGTATTTTCAATTTCTTTGTATTTAATAAAACCAAAAGGAATAAATAAATAATGTAATATATAAAAAAATCCTATGGGAATTGAACCCGGGATCTTTGCATTGGTGAGCGAGTGCTCTATCTCAAGATCACTCACACACAAAATTTGTTCTTATTTCATGAATATTAAGAAAATTATGTATAATGTGATAACATTTTACATAAAACCTGCTTTAATCTTAACCAAATAACCACATGATTTAAATGGTATGGGCCGAACCACGCGAAACAGCCTGAATATTTTAACCACACTAAACGGCTAATGTTTTGTTTAATTTCTTTAACAACAAAGTCGAACAATAGGATAGTGTAGAACTGGAAGAAACGACATTTCGTTTATTAAAACGTGATTACCTCGCCACCACTTTGGCTTTTACTTGTCTTACTTATATTTGTTGCACGCTTTGCTCTTTGTTTTAATATTTTAACCTACTTGCAATTAGTTAGACCGGCGGCTATATTCTGCGAAACACTGGTGTTTTGATATATGTGAGCAGTGAAAAAAATTTAGTGGCGGTAAAAAACCCTTAATGCCGTACTGGAATTGCTCTTTTTGCTATTTACATTATTTTTGCAAAAAATATATTTACTAGAATGCATGTTTCTTATCTAAATGTACAAACTACGCTGGTTTATGGATACATCTGATTGGCAAAATATCTTCTCCTACTCTTTACACAACTGCACCTGCAGGAATTGCCAATCAGAACATTCTAACATGTGTTGTTATTGATATTTGCAATATTATTGGAGAAAATGTATACACTGGCACTGGGATTGGGCATTTGTTCGTTATCTAAATGTAAAATTGGTTTATGCATCATGTGGTTGGTGAGCATTTTTTCTATCCCTGCGTTGCAGCTGTACCTCTTTGCCAATCACAGCATCGTTGTTATAAGGCATGGGGTTAGTTTTACAATGTTATTGGCGGAAACTAACAGGTGGAGGTGGTGAGTTTAAATAAAAAATTCTATATCTAGCAAACATACTATCCAATCAGAATTATATGTTGCTTAAACCAATAATTGCAAAGAAACTATTGATTTATGTAGGTATGTTTAATTTTTTAATATTTTTCTATAGTGAAGTTTTGCATATTATATATAACTTATACAGGGTTGGGCAAAAGTACGGAACAATGCAAAACTATATTTAATACGGGAAACGCGATTTTGAAAAAAAATTTACCTGAAGATTCTGATATATAAGATACAATGAATTTCAAATGGAACACCCTGTATATTTTTTGATATATCGATAGAGCTCTTGTTTGTGAGTTCATTTATATAAGGTTTCATGCCTTTATTTTTAACTAGCGTTACCCCAGCGCACAATGCACTGACAGATAGCGTTGACAGATCCGGCGAAATGTCAAGTCACGTGATGCATTAGTTCCAATAATGACACGCGACGTTATTATAGATGGCGCCCCAAGTGACGCGCGTCTAGCCGACCGTCATATATATTATAAATTAAAATAATTATTATTAAAAAATCGACGTAGAATAAAAATATAAAAATGTTTCATGTTCCATCTGTGGATAAAGACCTTTCATTTAAAAAAAAATGGTCCAAATTGGTGAAGCGGTAGCCGCTGGAGGAAGGGGAGAAAAAAACCCTTTGTGCTTTTATATATGTATGGATATGGATATGGATGATTCTAGAGATATTAAACAACAATGTTCCGTAATTGTTATCTAGCAGCTCATGAAAACAAAAGAATGTGAGAATCCTAAACAGTTACGTAAAGTTGTCAAATATGCTTGGTTCGTGTTGTGTTGTTTTGTTTTGATTGAGCAGTGTGGTTGCAGTAATCAATTAATTAACCAAAATTAATTAAAACTGCTGAATATAACATCAGAACCGGTACAATTAACAGAAAGAGAACGAATTCAAATTTTAATTATGGTTGGTTTGGTGAGCGTCGTAGAACTTCTCAAGAAGTTTGTACTTTATTTAACAATTTGCAACATTTCTGTTAATTGAACCATTTCTGATGTTAAATTCAGCAGTTTTAATTCATTTAGGTTAATTAATTGATTACTGCAACTACACTGCTCAATCTATCGAACAACAAAACAACACAACACGAACCAAGCATGTTTGACAACATTACATAACTGTTTAGGCTTCTCACATTCTTTTGTTTTCATGAGCTGCTAGATACCAATTACGAAACTTTATTGTTCAATATCTCTAGAATTATTGAAAATAAAGGCATGAAACCTTATATAAATGAACTCGCAAAAAAAAGTTCTGTCGATATATTAAAATATATACGGGGTGTTCTATTTAGAATAAAAAAGTTGATATCATTTCCGGCTAAACCGGAAGTGTTTTTAAAACGCCGCTACTTTCACTGTATTCATCGTATATCGGAACCTTCATGTAGAAAATTTTGGCAAAATCGCGGTTTCCGTATTAAAGATATTTGCATTGTCTCGTACTTTTGCCCAACTCTGTATATTTAATAGAGAGAGAAAGTCATCGCGCTCTTTCGAGAGCAAAAGGACTCTAAAGAAGAGTATATATTTAATAGTTGCTTTCCTATTAAAAGTGGTTGGTTCAGATAATTCTGTATTTCTATTTATATATTTTCATTTCTATTCCATAAATTAAAAAAAAGTGTGCCTTGGTCAAAAGAATCTAGGAAGCGCTGAACTAGCCTACAGACTAAGATTTGTTTCTTCAGAAACCTACCAATTTCACCAGAGTAATATAATTAGGTCTTCCGCAAATTGATTCCAAACCAAAAATTGTTCCGTAGTCAAAAAAGTTTGGGAAACGCTGACTATAGACTAAGTAGATTATTTTATTTCAAACCCATTCACCCTACGGGCGTGTTATAATTGTTATGTTAATAATTTCCAGAGCAAAGTGTTTCGTAGTCTAAAAAATTTGGGAAACGCTGACTATAGACTAACTAGATTTTTTATTTCAAAACCCATTCACCCTACCAGCGTATTACAATTGTTACGTAAATATTTTCCAAAGCAAAAAGTGTTTCGTAGTCAAACAAGTTTGTGAAACGCTGACTATAAACTTACTTTTTTTTTTATATCAAAACCCACCCACTCTACCAGCCTATTATAATTGTTTCGTAAATATATTCTACATCAAAAATTGCTCCGCAGTCAAAAAAGTTTGGGAAACGCTGCCTATAAACTAACTAGATTTTTTTATTTTAAAACCCACCCACCCTACCAACGTGTTATAATTTGTTCCGAAAATATATTCTAAACCAAAAAGTGTTCTGAAGTCAAAAAAGTTTGGGAAACGCTGTATTAGACTACAGAATAATTTTTTTTATTGTAAAACCTACCCACCTTACCAGAATATTATATATTCCGTAAATATGTTTCAAGTCAAAAAAATGTTCCTAGTCAGAAAAACAAATTTAGGACAATAACGTATGCATTTTAACTTTAAAAGTGCCCATGGCTACGTTAATCCTCACTTGGGCTGCCCATTATTTCTTTTTCTTGTCGCACTTAAAGTTATGACATAGCAACAAATGAGTGCATCAAGGCAGGAATGGGCGACCCAAATGGGGATTCACGTACCCATAAATACTTTTAAATTTAATTTAAGAAAATAAAGTATGTATTTTAATTTTAAAAGTGCTTGTGGCTACGTGAATCCGCACTTGGCCCGCCTATTATTTCTCTTTTGCGGCACTTACAGTACGGTATAGCAACAAATTAGTGCATCAAGACAGGAATGGGGACCCAAAAGGGGATTCACGTATTCATGGATACTTTTACATTTTTTTCTAGAAAATAACGTATGAGTTTTAATTTTAATAGTGCAATATTTCTCTTCCTGGTCGTATTTAAAGTGGGGCATAGCACGCTTATGAGTGCAACAAGGCAGAAATGGGCGACTCAAGTGGGGATTCACGTATCCATGGATACGTTTAAGTTTAAATTAGGAAAATAACGTATTCATTTTAAAATTAAAACTGCCTGTGGCTACGTAAATCCTTACTTGGCCCGCCTATTATTATCTCTCTTCCTTGTCGCATTCATTACAAGCCAATTTAACCAGTAAAACAGTGATAATTTATATATAATATGTATAAAATTTAAAGCTCGCAACGCATTAAAAACGAAATTCTAAGGTATGTAACTAATCAACAACTGAGTTGTACTTTTTAACGAACTTATTTTGGGTTAATAAAATAATTATTGATCAGTTCACTAACCTGTAAAATTTAACTCAAATTTAGTTCGTTAACCTCGCTCTCTTCAAAATATTCTAAACTTGAGCGCAGTCCAACAGTGAGAGTAGTTCCCTATCTACGTCATTTTTCATTTTAAACAAGCAGAAAGGGCAGGAGTTTTCATTTGAACTTCGAAGACTTAACTAATCCTTTTGATCTGGTCTTATTGCAAACTGGAATACTGAAGAAATCAAAGTTCGTTTGTAATAATTTCAGAAAACCAGTTAAGTATTTTTAATTTTGTTCAAACAAATTTAAATTTCATCGGCCACTAGCTCTGGATTCCCTATTAATATTTCAAAACCACAAATGTAAGGTTGTCTTTAAATTTAAGTTTGGAGAAGTCACTGATCTCAGGACAAATTCCACGATACTTACGAGCCATCTCTTAATTTTAACACAAATTTAGATTCCCTGTAATATTTAGTTAGAATTTTGTTGTTTCCGAAATCTTTGAGAGATATAAAAAGGTGCGTACGCCTACTCACGAAAAATACTTCATGATATGTAATAAACAATCGACGAAACTTTTCGTGAAACAAGGATCTATTTATCGGTTTATGGAATTTTGACGACAGATGAGCTTTTCCAACGCGTCGCATCACTTTTGATAAATCAAACATAATCAATTGGGATTAACAACTCTTGGCCAGATAGCACATTTTTGTGTGTGGAGACGATAAACCTTATCAATGCTGGGAAAAATTTGCAGTTCAAATTACTAAGAAGGATTACGTCAATTACATTTTTTTGACATTTAAAATAGAACGACAAAATAACAGCGGCGACTTGACCAGTTTTGGGTACAAAACAAATTGCAACCGTTATAATACCGTGAGCTGAGTCTGCGTAAAATTTCAATCCGTTTGACGCGTGCATTAACAAGATATTGAATTATAATTTGCTGTTTCGCGGTGCAGTCAACTTATACATGGGCTATGTTCCATAACAAGTGAACGGTTTCTATGACAACCGGTATGTATTGTTTTCTGTTAAATGTAATGTGCATAACAAATATTACATTCTATAACGAATGAGGATTTTGGATTAGAAATTTGGTCTTAATGAGACAGATTTACTATGTTAGGACTTACCTATTACACATTAAATAAGAGCGACGAGAGATATACCAACGGGAAAACCATTTATTGGGAAAAACAGTAAGTATGAAATGATTTTAAAGTTTCTTTTAATAAGAAAGATTTACCTTTTTTTAAGTTATGCATGACGCACGTGGGCGTGAGTGAGTAATGCAATATAAATCGTTGTGGTTGCAAAAATGTTATTTTAGAAACAGATTGGTACAAATTAAAAAAAAACGAGATGTATTAGAAATGTGCGAGTAAAGCATGAGACGTTCACAAGAGATTTATTACGTCAATGCAGTTACCGTAAGAATAACTCAAGGCACGAACAATGTCAAGGTTGCACATGTCTCTTTGTTAATGACTTTTGTTGTTAAAAAAACAGAAATAAAAGCGCCACTGTCAACAAATGTTAGGAATGAGCAAAAACGGAGGAGGTATTTATGTAAATGTAAAAACGACGAATAACTTTTAGATGGTGAAATAAGGTTCTTTCTTATTGATGTTTGAGATCGTTACATTTATGTACAAAAATAAAATTCTTTTCATATGAATTCACCCATTGGTCGATTCTTTTGCCCTCAATTAGCAAATACAGTTTAAACGGTACATTATATTCAAAAGCATCCATCGAAATAAAACTCCGGGGAAATTCAAGGAATTGTGAGAAAATCTTAGCAAATTCCGAGGAAATCCAAGGAAATCGCGAGGAGATCAAAGGACTTCCAAGGAAATCCAAGGAACTTTGAATAAATCCAATGCATTTTGAGAAAATTCATCGAAATCGTTGGGAAATTTTTCTACAGTGTCTATGAAGTAACCCCCCCCCCCCCCCCTACTAACTTTTAAACGACTTTATATTTTGGCACAAAATTTTGTGTGTATATTAAAATTTTGCAAAATGGCAGCTAGACCAAAATTTGAAAAAAAAATTAAATAGGAAAAGGGGGGGCGTGTGATATCTCATTTAAAAAATCTTTTCATTCTGTGTTTGACCCTAATGATTCAGAAAAAAAATTTCATCCAGAACAAAATGACAAGTGATTGAAAATAAACAAATTTATTTAAAAACTAAGAATTAAAACAAAAAAAAATAAATTAAGGGTTCGAAATGTTTACCATTGACTTCTTGGCACATGAGAAGCTTTTTATAAAATTCGTCCCTTACTTTTGCATACGTTTCTGGAGTGATATATCCGCAAACTTGTGTTATGCACTGCTCCAGTTCTTCAATTGTTTGCTGGAGGATGCTGTACACTAGAGATTTAAAATATACCCAAAAGAACAAATCTAAGGGGGTTAAATCCAGGGAGCGTGCCGGCCATTGCATGGGGCCCTTCCTAAGCGACCCGTCCTGTTGGAACATAACGTTTTCAAACGTGTTTCCAGCTCCATAAATTAATACTAGCTTCTCAATGACAGCAAACAGCAAGCAAACAAATGAAAAAGTAGCCTACTAGATTAAAAACTGAAATGATTTTGAATTGAGCATTGTTCGACCTAATTTTGTTTAATATTTGTAAAGTACGCGCACACGACTTTTAATAAACATCTTTTAATTTATGAGTCTTGTTTTTATTTAAGTCCACAGAAAAAAAAATATAAACCAGCTATGCGTGCTATGTAGCACGTAAGTATATTCAAATTGTAGTGATAAATCATCTTGACATTAATAAAATAATCGTTCTTTTTAGGAAAAATTCTACAAATTGGTTTTCAAATTTCTGAATGAACAGCGAAGGTTTTTAAATGAGATTAAAGTAGCGATAAACTAAATAAAAATTTATAGAAAATAAAACAAGTTAAGAAAACAAATTTACTGCCAACAAATTACACTTATAAGACATATTTAGATGTGGAACTGAACATCTGTACAAACTTTCCACTAAAATAATAACTAACCGTCTTACAAATACATTAGACCTATAAAAATCACCTAAGAAGGTAGTTTTAAAAAAAGGTTTAGTACTATTGACCATCTACAAACTATATGGAGCCGAATTCAAACGTATCAATAGTATCTTGCCTTTATCGATTACGAGAAGGCTTTCGATCCCAGAAAAATATCGAAAATATTTAGTTAAATGTGTAATGACAGATTTCCGTTACACAATTTTATTTTAGAATATTTACGTCATCCTTCTTCCTCTTTGGAAGATCCGGAAGCGAAGTTTTCGAGTGTTATATCGAAAAGGTCATCGGTTATTATTTCCCTGTTGGTGCACGATAGTCTGTGCATGAGCCAAAAATTACGGAATATTCGCCAACTACACATGTTCTTGAACCTTGGCCGTCCAACCCCATTCTGTAGGCGGTAGGTCATTATCCAACCATTTTTGGACTTGGTGGTAAGTCCGAAATAAGTACATCTGATGTGGGCGATGACGATGCCAAATAAAATCTGCTTTTTGTTGTCGATTTTGCAAAACATTGGTATCTTAACCGAAGTTAAAGTAAAGTTAAAGAAGGAATGACTGTTCTCCTTTGGTTATCAAATTCGATTTCGCACATAGATCATCGGAAAGTGCAATTGCCGTTTACAGTTCGTTGTGTTTCCTTAACAAACTTACGAATTTTATTTTCCTTTTTCTGAATAATTCACAAGTGCGGCATGAAATCAGTACGAACTTATTTTTAACGTTAAAATTATTTTGGGATATTTCAGCGAACTTTAGATTTTAACGCAAATTAGGCCGTTGAGCCCTTCTCTCCCTCTATTTTATTTTAATTTTGAGCGCGCACCCAATTATGTAGTTAGAGTAGGAATAGTTCCTTTTCCAAGCCCCTTTTCCTATAAAATGCTCTCCGTACGCAGAAAATGAAGAATTCCTTCCCCAAACTTCAAAGAGATCAGTAAATCTCACTCTCTGGTCTTATTACAACTTTGGTTGTAATAATTCCGAAGGACCCGTCGAAGATTTTAAATTTTGAATTCATTCAAAAAGTTTAACTTTACCGTCCGCCCGTCAACTACAAACTTTTATACGTTTGTAAAATTTCCCCGAAAATCCGTCAATAACTTAGAATTTAGAGTTGCCGAGATACTGAAAAAGAATTTCTCATTTAAACTTTGCCGAATTCACTAGTCCTCCCGATCTGGTCATATTACAAACTGTAATGAGTTAGTAATATTTCTAGAGATCCCGTCGAATAGTTTGAAAGTTATTTAAAATCGACGACGCATGTGCTGTATGTTGCGGCTAGTTTAAATATTGTAGAAATCGAAGTTTGCTCGTGGTAATATTCAGAAATAAGTATCGCGAAATTGTTTTAGATTGAGCTTTCGAGTCTTCATCGTTCTTTAAAACAATGCTTAGATCGTTATTTTGAGGCACCTCAGCGATAAAATTTGGAACTCGTAGCGCATCCCCGCAGATAAAGTAATTTTGGTTAATTTTTACCGTCCCCGAGTGACTTAATGCGAATTTAGAATTTTATTATATGTTTATTAAAATTAGTAAAGGTTTGTTCACGTTACTGGTTTTACTAATCCGTATTTATTGCTTTATGATAATTAGACGAAAAGTGAGCTTTTCCTCGAAGCAAGCCCTAGAGCGTTTGAGGGTGGAAAACGTAAGCGCGCTCTCATGTAGTGGCTATAGCACTGAAAGTAAGCGTCGTACGAAAAAATTGGTTAGAACCTTTTTTGTAGATAATTTAGTCTAGTTCATTTTATACAATACGGTGTTTTGTTGTAAAATCAACTGGAAGCGAAGTATTCGCGAAAAACGGATATTACCCTTCTATACAAGATGGCGGCGAAAAGAAAGACATACAATTTTACTCCAGCTTTCCCTCATTTATTTCCTTTTCTCTCTTGTTGACAGCTGTTTGTAAACTCATACAAATTAAAGTACCGTAAGGCATCGCAGCTTGCAAGTTCAGTAATCGAGTATAAAATAAAGTTTTTTTTTAATTCTTACCTACAAAACTCAGTCTATCGGCAAAATTAAAATCATCCACATAACGATCCAAACACAGCAACGCAGTTACTCCATATTTTTCAGTTTGTTCCAGGCAGTACTCGTCATGATCAAAAAATAAATTCAATTGGGGCATCCACAACCTATCGTCATTGAGGACGGCGATAGCAGCTTTGGGATTGTCATCAGGAAATGCTTGCATGTATTCATCAGTACCATCACCGATGCACTTCAACATACCAGGAACGTAACGGATTTCAATCGCATCTTCACCGATCAGTTTAGTATTTTTATACAGTGGCGGCACTTTTAATTCGACATCACTCAAAACGCAAGTTCCGTTACTTAAAATGTGATTTGGACCACAACACTTCCTTATGCAAATATTGTCTTTATTGCATCCGCAGCCCTTAAGGGTACCGTTATAAAGAAAAGCTTTGAGAGGGTACGAGTTCGGTGTCGATCCATCTCGCACTCCCGAACCGCAAAAACCTAAAACTGTTATCAGAAAATTTAGTAAAAGGAAACAAACGACAGATAAATATGTAGCACATCTCATAATTATTGTGGTTGTATATTATTATAAATTAAATTTGTTATGTCATAGTGCACGCGACCGCAACGGGTCGCACCCACAGACTAGTGTGCGAGATTCGTCCGCTAATAATAAAAAAACTTGGCCATGAACGAAATGCCGCGCAGTGGCAAGAATATAGTTTTTTAGTAGGTTTCGTCATGTGGTGAAGATAATGATGTAGATGTATTCTCACATAAATAAATAATTAAGTACATTCATATGAGTGTTTCTTAGTTATCATAAAGTTTCATCAAATAAAGCTAATCCGTTTGTTAATAAAACAATTTGATTTACTGTGCCTGAAGATAACATGTTTTGTACGTAATTGTACTTGCTGCTTGCTTACTTCATTTTTCTGTTGTTATTGCTGTAATTAACTAATCTCTCAAATTGGTACCTATTTAAACTTAAATGTTTAGGAAATTTAATTTCCTTAAATTTAATACAAAAAAACTTTACTTGAAAATGTTTCGTATTAATTAGTAGCTGACCTTCTCCGCAACGTCGTTTTTTAGGAAACACGAAAACGTAGCTGGTTTGCAAATTAATGATGGATGGATGGGAGCCAACATTAAAATTTAGAAACCAGACAAATTTCTGAGATTTAATTCTTTTAAAGATTTCATTGCTGAGCTAGAGCGAATCATAAACTGAAGCAAAAACATAAGGCGTGCCGCTCTGAAATTGCTAGGCGCCACGCGGACGTTGCAAGGCGCCACGGCGCTCCATGGCGACCCTATGTCTGATGCTTGTGCAGCCCTCACATACTGGGTTCGTCAAAATTACGAAAACAGCACGATTCTGGCGTAAATATTAATTTTATAACGAAAAATATTACCCAAAGTTTACGTACACATCTTATCACCTACTCAAAACATTTTTTGATTAAAGCTTTTTAAAAAGTGAAGAAGTGACGTTATCAACATATTTTTAAAGTAGGTAAAGAGTTTTTTTATTTTAATTCCACTTATACAGGTTGTTTACTTTTCAAAGAACAATAAATAACTTTGTCATTTTAAATAGAACACCCTGTATATTATTACATGAATATTGAATGAACAATTTAATTTTCTTAAAAATGGTATTGGGTATTTCTACATCTAAACTGTACGGTTATGGAACTTTTCTTTAATGCGATTTTTTTTACAGCGTTATAGACATGGGCTAATGTAATAAATGCACTATTGAAAAGTTTTGTTTAATTATACAGGCCTGTAACAAGGCAACCCGGTGACAACAATTTTTATAAATTAGAATGATTTATTTTGTTGTGGTAATTTCAAGAAAACGCGCTGATGGCGCTGTAAGTGGACATCAACCGGAACGCCGTTCTTCGGAGAATCTCGCCTCCCATCTAACCTCCCTATAAATTTCAACTGGTAACTTTTAATTCACCCTGTATATCTACTTTCAGTATAGGGGAGAGATTTTGATCGACATACACGTTTTGGACATCTAAGAACTCACTCCAAGCGTTATATAAAAAAATTGATTTACAAAATAAGTTTTTAAAAGAATTTGAAACTAGAAGACTGTTTTTTAGTAGCATTTTTTCGTAAATCGTTTTTTCTAAATTAGCTGACGAAATCTGATAGATCCCAAGACAAACAACGTTTTTTTTTCAAACATTTTGGCTTTAAACTGGCGCCCGCTAGTTACTCAAATAAGAGGTATCAGATTAAGGTGAAATTTTAACACTGTAAATACCCTAGAGGTACGCAATATCATAAACCACGAGAATTTTTGGAACTACTAAAACTGTAAAGTGAAAAAATTACTGCTCAAAAAATGCTTCTACGACTGTTTTTAAATTCTGGAGAGTTATAGAGCTACAAGTAGGTTGGTCAGAATATAATGCCAAGAGAAAAATCCTTCAACAAGTACTTTAAGTTTCAGATATTAGTTTGGAAATTGTAATTCCTGGTCTGAAAAATGCACGTCAATAAATGTTAAATGAAAAAATTACCGTTAAACCTGATAATAATAAAATTATCACTAAATCTTACGTTTTTCATCGATTTTACTTAATTTCAGCACTTATTATTTGGTTTTAGATGATTTTATCTGAAATATATTTTCCGTAAGTGCTTTGCAGTACATTCTTGCATTACACTTGTTTGTATTTACTAAGATACAAATTTCTTGTTAAAAGATATTATTACATTTAGCTACTTTCTACGAAAAACAGCTTGACAGCAAATTCTGGGAAATTAAAAGCTGTTTACGTCTCATAACAAATGCAAACATGCGATTATCAAACTACCCTGACCCTGGCCCATTTTGTTTGCTTGGCTGCCCTAGAAATATTGATCTTGCAAATGGTCTTTTTTAGGAAAGCAACCTATTAATAGGCCGTGGGCGTTTTGCTTTGCCACTTTTACTGTTCTGTGCAGTCAGTGGCGTTTGGCGCACCATATTCTCTTAAATTAAACTTTTTTTATGTCCGAATACTGACTGGCAAAGACATCTCTTACAATTTTATAATAACAATTTCCTTATTGTAAAAGTATTAATCAGTGCATTGGATGGTATCTTCTTTTTTTTGGCCCTAATTTGCCCACGCCACTGAGTTTATCTTAACAAAAAATTCTGCTTAAATTAAAGCTGGGAATTTTTCCGATTTTAGTATTCGAATATATAATTAAACTTTTGTTCCAACATTCGAATTAGTCAAATAATCGATTAATTTGTATATTTGAATATTTATATATTCGAACATTCGAAAATTTTAACATCGAAGACTCGAACATTCGAATTCGAATTCAAATATTCAAATGTTCAAATGCCCAAACTTCGAACATTCGCACATTCGAACATTCAAACATTCGAACATTCAAAAATTTAACGTTCGAACATTTGAATGTTTAAATTCGAATACGAATGTTCGAACACTCGGACATTTGAACATTAGAAAATTTGAGCATTTGAACATTAGAATATATTTGTGTAGTTAACTAGTTGAAAATTCAAATATTCGAACATTCATACAGTTGAATATTCGATTATTAGAGCATTTGAATGTTCGAATATTCAAATATTCGAATAGTCAAATGATTCGAATACGATTCCCAGCCTTAGATTAAACGTTCCGATTTGTAACGTTTCGCCTAGCCGAAATATTAATTAAACAGTGAATAAACTGGTACAGCTTCAAAAGGCTGTAACTATGTAAGGAAACAGTTTAGAACGTACGTCCATAGAAACTATTTGTCTTAAAATGACTTAAGAAATCACCCCTAGAAGTCTATCGGTGTAATTTTCTAACACCCTGTGTATATTCACAGTTCTCTAACCAATGTCAATGTCATTTCTGGCGTATAAAAAGTATTATTTCATTCGTTAATAAACGGATTGAAAGGTTAATTTGGCAAGGGCATGGAATAAAGCTGTAAAGTAAGCGTGGCATGAATTGAAACGGTTTGTTTAATTGTAAATTGTATATGTATGGGGTATAGGGTGGTCCTTATTTATGAAAGTCTGAATTTTAAAAACAATCAAATTTACTACTTAATGCAAAAAAGTAATGAAAATTAGTCAAACTAACAAATAAACTTAATATAAAAAAACTTGTTTTTCTCATTGATACGTTGTTTATTCGAAAGATTGTGATATCGTTTCGCAACTATGTCCCGGATATCTTTTTCTATAGCCTTGAATAACCTGGATTACAAAAATCAGAAGGTTTATTAACATTAATTAGTTGAAAATAAAGATAAAGAAATACTAAATATAATAGTATTAATTAATTGTAAAAGGTACTGTTTGGGTAATTATATTATTAAAATCCAAAACTAAATTTTATTTCTCGCTTAACAGTATCGTTAGCGATCTTCAGAGATTTTATTATTTTAAGATCTTAAAGCTACTTTTCTCTATGTTTTAATTTTTCTGGATGACAATGAAGAAAGTCTGTTTATATTTTAAAACGGCGAAAAAGTTTATTACATTGCAGATATAAAATTTTCCAATTTTCTCAAAACAAATGTATTTAAATCTTCTGGTTTCATTAATAGCCCTTTTTCAAGTTCTTCGTGTTTAGTATCTTCTTTCTCACGTTGCTAATTACTCTTTGCGGCCATATAAATTTTAGTTTCCAGTGGCAGGTTTTCATCATAAAATGCAAATGCTGCTGTTTCTGTATTTAGGTACCACAAATGATTTGTAAACTTATTGGCAGTAACAGCTGCAGAATTTTGTGATTTTTTTTAAATCCTCGTAGATAAAAAAATAAAAGAAAAATTTATTTCTTATACTTATAATATTAATTAATTAATTGTCGATGACGTCTCTTCAGTATGTTTTTGTCTTCGTTGTATTTCTTTGTCTTTCTTCTTCATTCTTCGCTCTTCAATTCCTTCTAAAATTTTGTCCACGCCGAGCATTCAGCTTGATCGTTCTTTTTTCTCTGTTAAAGTAAGAATTCCTTGTCTTCATTTATTGTAATCATATTTAGAGCGTTTTTGTGTGAAATTTTTGTGCGAAAAAATTGCCAAACTCATGAAAACTGTTTTTCTCATTCGTTCGCTGTCGTTCTGCTGTATTTTTACGATTTTTCCCTAAGCTTCTCCAGTCGTTGTATAATTTTTCTAATAATTGAACGCATGGTTGTTGTAATCTTGTTGGTATTCTGGCTGTTCCAAAATAAAGTACATTCCTGTACAGTAAAAGTAGCACTCTCTCAAACACTTAGTTTTATTACCCGTAAGTTAAAAAATAAAAACTTGAAGAACGTCCTTATTAGAAGACAATTTAGATCCTGTAATTCGACTTTTGGTATTTTTAATTAAAATGATTTTTTTTCTCAAATCGATACTGCTTAAAGAAGACATTTTCAGCGTATATAAATAAGCCAAAAAAACAACTGGATATTAGAATTACCGAGGTATTCTTAAAGTCGTTGTTCTGGTCACGATTTCAAAATTACAACTGCCAGATGTTACCCTGCGCAGTCCTGCCAACAACTGCAAAATAGATACCTAAACGTAATATTAGTAATCTTGAATAACAAAATGATAACTAAATAGTTTTTTTTACTTTAAAAATTAATAAAAAATGAAAAAAAAAACAAAAATTGTAAAATTTTGATTTTTTCGATTTTTAAGCTCGAAGAGGCACGTGTTAATATTATTTTTTTGCACTGAAATTTTTACAGGTTTATTTTCTCATATAAAGGAACAAAACTGGGGCCGTATGGAGTCATATATAAATAAGGACCACCCTAATGGGGCATGTATGTATTATGTATGGGCAATGACGATGATACACACATAGCACCTTTTAACCCAAACAGCTACAGTCAAATATTGGGAGAGCAGAAAATAACAAAGCAAAAAATATAGACCGTATTTTAGATGATGCGACCGACGTCAGGGTTATTCCAGCTATTGCAGTTGCATTTATCTATAATAAACTAAAAAATTAGTACGTCAAATTCGTATGCGCCAAGAAAATCCGAAACATTTCCTAAGTAATTCGTACAAAAATTATACTTACAATAACGGTAGATATTTATATTATTATTCGAACCCTAAAAACAAACTCAAATTTAATTAAACCACTTACAACTTCTTACAACCAGTGTTGCCAGGTGGGACATGAAACAATTCTCTCTCGAGCCTCTCAAATTTCCCGTTTGTAAGGCCATTTTCTCACCCGTTTTTTCCACAGTTTTGTTTAAATAGTACAAGAATCAACAAATTTAATCAACAAAGAGAACTACAATTTACACAACCTAAGCACTAACAAAAATACCGTCACAAGGTTGCCATATTGACAATATCTCCTGCGCTGTTACCAAATACTGTTAAGAAATTCGTTGTTTCAACTACAGAAAAAACTAAATTTTTATCTAATTCTAAAAATAAATAAATATTGTTAAAGTAATTAAGTATTTTATATACAGATACTCATTAAATATGGACTTTAACGAAGTAAAGCTGGAATTTATAAATAAATTAAAAATATGTTTGAAAATACAAGAAAGCCCCCACTTTCCTTTTTTTTCCGACCAGCGTTAAATTTCACACCAAGACGGAAAATTCCCACCCATCTGGTAACGAAATATCAAAAGTTGCATTTGACGCCTCAGTGTTCAATGCCTTTTTAGAATTTGTCGATGTTACAGTTCTAGCATAGAAGTATTGTTCAAACCTGTACTTGACGTAGCTAGTCATAGACGAATAGAAAAAAACGTCGTGTGCGTTGATTGGTGACGTCAGTATTCGAAAATCAACGCAGACACAGAACAACAAAAACTTGCAGAAGCGACACTTCCGCGCTTGTGTAAGTTTTTTTGATGTCAAGCTTGAGTTTGGTTGGACTTTGCCTTATTGAAAATGGGGTAAACGTCAAAATTCAATGGCGCCAATTTTAAATATAACTTATAGACTTACAACCACGTACAACTAAACAATATTGCTAAAGGCAATTTTCAGAAAAACGAAGTGCATATGCAATAAACGCACAATATGTGCGTAAGCGTAAGCCAACCACATTTGTTTGGCACATTGACAGGAAAATAATTAACAATATGGCCAAATAAGAAGCAAAAACATACCTACGTAACGCTTCTGAAAGTATTACATATTCTGTGGCGCAGACGCCGTTGAAAAAACATTTATTGTGAAAATTGCAGTTGCAGATAAACTGTTTCACACGCCACCTAAAGGTTTTGTTTTAATTGAATTGGTGGTGTACCACATAGTAGATTTGAAGATGACCTTAAAAACCGTTTTTTTTGTAAAATGTTTAAATTTTGATTAACTGCTTCGCCCGGACTATATGATGATGGATGGAGGGAGTGACGCACTTACGCCCATTTAAAATCAAACTACCACGCTACATTACTAGGAGAACAGAATTCATCAAGATGTAAATAATAAAGTTGCTTATTCGAAGCAGAATTCTGTAATTAACTAACTTACGAGTTTTAGGGAAATTTGAAAAAAAAAAAGTTTACAAAAATAATAATAAATATTTGAGCTTTAAAAAGTAAAGGATGTTAGGGTAGCAAAATAAATAAATATAGAAAAATTAAAATGAAATACCCAAAAATGTAAAATAACTTATTTGGGCTAAGTTGGTACTATAAAAATGTTATACACAGACTAAACCATATGATCGTGTAACTAGGATAACATCAATTGTTGCGGGTAAGTATCTGGATCTACGTCATCATAGTTTATTGTTGCTTGTTGGATTCGACTAGAAACATCAAATTTTGTTTCCCGGAGGAGTTTATTTATTTATATTAATATCTGGGCAGCTGGTACTTTAATACATTTCTAATTTCAGCCAGTTATTACGTCCAATGCAGATTTTTTTTGTTAGAATGTACAAAGCCGTTTTTGTCATAATATTTTCGTTCCCTTCCTCATACGAATGCAGTATTATGAATGAATGAGAAAGTAAGAATAACAACTGTAGAACACAAATATAGTAGAAACAACCAGATAGATGGATGGACGAGTGATGGTGATGCGCTTACGCCCTTTTAAAATCAAACATTCACTCTCTCACACCAGGAGAGCATGACATCGTAGAACGTGAAAGATTAATGTATATTATTATACGTGTTTAAAGTCTGCTCTAGTGGATAAATAAATTTATCTTTTTTTTTTGTATAGCATAAATAAATAAGCACACTTTTGTCAAAGAAAATCATAAATTTTAAAAATATCTATAAAACTTGTATAGGTTTATAAATTTGAAACAAAAAGGAAAAGTGTGAATATCTCTTTTAGTTATATGTTATTTTTTATTTGCCTATTTGTAATTGTAATAATAATAAGAAACCACTACTCTGTAGTCAATCTGTCGGGACTGACGAGAATTTACACCGAATAAACCATATGATCAAATTAGTAGGATAGCATCAACTGTTGTAGATAGCTGTATCTACAATTGACTTCTAGAAAATAAGTAAATATAAATATCTAAACACGGAGACTAACAAAAATAGTTTTGTATGAATTTACAGTTATACATATACTCGTTTCGTCAAATTATATTTACTACAAGAAGAAAAATATTAGTTAAGGTAACGAATCAGTCAAAATTATGCACATCCCACAATTGGACTGTAAAAGTTTAAATAGTAATTCTACAAAAAATGCATACCACAACTTGCTCCTGCGCAAATTTAGAAATTACCGTGTTTCAATAACAGCTTGTGGTTAACCAAACGAAATGTTTATAAAATATATAATTATAAGGAAACGAGCGCTTAAGATAACATCTATCAGAATTGTAACCGCAAATGTTGCCTTATTCCGGAAACAAGTAACATAGTAACATCGTTAATAGACGTTTATTGTCCATTTGCTCCCTCATAGAATTATTTATTTAGTACAGTAATGTCGATGGAAACTACTCCGAGACTCTAAGGAGACGAAGAAAATGTTTATATACATATACATTGAATTGAAGGGAAGGGCTGGACTGGCTGTAAAATAAGTCACGGAATATTAGCTATAAAACGGCCCAACTCGAACGTAGCAACGGTATTTTTTTGTCTTTACATGTTAATTTATTAATACAGAATCGCTCCAAAAGTACACGCATCGGGAAATTTCGCGTTGGCTCGGTGGGCCAGTTCGACCCCGATGACGGTAAAAGTGCGTTGGTGAAGTAAATAAACAGAGATAAATTTTAATATCAAAAATTGTTCATAAAAACTATAAATATCTATAATGAATGTTTCTAGCAAGTGCTCATGTGTTTTATAAAATATATAAAAGAAAATTTAATTGGTATCAAAATAAGTATAACAATTAGCTGGAAAATTAAATAATTAAAAATTATTAACAATTCGTTGTTGTAATTGACTCTCTGTATGGCACCGGAGTGGTTGATTCTGTTGACTGTGCCTTTCCTGTTACCATGTAGTACCTAAAACAAAGAATAATGTTTAAAGTTATAAAAATAAAACGTTTTGTTTAACAATAATTAAAAATAACTTGCCGTTTTTTAAGCAAATTCCAAATGTTTCGTTTAAAAACGAACATGAAAAATATGAAGACTCCAAGTCCGCCATTGCAAAAGTGTGTTAGATACGACAGAAATGGTACGTTCCTATTTTGCCAAGCGACAATCCACTGAATAAATTCTACTGACCAGTTGATACCCATAGCGAACATTAATTTTACATATAATTTAAACCTACAAAATGAGAAACATTTAGATTTGCCTTATTGCTGTCTGTTGCACAATCGTGGAAAATTAAAAATAATTGCACTGAAATGGTTCTCACGAAATTTACAAAAGCGTTTTACAAAAGCTGCTGAAACGACCTTTTAAGAAAAATTGTAACTTTTTACGTGATAGTGGATTGGGAGTTTAATAATCATAAATTACAATAAAAAGTTGATTGATATTCAGTAACTTGACTACGATAGTTGTAGTTAGTTTACGCTACCTCATCATCGCAATCAGCCTTTACGTCCCACTGCTGGGCACCGGCACTCTTCTCTGCCACGTACTCTCCTTAGCGCTAAGGTGGAGTACGGGGGAGCTACAGTTTAACGTCGAATCCGAACGACTAAATGCCAGAGAAGGTTTCAGGCATTAAGACCCCACGGCTGCCGACACCGTATTAGGGAATGTGAGTGGCGGGTTGTGGCATAGATTTTTATTGTTACATGGCTTCGGCGGGGAATCGAACTCTAGACCTTTAGCGTTAGAGGCTAAGCGCCTAACCTCTGAGCTAGCGCCATTCTTACGCTACCTACTTCATATTTATAAAAAAATCCTTGTACCTACTATAATTTTATCACAGATTAAAATACGTATCGATACCAGGCCATAATTATCAATGAAACGTGATAAAATTAAAAAGGCTGAAAGAAATAAATGTTTTGTTTTAAAGGCGGCACCGGAAGTTTAACTTGCGTATGTAAATAAGCAAAATAGAGTGATCAAGTTACTGAAACATAAACCCCGAGGGGGCGGTAGCGATAACGACTACTACGATGTACGACTAACGGTGCATCTGAGCGTTCGAATTTCGAACTATTAGAAGCCGAAGGTTTACTCTATTTTTGCCGAGCGGTGCAAAGGAAAACAATGCCTAATGGCATTTGAAAAGAACACGGAGAGCGCTTTTTCTACTTCTTCCTTCATAGGCACATACGAATGATTTTATTCGAATGAATATTCGATTATTAAATTCAATCGAACAACAATCATTCGGTTATACCCATTACTGTAAGCTCTCTATAACTGTTATGAATTGTAAACTACATTAGAGCAGTCAAAGGATTACCTTCCGGTAGCTTTAGCTTCGTTTTCGGAGTTCTGCGTTCTATTTCCTCTTTGTCTAAGCATCACCGTTTGTTTACGTGTTTGTATTATTTTCCAAGAAGTTAAAACAAAGAAACAAATGTTAATTGCTATAAGTATTCCCATGGGACCGTATATGTATAGTAGTTGCGAAATTCCCTCTAAAATGAAAGTTAATGTTTATAAGTAAAATCTGGTTAATTATTCTTTTCGCTGGGCCGGCGGGTGGTCTAGTGGTTAAAGTCCCAGGCTTTGAAACTAGACTCTCAATGGCAGCTGGTTCGAATCCACTGCTCGGCGGTAATTTTTCTGAACAAGTTAAATCCGACGGGTCCATGGATGGTGTATGTAGGTGTGTATGTTGGGTTGCATGTCTTCAGGGGTGGGGTGCATGATAGACCGGTGAAAGAGCGCAAGTCCGCTGAGCCCGGGTAAGGGGGTGGGATAGGAATCATGGGGTCGTGCTCACGCACGGCTTCATGATTCTTTTAAAAAAAAAAATTCTTTTCGCTATAAATAATTTAAAACGTTATTAAGTTAACTAGTTCACTGAAACCATTGTTATTTTTTTCATACTTTTATGTATGTAGGTGTATTCGTCGTATAAGTACCTTTAAACCAACATTTTTCTCCAAACGGAAAATACCATGCTGTTGATGGAACAGTATTAGCTACAGTACTAACCACGATTGCCAACAATAGCGGCATTCCCCAAGCATAAGTACTGTATATGTAAATTCGTTTCTTTCCATCGTTTAAAATTTTTCTGTTACCACTATAAAAATTACATTATAGTAAAATGAGTATTTAGTATTTAATTAAATTAATAAGGAAATCGTAACTGATCAACAAAATATGTTATTATATAAGAGTGCATCATACCTAAATGTTAACCACATATCGAAAGCAATGACATTCATCCAGAAGAACGAAACTATGAAGAAAAAGTAGACAGATGTTGCTGCAATGAGTTAACAAACTTGAATAAAAATATTTTTTAGAAAATAGAATACCACCAATTTCACTTACTTATAATTCTGCAGGTGGCTAAAGTCACTTTTGCAAATTGGGAATAAATGTAACAAAAGACTGGTAGGAAATATGCCCAAAAAAGTGCAAACACGTAAGACATCAAACACATTCCGTACAAATTTCGTTCCGGTAGAAGTGCATAAACTACAAATGTCGCCAGAAGAAATGGGAGCGATATTATCAATCCTAAAAAAAGAAAACAACATACTAAATAAATTAATTAGGTTGTGTTTTTTTAAATATGCTTGGATAGCAAAGAAATTTCTGAAAAACTGTTTTTCAAGCGTAAAAAATAATTTTTTAACGCCATTGCTTTTATTTTTTGGCGTCTAAAAATCATCGAGTTTCGAATTAAAATATTCATCTATTAAATTTATTAACGCCAAAAAATCATTTATTGGCGCCAAACATTCACTTTTTGACGTTTACAATCTTTTATGACTCAACAAATCATTTATTGACGCCTGAAAATCGGTTGGACAATTTACAATAATACAATCAAAAAACGAACAAATTAATCGTAAACTATAAATAAATTATTTCTAAACGTGAATAAATGATTTTTGACGTCAATAAATAATTTATTCATGTCAGAAAATGCTGCCACCCAACGGGATGCTTAAAAAGTAGTGTGCCTTAAAAACATAGAAATGACTTAACTCCGATTGAGCGGTCCCCAGTATAAGGGTCTCGATTGAACGGTCCACAATTGAGCGGTTCCCGACTGGACAGTGACCCAAATTAACGGTGACCCGATTGAGCGGTAGGCAACATGACATTTGTATTTCTGGTTTATCTTAAACCATTAAATTAATGTTTGCATTTTGCTTTCAATTATTAGTCTTGCGATTCATATTTATGCAATATTTAAATCTTTGTTTTTATCAGACTTTGTAAGCCTATACATATTATTAATGAATTATGCATAATCTTATTATTAACATTGCCCATTTTAGTTACGTAGATTAGACACTTTTTCATTTCTTTGTTATGTATTATTTAATTACTGCTCAATCGGGTCATCGCTCAGTTGGGTCACCGCCGAGTCGGAGACCGCTTAATTGGAGTGAAACCACTGGAAAGATTGCTTGATAGAGGAGATACCTGCCAAAAGAGGGCGGAGTGCATCCACACCAAATTGTAAGCACACTGGCACATAATTAAAAATAATGTGTGGTGTGCACTAGGGAGAGTGGGTGATGCGTGAATAATAAAATCACAACATAAATAAGCCGTTGGGGTAGGAGATATAAAGATTCAAAAGATATTGTATGTATAAAGCTTGTATAAATCCACCATATTGAAAGCAGTTCCTTGTGACAAATAGATCAAATACGAGCAAACAATTTGGCGGTGTGGCGACCGAATAAAACTTCACTGCAACGCTAGCTCCGCCGCTAGATGGCAGCACTTTCGGACGCCGATCAATGATTTTTTTGACGTAGGTAATAAATTGAGTTTTTAACGTCAAATTTCCTTTAATTGGTTAATAATTAAATATAGTATTTTTAATTTCTACATTAAAAAATATTTTCCAGACTCGAAAAATCAATTTTTAACTGTCCAAACTGCAATTTTGAGGTCAGAAAATAAATTTTGGACTTCAAAATCAGTGACTTTTTGTCGTCAAAATATCATTTTCTTAGGGTAAAAACATGTTTTGGCGAAAAAACTTTATTTCCTGACGTCAAAATTTATATGTGACGTTAATCATTTTTTGATGTCAGAAAATCATTTTAATATTGCTCAGTCTTGTCATTTAGTGAAATTTAGGAGATCATATATCTTACCCGTCAACGTTAATACCGAAACTTCGTTAACACTTTCGGTCATCTTCTGTAATCCAGGAATACATATTGCCGCTATTATTCCAAGCCCCTCAAAAGACTCGAGACAAAATTGGCTAGCACTAAAGGATGTGTTCAAATTAGGCACCCATAATCGACCATCATTTTGCAAGAAGAACGATTCAAAAGGAAAATATTGCGGTTGAAGTATAAAATTTTCTTTACTATAATCGATGCATTTTGTTTCAAAATGGGCAAACTTAACATTCGTTGAAAAATCCCACGTCGTGTGATCAATTTCATAGATAGGAACCGTCCATTGTGTTGAATTATTAAAAATACAACCAGATTTATTCATAGTATAATTTTGCTCGCAGCACTTTATTATCCAAATAAATTTACTACCGTAGGCGTAATCCATAGATAAAACGGGATCCAATGATAAAACCGTAAAGATAATAAGTACTTTTGTAAGTTTTATGAAATCCATCTCAGTTTTAAACGGCGCAGAATTCACAACAAAATGAAATGAGTGCTAAGTTGCAAAGCGCTTCACATCTGTATTAGTAGGTACTACTACCAGTTGATCTGATAATACAGGTCACTGCACATAATTTAATGTGAATTGATTTGCCGATTATTATTTTAAAAAACCGCAAACACTTGCTCATACGTACAGCAACCACGATTGAACATTTTTTGTTGTTAGCTAATACCAGATGCTGAGTTCTTTATACGTTATAGCAATTAAATAATATGTATATTTTGATTGCGCAACATTCTTGATAAATTGTGGCAGATAAACAGTTGGACTATAACGGAAATCTTTTAAAATTATTATAATGTAATTTTATAATCATAGAATTTTAAAATAGTGAAATTTAACGCGTTATCAAATCAGGTTTAGGTGAAAGGAGTACCTAATACGTAATATATTACCATATCTGTGTTACCATCATTATGTTTTGTACAGTGGCGTAGCACACGCCCCCGCAAACCCTGCACCGCAAGCGGGGGCCAAGCCTTTTTGGGGCTTACAGCGATTAAAAGCCGTCAGAAACGAAAAAGTAAAAAAATGAAAAAAAAGTCATTGTATTTCAAAACATACAACCATAAACAAGTATTTTAATTCTTACGGCGAGTAGGTATAGAGATAAAATTTCGCGTCGATGCGGTACCGAAATGTATGATCTGACCAGTCAGTCAGCTCCATAATATGTAGCCTGAATAAAAAGCATAAAACTCCATGTCAGCGGAATAATTACATAGTTGGATTTAGAAATGATAAGTTCAGTTTGGGTTTCAATCCTGAACGTGCATGTAAATTAAAAATTTAAAATATAATTGTGGTTTAATTTTAAAGTATCCATATATTAAATCCCTAACTGTCTCACCATAACAACACGACTAAATCTTGCAGCTCCGAAAGATTTGTCACAATAACACACCCGCGGGCCCTAACATGTTTGATCAGTTTATTGATTCTTTTAACTTCTGCTGGTTGGTTATTTATAGGTAATTTAAATCTAACTGGTCTGAAATGTGTATTTATCGCGCTACAACAAATAAATGTCTGGCAGAGGAATTCCACCGTTGATTGGCTACAAAGTGGAATTTGGATTAGGTTCTGCTTACTATTACAAACTGTTTACTACAAATTCTAGATACGTCTGTAGGAACTACGCTTTTATTGACGACGCATTCATGTCGAGCAGATATTTATTATGTTTAAAAGTTGTGTTATTTCCGTTAAAATCTCGTAGGATGATTGGGGCATGAAGCTCGTCGATATCGGGGGAATGCGTATTACTTGTAACATTACATCGCTGATTTATATGCAAATGTCTAACAGCATTTTTTAGTGCGTATTTATTAGTTCTAAAACATTTTGGAAATCTTTGTTAAGGTACTTACCTGGAAATAAAGACAAGTGATAAGTTTAACTAATTGTTATTATTTTCTAAAGGCAAAATTTTTTTTCGGGAGATGTTTTTCTGAAGATTTTACGCAGGTTTTTCTTTTTTCAATTTTCTGTATTTCAGGTTTATTTTTTCGGTATTTTTTGGGAATGTTTATCCTGACGATTTTAAAGGGTTTTTTCTTAATAATATAAATAAATATTTTTTACGAAACCGTTTTTTCAGTCTTTTCTTGCGGTTTTGTTTTCGGGGAATATTTTCCTAAAGATTTTACGCGAGTTTTTCTTTATTGTAATTTTTTACGGCTGTTTTTCCGGTCTTTTCTTTCGGTTTTTGTTCGAGGGCACTTTGCATGAAGATTTTACGGGGCTTTTTCTATCTACAATTTTTTTATGAGTCTGTTATTGCGTTTTTTTGCAGGTTTTTTTTGAGGGATGGTTTTCCTGAAGATCCTTCTTTTCGGGTGTTTTTTTACAGATTTTGTTTCCGGGAGCAACTCTTATTCAGCCGGGTATAAAGTTACCTGAAAATATTGGAAAACGTAGCCCACGGGTTTCGCTAGTTAATATTAATGGTTTAGATAAATTTTTTCTAAAGTTTTTCGTTTTATTTGAACCACCTTCGTATGTATATTGCGCCGCCGCGCGCCGTATTGTTGATAAATTGTGGTAGATAAATAAACAAACCACATACTAACACAGATTAGACAGTTTTTTTAATCGTCAAGATATAGTTTTATCAAAAAGTAATTCTAAACATATATGTGTAAATTGAAATATTTGCACTGCCAAATATGCTTTCTCTTAGCTCAACAGTAAATTTATTATCAGACATTTCTACATTATGCAACTCTCATTTTGTATTGCACAGAATAAACCTGGAGATAATTATTTCAACGCACGTTCATGTTAGTCAGTATTAATTAATGTCAGTACTAATTAATGGCGTTTATTAATAAATAGATAAAAATAAAACTAAGATTGAGTAACGTATGTGATAATGAAAAGCGTTATAAATTAATTTATTTCAATAAAGATCAAAAATTTTTTATAACAATAAAATGTAATGTAAATATTTTACAAATAGTACTAGACTAGGGTTCTTTGGGTTGCCCCTATTTCACAGTACAGGGTGTTTCCGTAAAAGTCATAGATTGCAGTGAGCGTAGGGCTTCTGGGCGTCCGAATCTTAATCGCGTAAACCGTTAACGTAAGCGATGTGTCACTACTTTCATGGTACCAACTGGAAATATTACAAGTTTTTTTTTATTGTAATTGTTCGAGCTAGAACTTAGGAATATAATACATTTTAAAAAATAAGACAGTTTTAGTTTTTTTATCTACGGGAAGGTCCAAAAGGAAGTCTTCGCCCATCGTTTTTCCAACACAAGTCATGCGAACCATGTGTTGCCATAATTTATTTATTGGGTTTTCTAGGGTTGCGCTTTATTCTCCTTTGTCAATTTTTGAATGCGCATAATATTATGTGGTCAATTCTGATAAATAAATGTCTGTTCTGGTCGTATCTGGTTCGTGAACCGTTTTATATTTCGCTCTCATCATGTAATATCTGAAATAAAAGTTATACATTTTTACAAAAAATTTTAAGATGAAACTAATTGAGTTGGAAGATTATTTCATGAAAACTAGTAGAACTGTGGATTACGACTCCCGTTGTTTTTTGTTTAATTTGTTCTAATAATAAATAAGCGAATGAAGTAACTGACCTTGGACCAAAGTCTTAGTCTATATATTAAATTGAGTGTGAGTCCCTTTCCCCTGTCTCAACTTTTAGTGACGACGCATTTAGCAACATGTCTTACACATCCAATAATAACCAATAACCGATCATTATACCTCTTTTAATAAGTTTTTAAAATTATACAATGCTTAAAAAGCAAAGCATGGGGCGCAGTCCCCGGGTTCAGCTGATTTTATCAATTAATCTGCGATTGCTTTAAATATTGCAAGCGTAGATATAAATGCGAATGGTTGTTATTGTAACTCGAGCTTCCAATATTTGGGTCAATGAAGTGTGGTTTTTGATTATGAATTCTCAGCCTATTTATTTGTAAACACAACCTGAGATGACTTTATTTATTTTATAAGTTTATGAGTTAAAATCGTGTTGCAATGTAATTGGTGAATTTCTATTTGCCCAATGCTGCTTTTACCTGTACAGTGTACATATCTCAAGGATTGTCCTATTTTTCAGTAATACGGTATGACATTTTGTAACACATTTTTATAAGTGCGTATCGGATATCCTTGTGTTCTTGAGTGTGTAGTCTAGTTCCGTCGTGCTGTTTGAATTGGGAATTAATGATCAGTGCCTCCCGACCCAATCGGTCAAGCAAATTTTGTTGACCCAAATTGGCTTATTTGCATTGATAACTGCAGCGGTCTGCTGCGCAAACAAATATGAGCCTTGTATAATACAGGCGTCAATATGCGGCTTGTAGTAGTGGGGAAACCTTATCACTAGAAGTGTGAGACAGGTGAGAGGGATCCGGATTTAACATACATATACATGAATTTTTCTGCCTTGACAAGGAGACATAGAAAACTCACTGTGCCAAAATACCTTATTTTTAGCGAGTTCCATATGCTTTTCTTGAAGACAAATATAAAAAATATGAACACTCCATATATGCCATCGCAAAAATCTGCTATTTCCGCAAGTACGTACGGCACATTTCCGCCTAACGAATAAATCAGCCAAATAACAACACTTATTGACCAATTGATGCCCATACCGAAGAGTAGTTTTACATACAAATAAAACCTGAAAAACAACTTTGTTACTTTCATAATATAATGAGGTTTTTCTTAACTGAAGAGGTTTTTCATAAACTTTGAAGGAAAATAAATGTAAACAGACCTAACACTGTATATTTATCGTATATAAAAGTAGCATCTCACTTTTGTTTGTCTTCATTTTTTAAATGTTTCTTGTTATCTTTACTCTTCAACAGGTATAATATGCCTTTTCGTGCTTCTTTTATTTTCCACGTTGTTATAACAAAGAAAATTATATTCAATGCTAGAAGGATCGCTATTGGTCCGTAAAATAATAAAAACTGTGAAACATCAACTGGAATAGAAACGAGTATATCAGGTATCACCAAAACTAAATATATTTCCTATTTTCTAAATAGAGCAAAATCTTAAATTCCAGCAAATTACATGAATTTGATGAAGTTAAAAACCATTGGCGTAGCGAAGTGACGCCCTGGTCTGAGACTTCTTTACCGGGTCCGGGGGCGACTTCAACCAAACATGATTTTCAAGGAATTAAAATAAATTCATCAGCTTTATGTAGATATTAACTTAAAAGTACTACTGGTAATTTATTTACCAATAATCCAGCATCCTTCGCCGGGATTGTACCATTCATCGGATGTAAAAACGTAACTTAAAAAAATGTAAAAGATAACCATTAGCAAAGGTGCACCCCATGCGTAAATTCTATACATTAAAAAGCGTTTTCTATCTGAAATTTTATTCCTGTCGGGAAACCCCTTTTGGCCACTAAGAAAAAGACGTTGAGATATATTGAACTGATACGATGTCAGAGACTTACCTGAAGGTTAAACAAATATCAAAAGATATAGCATTCATCCAAAAGAAGAAGCTTGTAAAGAAATAATACATTAGCTTTCCTAAAAAATATTGTAAGTCGGTAGATTCAGTTTATAGGAATAAATTGTAAAAAAAATACCTGTAATTTGACAGACGATATCATAGCTATGTAATGTACTTGGTAAATAGTAAAAAAGTAGTGATAGAAAAAATGACCAAAAGAGTGCAAACACGTAAGACATCAAACACATTCCATGTAAGTTTTGTTCTGGTAGAAGAGCGTATACTATAAAGGTAACTAAAAGAAACGGCAACGATATTGCAGCTCCTGAAACACAAACAATTAATTTTATTATAATACTGGTTTTGGTTGTAGCAGAGGATATGTAGTAAAAAAACTGGCGAAGTCGGGCGGATATTACTTCAGGTTATAAGTTTTACTACATTTGTTGACCTTGAAAGATTTTAAATAAAGGATTGTGTAATGCCACGTTTTTATTTTAATTTTTTTTCCATTTTTTATTGAAATTGAGCTGCTTATATAAGTTAAGTTGTGTATAAATTAAATTAATGTTATCGCGTGCCTAAGTAATTTTAATAACATAATGTTCCAAATGCTGGAAACGAGTATACATAAATGAAGACGAATAGAGATGTGTGTGAAACCATTGGCGTGCCTAAACAAAGCTTTTTGTTCAAAAGCAAAACACGTATTGCCTATCGACTGTACTCGCATAAATTTGTATTTTATTGAATATCAAAAGAGAAAGCCGTAAAATAAACGTGATGATATCTGAAGAGGTCCGGTGTAGAAAATATTTCTTGTCTAGTTTGATTTTCTGCGTAGAAAGTTTTCATGTGTAGCCATACTGTTTCGACATTTGAAGAGCTCGGAGGGACCAGAACTTCTTGCAAGAACAGGTGCGCATCTCAACTAGACAAGGATAGAGAAAAGCATGTGCGTACATTTCAAAGGTGGGTCAATACTTCTTTTGACTTAACTATTTTAGGCACCTAAACTTTAAACTATTATTGTGTTTGTATTCATCTACCGTTTCTGTGTAATAAATTTGTAAAAAATATTTTTTTTCATTATTATTATTATCTTCTTCTTCATCACCTTCTTCTTCTTCTTTATTGCGCAACCACTGCTTGTTCAAACATTATCTTTTTACAGATCAGTAGCTACCCCAAAACTTAGCAACTTGCTAATTAAGATATCCCCGGACGGGGTTTGCTGAGTGGTCTGTACCTTACAACCAACAGTCTGGGCAATGGCTGAAAAAATAGAAAGAATATTCCTCCTCTTCTACACAAAATTTACAGTTCGGATGATTGACTACTCCCATGGTGCTGATGTGAAAACACTATGGCTAGTCAAAAAAAGAGCGGCCGTAGCTCAATGGTAAGAGCACAGGCTACCAATACAGCGGATCCGGGTTCTCTGGAGGAGAAGAGGAGAAGGGCATGCACTTCCTGTGGTTCGGAACCCACGTCCCCATGTCTGTCTGTGCAAATTGTTTATCGCCGCGCACCAAACACAGACATAGGAGAGAGGTAGCCAACGCCCTGAATAGGGTATGGCACCATAACAAGAAGAAGTCAAAAAAAAACTAACACAATCCTAGTGTGGTTTCTGCTTAAGTGTAAGTAACAAGCAGAAACGAAAATTATATAATGGTCGAACTGCCAAAAGTATTCAAAGGATTGGTAAAATTAAAGGAAGAATACAACAAAAATATAACATACAATTTAAAATTATCGGCCATATGCAGTAACAGCAGCAAGAAGGGTAGCCTGCTTAAGTGTAAGAGTTGAATGGCGCTTCTCGAATGAGATGCTTTGACTAGCTGAGTTTGAACTGAGAACGAATCCAGTTCTCAATCTCCTGCGTTGCAGTAGCCATGGCGAGTCTGAGGACTGGGTTTCTTCTGGCGAAAGCATCAGCTTTCTCGTTTCCACTATTGTTACTGTGTCCAGGCATTCAAAGCAGTTCGAATCAATTATGTGAGCCAACTTTATTTAAAACCTGACGACTGTCTTTGACCAGCATTGCTTTAGTCATCGCAGAACCAACAGATTTAAGGTCCGCTTGGTTCTCGAAACATCTAATTACAGATATATTTGTTGGAGTAGCCCCGGAAGTTCTCCTGAACACAGGTTAAGGCAACAAAAATGTTACCTCGAACGCTGTAGCGTACCTGCCAAGGGAAAACAAAGATTTTGCACGTAGAGTTGTTGCTATAAACCCCTGCACCGGAATTTTCTACCGTCCTTGAGCGATAGGACACTTGTATGTCCCAAGAACCCTCATTCGTATTTACACTGGCCATTATACTTTAGCTTGCAAGCTGGCATTCGAGGCTTTATCTCAATCAGAATATGAAGAGGCACAAGTACCACCAGAGCCGCAATAGGAGAATTGAGCATCGCTACCGTGGCTCCTAGACTAGCCAGGTTTTAGAGCTGAGTTAAGCGTAGTTGGGCTGCGGGTCACCACACCAAAGACGTATGTATACGTGACTATTGGTTTTTCCCGAAGGTCTGTCTAAAAGCCGAGAGGCTTGCAGTAGCTCTTTGTATTTCTTGATATCGAGGAAGCTTTTCTAAACACTTTATTCTAATCTATTTGCGCAAGCGCAGCTGCTTCCAGACATGGCATTGACAACATCATTGTTAGTTGCTGGCGGAGCGGGTCTTAAGAGCCGCCCGCACTTGGTGAGACTAAGGTTAGTAAATCAATCAGGAAAGGCTGTCCTCAGGGAGGAGTTTTTCCACCTTTACTGTGGCGCCTCGTCCTTGACGGCCTACTCGCAGAACTAAGCTATGCAGATGATCTTACAATCCTAATCTCAAGTAAATTTCCAAGTACTGGTAGCTGCCAACGATAGTGCATTGACTAAAACTTGAGAGAGACAAGGCGGAGACCCATTTTCACCAAAAGAAGAAGGGCAAGGGCTTTGTCAAACCGAAGCTCTTCGAAATCAGACCGCGTTCCTCCGGAGTGTTCAAGTAGCGAGGGGTCACCCTGTATGCGGAACTATCCTGTAATAACTCAACGTTTATACCCTATTGAATTGATGAAATTTAAAGACTTCCCATATGAGGGGATCTGATATAATATAATTCGAGTCCACTGCCCGTCGGAAATTTTTTTGAATAAGTTAAATCCGGCGGGTCCATGGATGGTGTGTGTGGTGTGTATGTTGGGTTGCATGTCTTTCAGGGGTGGGGCATGTTAGACTGGTGAATAGCACTTAGTGTGCTGAGCCCGGGTGAGGGGGTGGGATGGGAATCATGGAGTCATGCTGACGCACGGCTTCATGATTCTTTAAAAAAAAGGTGTGACGCTAAAAAAGATTTGCTTAAAATTTTTAAGAATGTCTTACCTATTACAGTAGCAGGTGTACTTGATTCAATTCTACAACTGTCATCAAACTCACAAACGCACACACTTGCTGGAACTCCCACTTCTTCGAAATAATCTATGCAATATTGATCATTATCGATAAATGAATTATTTGTGGGTATCCATAATGTTCCATTATTTTGTGCAAAAAACAAGTTATCAGGAGAAATATAAGCTAGCAGTTTAACGTAATCTTCATCACTGTCGTTCTTGCACTCTGTTGAATTAAAAACAAAACTAATATTTACTGAGATTTTTGTTACGTTTTCGTACATAGGAAGTAACAAATCGGTATAATTTTCAAACATGCAAATTTCACCCTTCATTGTATAATTAACATCACAACACTTTCTAATCAAAATAGTTGTATTATCGAAATCATTTGTTGATATAACTGGCGGAATTACAAACAGTAACACAATAATGAACGCTTTCACATTTTGGACGAGTTCCATTTTGGGTAATAAAATAATAAATAAAATGTACTGTTGTTTAAAACACTGACATAATATGCAATAACTTTACATTTGAATTGCTAGATGAAGGTTACCGCATTCATTTATGAAATTAATCGACGCAATGACAACATTATTTTAACAAAATTTCACACATGCCATAGAGAGTACCATGTGCCGAGTTGTTTATGACTAAGCATGAAATATGATATTGCGTGACCTGACCGATAAACTTAATAGAAAAATTAGTTTAACATTTTGTTTAAAAGCTATGCAGAAATGAACCGATTTATTATTTTACACCAGTTTGTAAAATTGATTGAAGGCCGATAGTGATTGCAGATACCTGCTTAGCAAGCTCCTTCCTAACTTATATACCGGTATAGACGCCGCACGTTAATTCTGGTGATGGAATGTTGATCAGTACGATGTTCTTCATGTGCCATAACAATTTGGTAAAGATCGAAACTGATCCGGCCAAGTTAGGAAGGAATTTTGAAAAACTAAAAATATTGAATGTGGAATAATGGAATTTTGTTGAAAATTTGGACTCCTCCAGTTTATTGCAAAAATGTTGCCCAATTCTAAGAATATCAAGATTTCGAGGTCATAGGGGCGGACCTTGATTTGTGTAAAAATAATTTTTAAAATTGTGAAAATCTAATGGCGTCTATACAATTTCGTTCTGTGATTGTTTAACCAAATTCCCAATAAGACCCTGGCGAGGAAATTTTGCTCTAGGTTGTAGAAAGTAGAAACGTCGTCCCTGAGCCTACTTTTAATATTAATTTTTTTTAGCGCTGCCTGGATGTTAAATAAAGCTCTACCCATTTTTTGCAGCTTAATTTTCGATTTGTAAGTTGGCAGCACTGGCGTTCGTCGTGCCGCAATCGAACCGGGCACTCAATATGTTATTTCCTGACGTGTCCCTAACGAACGACACTATTTCCATAGGGCCGAAACGTACGATTTTCAAGTCCGACCCTGCAAAAAATTGGTTACTTGTTCAAGTGTAACGTGAAAAATTCACCAAACATTCCCTAATTGAGATATCAAATTGGGGTTTGTTTTGTTAAAAAAAGCACGAAAGGTACTTTTAAACAGAAAGAATTTGTTTGCAATATTTTGTAGTGCCGCCTAGAGCTTAATTCAAAGTGTACCCACGTTTTGCACTTTTACCTAATGCCAGGATCGAACCGGGCACCTAATATGTTGTACGGTTTTTAAGTCCGACCCTGTATTAAAAAAAAACTAGTTTTTTGTATACAGGGTGTTTCAAAAGGTTTACGACTTTGACTTTCGGCATAAATATTAATAACTAATAAGCGTTCATATCGTTCATATCGTTTAGTTTTGCAAAGTTGCGACGTACATACATTCTTTCATTATCTTTTAGAAAAAAATCGCAATTTTAATTATAAAAAGATTGCATTTGGGACCTATTTTTAGGAATTCATACAACTCTGAACACACCCTATGATAAAAATAATAGAAGCAAATTGGAAACACGAACACTTATTCGTTAATAACCTTGTTTCGTGAAAGACCATTCAAGAAATCAATATTTCTGATGAAAAGTAGGAAGTGTAAGCGTTAAGTTTGTCAATAATCACTTTCGTATGGTGTCAGTATCATACACCAAAACAACACTTCATTTTCTTTGCCAAATTCAACATAATCTGTTGAAGTTGAAGTTGCAGGCTTCCGCGGCAGTTGTTAATAACATTTAGGCTTCCGAGTTGGAGCCGCGTCATCATAAGTTGTGTTTCAGATCCCAAAGTGACCACAGACCCGAAGATGTCCCGTGCAACCGAGGACGAAACGTCGGCAGTTCAACCACCGATGACGCGGCTCCAACCCGGAAGCCTAGATGTTAAATTCAACATACTTTTAAGATAAACATACCCCTAAGTTTTGTTATTAAATTTGCAACTATTTAAATTAAAATAATCTTGTTGGATGTTTGTTAATGATAAAAAGGTTAGTGTGGCGCTATTTCGGGGCCCTGTAAAAACCATACGTCGCGGATGGATTCAAAAACCTACGTTTTTTTTATATTCTAAAAAATATTTTACATCAACGTTCTAGCTCAAACTGTTAATATAAGATCGAAATACTCTTCACAACTTTGTTGCTGAGAACACTATAGGGTAAATTGTTACTCCGACGGCCTCAGTTGGGGAACCAACCCCTTCCCCTGTGTGTTGAATAAAAGGGCATTAATTTCTACGAGAGTTAATTTAGAATTTCAACTAATGGGCGTATATAAATTCGCTTGGGATAACCATGCATACCATAATCACGAAGTTTAAAAAAACTGGCCAGCGCAGCGATTACACGTGCGCGAGACGATGTTTATTATTAGTAAAAGTCAGTAGGAGTAACTAGTCGTCACGGTTCTGTCCTCCTATGACATAACATTGTTTACAACAATGAGCAGAATAACCAATGTCGTCGCATTTTTTGTACTGAATTTGTTTCCAATAGTTTTAAGTTATTGCGGTTCGGAATTAAAAAATGAATCGGCTACAGGCCTTTACCCTGTTACATCGGTTATTTACGATGATTCAATTAACGAGTGCGGGTGTAGCAGTGAAAATATTTGTATAAGAAAATGTTGTGGTTTGGATTACATTTTGAAGAACCAAACTTGCGTTGTAAGCAATTTGAGCAAATTGAAAAAACCGCCAGTTTTTAAAAATGGTGACCCGATGAAAGAAGATTCCATTAATATCCGCTTCGTTCCTGGCATGGTAAAATGTATTATTGATGAAAAAGAAAATTTAAAATTTCTTTTGCAAAATATCAGCAATGTACAAAGCGATGGAAAATTATGGATATCCATTGCAAATATTTCTTTGGATCACAATGATTACTGCTTTGATTATACGGAAGAATTTGGGCTAGTTTATGCTGTGTGCATTAATAATACTTCGGCTGGTTTCACAGTTAGTGAGCAATTAACTGTTATAGGTAAGAAAAAAACATTTTTAATTGGGGCCTATTCCTTTGTTTATTTTTTATAATATTTTTTAAATTTTTATGAAATTTACTTTGCACTGAAAGTAAAAAGAATAAATAATCAATTCTGACGGGGTTTAGTGGAATTTAGATTTTAAAAAGAGTTCCAACTTTGAACGTACTTAAAATTGCAGAATTATTTAGAGACAGCAGGAATTTTAACAATCCCATAGGACTTTTTTTATAAATTTTCAAGATTTACATTTTTATTGAAGAAAATTAAAATTGTTCGAATTTACACAAATTTTTCATTTAATTTTTTTAAGTTAAATATTAAGTGGATTTTTAAACTCATATAGTAAGTCGTTGTTGCAAGAAGTACGAGAATTATTGCAACAAAACAGGAAATTTCAGATTATTTTTAACAAAAAGCGAACATAGCTCTAATTGGGCTTAACTGCTGAAATTGACTTAAAATTTTGTTTTAATTTGGTTATTTAATCAACTCTTCACGCCGTACAATAACAGATGTAGCAACGCTTAACCATTAAATATTTCCAGCCTATACCGGATGTAAATAAAACCAGGTTCACCCCCTTATTTTTCTTTATTCATTTAAGATAACCGAATGAAATTTAGTATGGGTACTATATCCATAAAATTCAATTATTTGGTGGTATTAGCAATTTTTTAACACTTCCGGTTTTGCCGGAAGTGACCATAGCTTTCTTATTTTAAACGCAACACCTTGTGTATTTGGAATCAGGGTAAAATTACGCATACGATTATGTACTCAATCGTTTTTCTGACAACTTTAAAATTTTAATTTAATTTTTTTCTGTTTTGCGTCTAGAGTTCCATGGCGAGTATAAAACTGTTCCTATGCAGCCAGGCGTTACCATAATAGTATATTATACACGATTAAGACAGGAGCGGCAGCGAGTGTCGTAATTCAAACGAGTGTATTAATAGCCATTATATAAGAGTTGCATACACTATTTTTTCTATGACTAGTTAATTTAAAAAGTATTCATTAAAAGAGTTTTTTTACGCAAAAAACTCAAACTGTTTTGCGATGTTAACTGTCAACAAATCTTGTGACCATGGTTACCAAAAACAATGCTCAGAATCTTATAATTTTTCCGTGGTGAATTTGGTTATTAGTTCGGTAAAATTAGAAATTTTTGCCTCAAATATCGGAAAAAATCGAACAAAGCTGATTTTTTGACAGAAATGCTCAGTTTGGCTTCTTGTTGAACATACTAAAAATCCTCAATGATCTGATGTGAGCTTTGGTCGCCATTTTGTAAAAATGGCGCCTAAATTAAGGTTTGCGCGAATATACCGCAAGCGATTGCACCGACATGAAAAATAAATACAGTTATAATGCATACAATTTCGTACAGAGTAGGTCACGGGGCTCCCTAATTCTTCGAAAAGCTTAAAGTTTAAACAAACTTTTTTTTAAATTCTTGTAATGCCTGAAAACCTCCCCGACTACTACATTAAGGTAGTTCTGTATGTACACGTACGAGGTAAAAGTTTCGACCGCAGCGTACAGTAAAATCCTATGCTTGTACGGTGCTGACGCTTACAAACTTTTGACAAAGCTTGTACACTCTGTATGTCCTACACACTCACACCTCATGCATGGATAGGTCCCCTACACGTATAGAGAGCGGCGCTGTAATCGTGGCAACACCGCAATTCTCGAGTATTAGTAATCTGCATGCAGCTGAAATGTGTGTAAACCACAACTCCGTAATGGCACGATGGATATGCGGGTGTGTTTGGTCATGCTACTTTTTTATTGCATAAGTAGTTGCGGGGTCGAATCTCGTTTGGAACCAAAATTTTTTTTTTATTCTATAGTTTTCTTTTAAAACACTGTTGTTGCGTTTTGCTGTTAACGCGAGGTTATTTGTTAAGAGCAGTTATATTTTTAAAGAAAAAATACGAAGACAAATTAGCATTCACTCACTGATTGGCGGCATACTAACCACGCAAATCTGATAATAAATTTAAAAAAAGGATTTGTTGTTTTCTATTGAATGCAATTTATTAGCAATGAAAAAATCGGCTTTAACAATGCAAATTTCGATGTAAATATCACACTCGCACATATGCGAGCCAATATTACATGATATTGCGCAATTAAGGATCGGCAGGAAGCTTTAATTTCGTTTTGGATCCAACTTGCAACTTGTTGATTGAAAAAAAAGTTTATTGTTATTATTTTTAATATTTGTTCAAAAATTATTTATGCATTCAATGCATTATATGTATAGTTTATTCGTGATTTTTATTTTATAAGTATAAGCGTTATGAATATTGTCCAGGATAATATTTATATTATATAAAAGTTAATTTATTCATAGTTATATTGAGAATCGTTCTTTGTAAAAAGCGGAAACACTATACTCTGGAAACTGATAAAGAAAAAATTATAAAAAATAAAAAGAGAAAAAGAATTAAATAAATTACATTTTTTCTATAGCAACTGTTAAAACGTGCTATTATTAACTAAAATTAGAGGGAAAAGTAGCACTTTACCATCAAGGGTAGATAAAGTAGTACTTTTAACAGCAAGGATAGATAATAGATATTTATTATACAAGGGAAAAAAGTAATAGATTTTAGCTCGAGGTGTCTGTTTGTATCCCGACGCGAAGCGGAGGGAGACACTCACACCGAGAGCTAAAATCTTACTTTTTTCCTGTGTATAATACATTATTTTTTTCTGTGACGGGAAAAAATGCAATATATTGAAAAACATATACAATAAAGTCGGAAAATTGGTCAACGTGGAATTTGAATTTTTAAACTAGTAAGCTGTTGTAGCGGGGAAAAAAGTAATTACTTTTTTCACACGTGGTAAAAAAGTAATCACTTTTTTCCCCGGGTAGAGGGAAAAAAGTAATTTCATGAAAAGTGTCAAAAAGTGACACTTTAGTACCTGTCAAGAGTGACAAAATGTTCAACTTTTTTCCCGTCGCAGAAAAAAGTATTTTTTTTTCTACATTAAATACACTAAATAGCAACCAAAAAGTTATTAAAGCCACCTACTCATTTTTTCGTGAAACTGTTTTTTTCCTGACACTTTTAAATTAAATTTATCATTGATTTTTCTTCATTTTTTGGTCTTCTTTAACAATTGCTATAGAAAAAAATGTTGTATTCCACACGACGATAAAATTTCATTATCTTCTCGATGCTTATTAGCGTCTCGGCTGACGCCTCGACGCTAAAATCGCTCTCGAAGATAAAATGCAATTTTATCATCTTGTACAATAAATAACTATTGTTGAGAGAATAAATTTATTTCAAATCCTTCCCATAATTATTAAAATCCAGGGAAAAAAACACGTTTCACATTCCCGGACTAAACCACGCACCCATCAGTTCGAGGCAGCGTACACTGTTGCCATTTCGTCACAGCTGACTGTGTGCCCCGTTCCGTGTCGAATAAAATTAATATATTTCATCAGTCGATATCTCCGAAACTAAACGGTAAATTTGCCATTTTTTTTCACATTAATCTCACAATAGTACTGCATACATGAGTGGTTTTATTTAAAAATCTTAAGATCCGTTTAGCGTCTATAATAAAAAATGTGAACAAAGTGCTATCCGTTCACGTGTTAGGTATAGGCATCACGTACAAAATGACCCATTTTCAACTGCAATTATCTCACAAACCAAACGGTGGATCGATTTAAAAATTTGCCAGTCGGTTTATGAAGGTTATGTTTACACCATACTTTAATTTCAGGCAATTCTTAAGATTTGAACAAAACTACAGAACTACCTTAAATAACATTTGTAATAGCTAGGAATATCAAGAATTCATCCAGAAACTAATATACTTTTTAGTAACTATGCGAAAGCGGAAACGGAAATTAGGTACGTTTTCGTAGTATCATTTTTTAAATGGAATTTATAGATTTGAGATCTCTAACACTTGAACAAGTCCAAGTTTCTAGCGTCAAAATAACAGCCCCTACAGGGCATGGACACTTCGCTCAAGGACCACAACGCCCAACGCTATAAAAATCCCACAATGCCCAAAGAATTTCCACAACGCTCAAAGAACACGACGGCCACAAAGCTTAAAAATAGCATAGATACAATGCCTATAACTTCCAATTATTCAGGAAACTTATAACGCCCACTATGACCATAACGCCCAAACTGCCCATAAAGCCCAATGTGTCCACAGCGCCCAATTATTTTATGGGTAAACAACGCCCAAAAAGGCCTATATTGCCCACTTGCGCTCATGTAATATCGGTCATATTAATCAGAACTAAGAGAGAGGCAACATTCCCACAATATATTATTGGTATATTTTAAAAAATATTTCTTTTTATAAAATTATCTTCATAACTTAGTAAAAAAATAATAAAAAGTTATTAAATCGTCATAAAAATTGCTTTTATTCAATTTTATAAATTTGGTATAATATTTTACATTAGAAGGCGGTTATTTACTGCAAATTCCGTAAATTATATTGGTTATCAAAAAACATTGAATTTAATGGGCGTCAAAAAACCGTTTCGGACTTGTTCTTTAAATAAAGGATGGTTGGAAACCCTACACGCGGGAATGTTAGGCGTTGTGTCTCTCATGAGTCCTGGTTGACAAGATTCATTTTACACGAGCGGAGGTGGGAATTATAGGCCTTTTTTTGGGCGTTGTGGTCCTATAAAATAATTGGGGGTTGTGCACACATTGGGCTTTATGAACCTGTAGCAATTTGGGCGTTATGGTCATAGTAGGCATTATGGGCACATTGGGCATTTTGTCTCTAGCTATTTATGGGCTTTGTGGCGGTCGTAGACGATGAGTCTTTTGGGCATTGTGGGCTTTTTATAGCGTTAGGTGTTGTGGTCCGCCATTTTCAGATTGTGTAATCGTTGACAATAATAATATAATTGATAATTTTATAAATTTCTAAGGAATTTTGCAGATTTGTTGTAATAGATTATGAAAAGTTTTTCAAAAGGTTGTAAATATTGTTAAATATTTCCATTTACGAGCCTCCTTTGCATTATACGTACCTACTTATTATATTTATTTTTTAAATTTCAGGTATAATAATATCCTTGCCGTTTTTCCTGGTCACATTCATAGTTTACGCCCTGCTGCCAGAACGAAACTTACACGCAATGTCTTTAATGAGCCACGTATTTGCCATTTTTATGGCGTATTTTTTATGTGTCATTCTCCCTTTAAATCAAGGCAATTGGGGTTTATCGGGTTGTCGTGCCATGAGTAAGTATATTTTTTCTATGAACATTTAATGTTTTAAATCATAAGTAAACATTATTTATTGCAGTAATGACAATTTTGTGTTTATTCATGGCTTCCATCTTTTGGGTGAACGTAATGGCTTTCGACATCTGTTCAACGTTCAGGTACCTATATTTTAGAAATTTTTATATTCTCAGCTTAACATTCTTATTTTAGCGGAACCCGAGCCCATTCGGTAAATAAAAAACAAGCAGAAAGAAGACGATTTCTAATTTACAGTGCTTATGCGTGGGGGATTCCCCTGTTGTTTATCGCTTTAATTTTAATTCTAAGCAACACTGTTGAACATGATGTTTGGTATGATCCTGGTGTAAGAGGAGAACAATGTTTTATCAGAGGTAAATTGATTGTTTGGTACTATTTAATATATTTTATGGTTAATTTAAATTACAGAAGGATATCCAGAACTTCTCTATTATTATGGGCCCCTCGCAATACTGATAGTGTCTAATATTATCATGTTTATTATCACTGCTTGTAAAATTTGGAAAGCCCAAAAGGATACAGCTATGTTAACGAAAAGAGGAAGTAAAAAGCACGGTCCTGGGGATTCTGACCAGCAAATGTGAGTATTTAAAAAAAATAACCTTTTCTAATTATACAGGGTGTCCGCTCGAAATGTTCGAATACGATTATCTCTGGTGTCTTTGAAGTGACAAATTTGAAATTTTAGGGTATCAGTCAGTGCGAAGGGGATGTAAGCCACTATAGTTATCATGGCAGTATTTTGCCCCCACCCACGCTCACTTCAAAATTTCAAATGGCACGGATTATGAAAGAGGACTTCTTTTTTAGTATGTTTGCGTGAAAAAAGTGCTTTTAACGTTTTAAACAAAGATTGTACTAACACGGTTATTTGTGTTTGTCAATAACAAAAATAAGACATTTTTGTTTTTTATTTCACTCAGCAAAATGTACCCGTGCTTTAAATTATTTTTCCTGATATGCAGAACAGTGCATTTAGAGGGGTTTAGGGGCAACAGCGATTCATCACACCAGGTGCCAGTGTTGTCGAGATCGTTTTCAGCATGCCCATAGAGCTTTGTGTCGTACTCGTTAAAGGCGCAACTAGAGCGAATGCTGCCGTTGAGGTAAGAGATGTAAGTAATAAAAAGCAAAGGTCCGAGCTGCGACTCTTGGGGGACACCACTTAGTGCAGGCTTGAAAAACGAGCATACAGAGCCAACTCTAACGAGTAAGCGCCGGTCGTGAAGGTAATCCTTAAGCCATTGGTAAAGTTTTCGGAGTACTGACATGATAACTACAGTGACTTACCCTATGCACTGACTGACACTCCAAAATTTTAGATTTTTAACTTGAAAGACACCAGCAATAATTGCACTCGAATTATTCGCGCGAACACCTTGTATAATGAATCTGTAGTTACTTAATATTTTTTTGCATATTTTGCTTTTCTTTAAGGTTCCAATTGTACATAAGATTGTTATTCGCAATGGGTATTAATTGGTCAGTAGAAATAATTGAATGGGCAGTGACGTGGCAAGTGAAAAATGTACCACCTGCTGTATGGTATATATCGAACTTTTGCAACGCCGCTTACGGTGTTATTGTCTTTATTCTATTCGTTTGTAAAAAGAATATATGGAAGGCCCTTAAAAAGAGGTACGTTATTACAATATTAATAAAAACGTTTTCAATAATGTGAGGTCATATTTTGGTTTTCAGGTACTATAAAGTAAGGGGTAAAGAACAAACTGAGTTGACTACAACTTCCTTAACGACATCATAACCAAAGGCAAGGTGTACGATTATTTAATAATAACACCTCTCCTGCCGAAGGTTTGTCAACGAGTAATGGCAAGAGTTCCAGGCTTTGAGGCTATTTGACTAAAGGCGAGTGGGTTCGATTCCTACTCACTGCATTGACTTGCTTTTAGAATTAAAATCATGCTAGATATGGCCTGTATAACCTTAGTAATTGGAGCCCCAGAAAGCAGAAAAATAACGAAATAAATCTTCTGTTCTTAATGTACAGTACAGTTTTTTAAATTAATGTGATTAGGAGAGGTTGTGCTTGAGTTACAATTGTACGTAAAAAATAAAATATTAATGACTTTGTTATTTATTTGATTTAATAAACAATTTAAATAATTCGAAGAACAATTCATAAGTTCACAGTTAATGTTGATGAGACTCGTCTAATTTTCACACCCATCAAAATTGCACACTTTCATTACTTTAGAAAATTTCCAAAACAGTTTGTCTGGGCGGATAATACTCGTATGCACTGCTTCTTTAGTAAATATATAACAGCAACAACAATAATAAGAATTAACTTCTAAAAGTTCCTACACGTCTTATTCAGCCGTCTGACGCGGCAAATTGGTAGACTGCGTGTACACTGTACCGCATACCCATACCCATACACACACAGCCATTACCTAAACGCAGACTCCTACCATGCAGTGTTGCCAGGTCTGGTGAAAAATCTCCAAATCTGGCGATTTTAGGTAATGGTGTAATTAATTGGCCTTTTAACGTTGGAAACGAACAGCTCTCGCAATTTTTTAAAACTTTTGCAGGCTGCTATAACCGAAGATTAGCTACAATTTGATTTTTTGCTGAATACCCTAATTCCACTGTGGCGCTTTCTATGAATTTTTGTAAATCGAAAATGGGTACCCCCTTGTTTATTAAACCAGTCCATTAAAAAATTTATTCTAGTTTTGAGATACTTTTATACTTGGTGGGGCTGTTTCAGAAAATGTATGTTCCAAATATTTGAAATTTCCAAAATAATATTTCTCAAAAACTGGCTATACAGTTTTTTTTAACTTTGTAGTCTTATAGAGAGGCTACAATTTTGTTTTTTGCTGAATACATCATTCCATTGTGGCACCCTCTATGCATTTTTGATGTAGCAAAACATGGTACCCCTTTATTTATTAAAAGGGAAACAACAACTAACTTCTGCTTAAGAAGAATTACTCATCGTAAAACACTAAACTAGAGCCGCTTATTTAAATTTTGATAAAAATTTGGACAAGCTAACTTTCTGCATTGACCGAATAATTAATATTATTAATAAGCGTGCATATTACATACAGGGTGTTAATGAATTGTAGGGAAAAACTTCTAGGACTTGCAAAACACAACAAAGCAAACAACTTTTGTTAATAAATGTGTGGTCAACAGTGTTTCCTTTCAGGTATAGAGCTTCTCAAAGATTCTTTAAGAAGCGCCTAAATGTAGGCAACTCAATTTACTACCTACTATTTGTTTCCATAACGACGGAAATTAATACAGGATAAATAAAGCCCTCTTTCCCACTTTTCAATTTCAAATTAAATTTAAAATAAATTAATTAACAAAATGTTTCAAAACTAAGCAATAGAAAAAACCAAAACTACAAAGCAAAAATCAACTATTTGAAAAACTTACAATAACTAATTCAAAAATTAACAAAATTATAGTAAATGTTCAAAATGTCGCCCCCCAACTTCTACACACGAAGCACATCTACACTAAAGGCCTTGTGCGATGGATGATTCCTATTCGAAAAATGTTCTTGGTACAGGCGAGCAGCTTCGCTGGCGTTACCCCAAGCAGCTCCATACATGAACATCATGTCATGCTGTTCGGCAAAAGTATAATTCGCCATAACACAAAAATACGAAACACAGAACGAAAATAACGAAGAAAATAATTATCAAAAAAATCACAGAACAAAAAAAACGGATTATAAAGGGCACAGAAAGAAACGAATACAAGAAAAGTCAAAAAAAAAAACAAAAATATCGAATTGTGTCAAAATTGACGTTATTTGAATGCATGTGTCTAGATCGTTTTTTTTAAATTCCGTGTGACCTTTGCAAAATAATTGAAAATGCAATTTGGGTTGCCTATTTTTAGGTACTTGTTAAAGAATCTTTAAGAGGTTCTATTTTCTAAAGGAAACACTTTTGACCACACATTTATTAACAAAAGTTGTTTGCTTTGTTGTGTTTTGCAAACCCTAGAAGTTTGTCCCTACAATTCATTAACACCCTGTATAATTAAAGTAATGATGTAGGCGTTGCATTTCGTTTCCGTTTCGCCATGGTTTTTCATCACAGTACTGACCTACAATTATTTTTTCATTTCTTTTTTTAAAAAAAGACACAATTTAAATTAGGTATGAAACAATTCCTTTTGTGTCCCATTTAATTCTACGCAATTCCTACAAGACTGAACACGCCTTGTAATAAAAATAATAATAGAAGCATATTGAAAACACTAACACCTCTGTTTAATAAACTTTCTGCTCGAAGGCCATTTACGAGATCAATATTTCTGATGAAACTAAGGAAGTGGAAACATCAAATTCGTCAATAATCATATTTTGCCTTTTGCCGCACTAAAAACATAAATAATCTTTAAGTTTGCTGTTTTAGGAATTTTAAGATGAACAACGACTTTATTATAAAATTTTGCAATTGTTTTGAAATAAAATAACTTTGTCGCTTAGACTCAGAACGCTTAAGTTGGAAAACCGACACTGGTGTATTTAATAAAACGGCGTTATTTTTTAAATTTTAAATAATCACAGAGCGCATAACATTGCCGGATAATAGAGCTTTGAGTATTAAGTTTTGTTATAAAATTGTACAAGTAATCAAAACAAAAAAAATATTAATTTTGTTAAAAACGTCAATGTACAGTGGCGGAACTGAGTTATTTTTTGGGAATAATTATAGGGGGTTCTGTTTTATTTAGCGCCTAGAGCGTCTAATAGTGGCCTTTATTTCGCCTTCATAAAAGAGGCACCAAAATCATGATTATGTCGCTGGTGGGGATGAACATTACTAAAAAAATGTTTAGATTTTCAGCTTGTTTGAACTCTCGTGGAATGATTACGCATAAAGCATAGCATAAAAGCTAAATAAAAAAAAACTCATTAGTAGGTGCGCGAGACAACAGTTTGGTCATGGCCAAAGTTTTAATATTAGTTCGAGTTAGTAGGAGCAACTAGTCGTCACGGTTGTGTTCTATGACATAATGTTGTTTACAACAATAAGCGGAATTACGTATTTCGTCGCTTATTTTGTACTGAATTTTTTTCCAGTAGTTTTAAATTATTGCGGTTCCGAAATTAAAAACCAATCTATTACATATATTTACCCCGCTGAATCGGTTATTTACGATGGTTCAATTAACGAGTGCGGATGTAGTAGTGAAAACATTTGTATAAGGAAGTGCTGTGGTTTAGATTACATTTTGAATAACCAAACTTGTGTTTTAAGCAATTTAGGCAATGTGCAAAAACCGCCAATTTTTAAAAATGGTGACCCGATTAAAGAAAATTCCATTAGTATCCGCTTCGTTCCTGGCATGGTAAAATGTGTTGTTGATGGGAAAGAATATTTTCAACAACTTTATCCCGATCGCAATCCTGAAAATATGAGCAATGTACAAAGTGATGGAAAATTATGGATCTCCTCGTCCAATATTGTTTTGGACCGTGATGATTATTGCTTTGATTATTCGGAAGAATTGGAAGTAGTTTATTCTGTGTGCATTAACACTACTTTGGATGATATCACAGTTGATGCTAAATTAACTCTTATAGGTAAGAAGCAACAATTTTCTTTACCGTAACCCTAATTTTTTATTATTTTCAGAATTTAGCGGTATTTTTTGTTCCGGTCTCTGCACAGCTCAAATAGGGCAACGCGCCAATTAATTTGAAAAAAAAGTTTAAGTTAAGAAAAATAATCAAAAAAAGCGTGGTGCGTAGCTCATGGGTTCTGCTAGTATTTATTAATGTTGCACAGCAATGCAAGTAGTAACTGTATAGTAGTCATTAGAAAATGGGCCAAAATGTTCCGTAGTGTGCACGTATGATGAGTGAGTGTGTCAGAATCAGTGACAGTAATTTGAGCCAAATAGGCGTAAAGGATCCTTATTTAAAAGTTATTTACATATAAAACATCGGTAACATATTAACCGTGTGCCGCATGCGATCCGTAGTATTTTTTATATTGTTTTTCTAACATAGAAGTCTGCAATAATACTAATATTTGCAATTAATTAAGCTTGTTTTTTCTAAATTCTCAAACAATGCCTTTAACATCAATCGTCGCACCAACTGTTTATTTATGAAATGTAAAAAGATCGTTTTAGCTACAAAGGATTATTCAATTGAATGTATTGTTTTTTTTGTTTGATTTTATCGTTAAAGGTATTTTCCTAACTCAACACTATTATGTACTCTATATCAGTGTGTCATAATATAATACGCGTAAAATGTATATATAATGGCGGAACATATGCGAAAGCTTTTTGATTTTTTGGATTTGGGTTTAAACTAACGTCCTTTTTAAACATACGAAAATTTCGGAACCTTGAAAACGTGAACTCTCCTCCTAGGGCGGAGTGTAAAAGAGGGTTGTTTTATGTTTTTTGGGTCGCAAATTACTGAACTTTCAAGAAAACCTTTTTTATAAAAACTTTATTAAAATAAACAAGTTTGGGATGCAACTCCGAAATTACGCTTCCTCGTCTTTTGATAGCGCAGTTAGTTAGTAACAGTTCAAATCCCGCTCTGTACCAATTTTATTTTAAATATATATTTTTGTACCTATTTATAATTATCAATTTTGTTTTCTTAAAGTTATAAGTATTGTTTTTGGTACTGCTTTTTATTAAAAAATTAATATTTTAAAATATTAAATTTTATATACTTAAAACTCCATCCCCTCTTTTTTTCTATAATCGCTTACTTCTTCTTTTAGTCGGTTTTATTCGGTTTTACTCGGTTTTAATCGGTTTTAGTCGGTTTCCCTTTAACAGTTCACCTGCTTGTTGATTTTGGACAGTTTTAATCGCTTTACTCGGTTTTAATCGGCCGGCTTCGCTTTCATTGATCGAGGGGAGGGCTTACGTCATATGGTAGAAGGAGTGGTGGGGGTAGCACCTATTTACATGGTGGAATGCTAATATAATTATATTTTCTAGTCTCTGAGATACGATTAATAAAATGACTGTGCACGGAGGGTAACGGAAAGCGCAAGCTATTAGCGCGCAACCGTGTTCTTCAAGATTTGAACTTCATATCTGGACTTACATTTCCCGTTTCTTTTATGTTTGTTTTTTGGGAAATACTGTATATTTCGTTTTCACTATTTTATATTTTATTTCAGGTTGCCTCATATCCTTGCCGTTTTTTCTGGTCACATTCATAGTTTACGCCCTTCTACCAGAAAGAAACTTGCACGCATTGTCTTTAATGAGCCACGTATTTGCAATATTTATGGCGTATTTCTTAACCACTATTCTCCCTTTAAATCGAGGCAAATGGACTTTATTGGGTTGTCGTGCCATGAGTGAGTATTTTTTTCTCCTTGAACATTTAATGTAATAAAATCAAATAAATACCATTTATTGCAGCAATGACAATTTTTTGTTGCTTCATGTCTTCCATCTTTTGGGTAAACTTAATGGCCTTTAATATTTGTTCAACATTCAGGTATAGCTATGATTTTTTAATATTTTAAGCTTGAAAAACATTCTTCTTTCAGTGGTTCGCAAACCCGTTCGTCAAACACAAAACAAGCAGAAAGAAGACGTTTTATAATTTACAGTATTTATGCGTGGGGGATTCCCCTATTATTTATTGCTTTAATTTTAATTCTAAGCAACACTGTTAAGCCGAATGTTTGGTACGATCCTGGTGTAAGAGGCATACAATGCGTTTTTAATGGTAAATTGGTTATTTGATGATATTTAAAATATTTTAAGATTAATTTAAATTTTAGATGGGTATCCAGAACTTCTCTATTATTATGGGCCCCTCGCAATACTGATAGTGTCTAATATTATTATGTTTACAATCACTGCTTATAACATTCGGAAAGCTCAAAAAGCCACATCTATGCTTACGAAAAGAGGGAGTAAAAAGCACGGTCCTAAAGATGCTGACAAACAAATGTGAGTATTAAAAAAATTTTAATTATGCAACTAAACTATACTTAATATTTTCATGTGGATTTCACTTTTCATTAAAATTGCACAGACGTATATAAAGCGCCGTTTGAGCCAGTTGAGAGATTAAAAATTAGAATTGGAATTAGAATCGACATCGACATAAAAAAGCATACAGATCAATTTATGACCGTATACGAAAAGGTACTGCACAAACCGTAGCTAAATATCTCTAGCCGGATGTAGCGAAAAGTTCCAAATCTCACCACCAGGGGTCGTCTAACTTTTTTCTTTGACACGCCGTAATTCCGAAACAAGATTGGTTAGCGAGATGGGGTTTATGCCGTTGGATAAAACTAGGTTATACAACCCTGTATGGGAGAAATCCAGATCATAAACGATCTGCAACACCATAGAAAGAAAAAACTCGTTTTTTGCAGGGTCGGATTTAAAAATGGAAAGTTTCGACCCCATGAAAATGGTTTTGTTCCGATTTTGTATACAATAAATTGGGTGCCTGCTTTGATCCTGGCACCGGTGGACGAACTCTACTGGTTCAATAATAAATTTTGAATTAATACGTAGGCGGTGCTAAAAAAGATTTCAAACCATTTCTCGATCTGTTTAAAAATGCTATCCATGCTTTTTAAAACAAAATAAACCTCAAATCGATATCGCGATCAGGAAATTTTTGAGGAATTTTTAAAGTTGAACTTGAACAAAAAAATCACATTTTGCAAAGTCGGACTTAAAAATCGTACGTTTCGGCCCTATGGAAATGCTGCGTCTAATTTCCCCTTTTGACGAAAAAGTTGAGATACCAACAATCTTCCTTTCCCTTTTCCTCTCTCATTCCTTCCCCTTTCTTCTCTTCCCCATTTCTTCCCTTTCCCCTATCCTTCCTTTTCCCCTCCCTTCCCTTTAAAACAATCACGACACGACGCAACTCTTATTTGCCCATCACGAATACCCATTTTAATCTTTTTTCCTCCCTAACTATAATAGCGATTTAGTGCGGTGTTAAGTTGACCAACTCCAACGCGCACTTGCGTTTGCGGCCCTTGTAAGTTAATGAAGCTTGTTGGTGCATGGCAATTTTTTCAAACAATTTTTTAATTTAAGAAATAATTGTTTATTACATAATCACAGTATATTATTAATTTATTATATAAGTAGGATGAAAATGAGAATTCTGGATCCACCTCCCACCACTTGACCTCCACCCCCCACCACTCAAAGGTTATTGACCTAGGTCGTTGACCTTTTGACCTTGACCTCCACCCCCCACCACCCAAAGGTCATTAAACTAGGTCATTGATTCTTGACCTCCACCCCCACCACTCTAAGATCATTGACCCACCCCCACCACTCTAAGATCATTGATCCACCCCCACCACTCACCGGTCATTGACCGATATGATAATAAATAAGAGTAAAATAAAAATGTTAAAATGTTTTTATTACATTCGATATTAAAATTTATTACATTAAATATGTTTTATAGTATAGTATTACACATACACCAAAAATGATAGTTATTATAACATCTAATACTAAAGATGCGAGACAATAGTTGCGCGTTGAAGATTTTGTATTTTCCTTAACAGTATTTGGGGAAACAATAATATTTTGCCAGCTAGTTTCAATTGCAGATTTGGGATACAAAAATTTGATTTTAAACCATAACGTAGTCTTTGCTGTAATATTCTGTAATGGTTTTGAGAGAACTTTAATTCCTTCCAAAGTGTCACAATCCATTCTATACTATAATGTAGAATTTGCAGTTTTATTAAAAGATATATATCCTTCGATGGAATTTGGAGGTTGAGCTACATACAACACATCATCATACACAGCTGCCAAGACAATGAGAAACTGTATGGGTAACATGTTGATAACGTAAGCAGTCGAAACGTAATGATGGTTAATAAGTTTTGAGTCATATTATATAAATGTATTTCAACATTGCAACACATTAAAGATGTAAGGAATTAATATGACACCTATAGTTCCCAAGAGTAGAAAATAGTTGGTATATAATGTGGAGGGAATTTTCACTGTCACATGACATACTTGATCTTGTTTAGTATTTATAACTTCCAAAATATTAGCATACAAACAGCTTGGCGACCATTTTAAGTGTTCTTGAAGAACATCATCTAAATCTGTCCAATCACCAATTTCTATCTGACAATAAAAGCACTTAACAAAATCACAATTCTGAGTGTAAAAAAACCCAGCTCGTGCAAGGGTTTCAGATGTTTTCACACCTTCCCAGTTCTTAAATGTAAGTAGTCTGTCGTTAAAACGACCTAATGCTGTACTAACATCTTCCAAACACATGTTGCATCAAAGAGAAGACTTTGTAAACTAAACAGATTTATTTTAGAAAATTAAATATAAAACCACATGATACAAATAAAATACAAAAAATTAAGAATACAAAAAAGGATTACAATTAGTTTCAATGAGAGTTTTGGAACCCCATAAAAATGCAACGTGGAGAACTTCAGAACCCATGTAACGTCGTGTGGAATCTTGCAGAGCTGGGTATACGTTTTTTACGTAGTATGCTGCCAAATCGTCTTGTATTGGTGGTAATGCCTTTGTCACAAGAAGATTGTCCTCCAGTTGCTCATTCCCAACCCATAGAGTGTACGACAGGGTTATCACTGTCAAGAGGAAACGATTAGATGTTGGTTCGCTGCTGCGCATCACGAAATCTCGAAAAGAAGACCAAAATCCTAACAGACGACGATCACAGGTGGTGGTGTCAAAGTCGCCAACCATAGCAGGAAGTGTATGATCTGTTGATGATGCCATTTTAACTGTAGAACTGTGTTGTTACTGTAGAACTGTGCTGTTACTGTACTATACTTTACTAACACTGCAAACTTGCTTATAAATACATTTCTTCACCCTACTACTACATAGAACACATTTGAAAATGGAGGGGTGAATGTGGTTGACCTTGACCTTGACCTTGAACTTTTTTATTTGTGATACATGATGCATCTATCCCAAATAAAAAACATCTAAAAGATATGATGTTACAGTTTTAACAAACAAAAAGTATAAGTTTCAAGTTGGTCGGACCCACCCCCGGCTATAACATCGGAACCGTAGGGGTTAGGGGTGAGATAACCACAGGTATGAATGTAGAAGTTTAAACAGCACTGGGGGGGAGTGGTGGGGAGGTGCTACGGGGACGGGATCTGGTTGGGGTGGTCGAAAATGGCAGAAGGAGTGGTCCAAATTGAAAAATAAAATCGCCGCCAACCTTCCCCCCCCCCCCCCTTCCCCCCCCCCTCCCATTTCAGGGGGATATATATGCGAGACAATTTACCTTCAAAAATTTATGATACGGAAAGTGGAATCGTAAATCTTGATGAAAAAATTGGGGAAGATACACATTGGACTGCATATGTCAAACGTCGTAATAAAATAATATATTTCGATAGTATAGGACAATTAAAACCTCCTCTAGAGCTGACACATTACTTTCGGAGTGACGGTAGCGGGAATAACATTAAATATAATTACGATAAATTGCAAACATTAAATTCTTACAACTGTGGACATCTAGTACTGCGGTTCCTATATACATATGGTCGATAATGTTTTGTGTTAGTGCTTATCCAAATTTCGTGGCGATATGTCCATCACATTTACATTGTCGGATAAAGCATCCGTTTTAACTGCTAATTTTAATCCTCCCATTATTCTCGATCCTGATGCGGAATATGTTATGGGTTTAACATCTTTTGAAACTTATAATAGTATGCCAAATGTGACGTCAACTAATAATCAATTCTTGTTCAAAAATAGATTAATAACCGTGGACGAAGGAAGTTATGAGATATCGGAGTTGAATACCTTTATCAATTCTAAATTGGATCAATCAACTCATGAAAGTGTGGAATTGATTGCAAATAATAATACTTTGAAAACCAAGATTAAAACTTCAGGGGAAGTAGATTTTGACGTTGCGAACTCCATAGGGCCGCTTTTAGGGTTTAAGAAAAAAAAAATTCCGGCTAATTCTAAACAGGATTCTGATTATATTACAAGTATTGTAAAGGTCAACTCATTATTGATTGAATGTAACATAACAACGGGCAACTATAAAAACGGACAAGCTTCTCACGTTATTCATCAATTTTTCCCAAGCGTGCCTCCAGGCTACAAAATAATTGAAAGTCCGGACCACGTAATTTATCTTCCAATTAATGTAAATACGTTGACAGACATAACGCTTAAAATAGTAGATCAAGATGGTGATCTCGTCAATTTTAGAGAAGAAACGGTCACGATAGGACTACATCTGAAACGTGTTTATAATGGTGTTTCGATATAACTCGAATTATCTAAAGGGGTGTGTTGTTCCTCCTCCGGAATGGTATAAAAGGCGTTGCTCTAACTCTAAAAAATGTAGTAGTCAACGGCCGGTTAAGCGATTAACACAGAACAATAAGCTGTTTTTGCGATCTCTCGGACTTACTTTATTACAATGAGTATACTAAATGTTAGTGAAAAAGTGTACGTGGACAATTCCATCGTAAATGCTGAAATACATACACATCAACCTTATACTACGCGATTCGGAAACAATGATGAGATTCGTTTTCCAATACATGAAGGTATGAGTACTTTACCAAGTCAGAGTTATCTATATATGGAGGGGAGGTTAAAAAATAAAGATGGTAACCCGCCAATAAGAGAAGTTGGTACACCACCAGTTAAAGAACTAACCACTACATTCATAAATAATGGTCCCACATTTCTGTTTAGCGAAGCTCGATATGAAATGAATGGGGTTAAAATTGATGCTACAACAAAGCTTGGGTTAACATCCACCATGAAAGGATATGCATCAGACACCCCTAATGATAGTAGGATGCTTGAAAATTCTGGATGGTTTCCAAACGGGAAAAACACAACAGTTGATTTGAATGGGAATTTCAACGTTTGCATACCGCTAAGCAGATTATTAGGTTTTGCTGAAGATTACAAGAAAGTTATTTTAAATATTAGGCAGGAATTGGTGTTGATTCGAAGTAACACGGATATTAACGCGCTCACAGGTACTGATCCAAATGTTACAGTTGAAATAGATAAAATTTATTGGAAAGTTCCACACATCACTGCCGGTCTTGCAGAAGAATTAGCTTTGACTAAATACGTTGATAAAAATGTTGACACTCAAATAGCATTTAGGAGTTGGGAAACCCATGTTTTCCCAAGTCTTCAGGAAGCAGATAAACATACCTGGCCTGTTAAAACGGCAGCAAGTTTGGAAACTCCCAGATTTTTAATAATAGGTTTTCAAACCGGTCGAGGGTGAAATTACTAAAGATATGAGTAAATTTGATCCCTGCGATATTCAAAACGTAAGAGCTTATTTAAACACTGAAAGATATCCATATGATAATTTAAACATAAATTTTAATAACAACCATTTTGCAACGCTCTACCAAATGTATGCTAAATTTCAATCTTCTTATTATGGAAAAGAGGATGAACCTTTACTATCCCCTACAACCTTCAAAGATATTGCTCCTTTAGTTGTTATTGATTGTTCCAATCAGAAAGATGGATTGAATCCTAGGGCGGTAGTGCTTAGAATCGAATTTGAAACCAACAAAAACGTACCTGCACAAACAACAGCTCATTGTCTAATTCTACACGATCGTGTGTTTACATATAATGCACTTACAAAAGCAGTTAAACAACTTTAAACTATTTAACATAATATCATAAACGGTGTTCGACAGTTTCAATAGTTTGGTTGACGGTGTAACAACTGATAATGCAGATTACAGTAGTGGACGTACAAGGATTCAAAACCTCTGAAAAAATTTTTACACCTAAGGAATTAGCTATTTATGATGGGAACCATGTTTCACACCACATATTTAAACCACCGTTTGCTTTTGACACCTTAGAAGCAGAATTTAAAAAGCAAGCAAACTGGTTAATTCATAATCATCACTGTCTTGATTGGGTTGAAGGTTTTACACCAACTTTTTTATTCCCAAGAATTCTTCAACGATTAACTCGGGATGCAGATTCCGTTTACGTAAAGGGTCATGAGAAAGCAGTCTACATACGAAATTATATTTCTAAACCAGTTATTGAATTCGACGAACAGCCAGCTTTAAACCCTTTGATACCATCATGCTTTTATCATTTAAAATCTCCTTCTGTATGTGCTTTATCTAATGTATATTATTTATATGATAAATTTGTAATGAAATAACTTTTTTAATAAATAAATTCTTACATTTTATCTATTGTTTTATTATGATATATGAGAGCTACATTTACAATACATAATATATAAAGCCATTATAGGATATTACAACAATACAGAACGTTCAATCTTACATATTACACTAATTATAGCAAAAATAACAGTTTACAAATCTTTAAATCGCTCCTCGCAAATCCGTAATCTATGCTTATTGTCTAAAACATTATTTAAAATATTACTAACTATTTGAATTCTTCTTTCAAATCGAAATCTATCTCTAGCTATACACTCCCATTCACTTTTCCTAGCTTGTTCAAAGGCGTACGACCACACTATCATATGATTAATTTTATTTATAGACTCATTAAAGCGTACAAACTTCATTACCCGCACCATAGTTTATTCCTTTTTTTCTAATTGTTCAAAATGTTCTATTTCCGGAAAGAAACGATTAAACTCGTTAATAAAATCCTTTAAACCTGTCTCAATCAGTTTTAACACAAAACAGCTAGCACAACTCTTTCCATTTTTAAATTCCTTACAAATTTCAATACCACGTTTATATTTCTTTTCCAACTCTTCACAGTATTCAACACTAAAAAGTCCGTTACCATATACTTGTTCATGATTTGCTTCAAACTCTAAAGCTTCAAATTGTTGCATCAATCTCTCTACTGCACTTAACTTATCTACAGCCTTCGTCCAAGATTGTTCTGCGTAACACATCCACATTTTTAATATTCAAATTTCAAGGATCGATCGAAGTTAATACACTAACTCTCACCAACAGCTCCCAATCGTTTCCAACCCTTTACTGCCCCGAAACACTTTTTTCTTTCTCAATATCTGCAACTACCTTCTGTGGCATGAAATGTAACACTTCCATCATATATAACACGTTGTCTGATTTCGTATCTTTCAACGGTGTTAGTATGTTATTACAGTTTTCTTTAATATCACCAGGCATTACTGCTAATGCACTTATTATGTTCTCATAAAACTCATCGAAACGCGCATGCTCCACTATTTGTAATTGATAATTAATTACATCCACCAAATTCCATAACTCTGCAACGGATTCCCACCCTAATCACACTTCTGAATCGTTTTTTTCAATTTTTATAGCTTTTGTCTGCTGCACGAATTCAAAATGGATTGCCTTGGAACCTATCATCAAAGGTGGCCACTGATGATCTGCATTTTGAAAATAATTCGTTATAATTCCTTGATTCTCAAGTAGAATATTCCATTCAACTTTATCAAATAAAGACCACTGATTTTTTTGTCCACAAATTTTCACTGTTGGTACAAATCCTAACAATGGTAACAATCCAACTTTCACACATTTAGTTTTCGATTTGTTTAAAAAATAAATGCTTTGACTAATCAGAGGATAGTATATTCCTTCACCATTTTGAAATGTGGTTGAAACGGTTCGCTTCTGTGCCAAGTTTTTAGCTTGTTCAATACAATTTTTCAAATTTTCCACTAAAACACATAAGTACATTTAATTAGACTAGAACCAAAATTTTTAAATATAACTTACTTGTTTATAAACCGTTCAGCTATGCTTAACACTGATATTTTCACAGGATCATGCTGCTTATAAATACTAAAATCTTTAAGTGGGAGGTGGTATTGAATAGTTCATTATACCATGACCTGGGTCAATGAGAGGTCAAGGTTGAGGTCAATGACCGGTGAGTGGTGGGGGTGGGTCAATGATCTTAGAGTGGTGGGGGTGGAGGTCAAGGATCAATGACCTAGTTTAATGACCTTTGGGTGGTGGGGGGTGGAGGTCAAGTGGTGGGAGGTGGATCCAGAACTCTCATTTTCATCCTACTTATATAGACTGTACTGTAGGGAACCCAAACGGCATTTCGAAAATGTAACTGTAATTATCATGTTCTAAGTATAATTATTAGAAAATTTGATTATAAAAACTGAATCACTTTTTAGGTTCCAGTTATACATAAGATTGTTATTCGCGATGGGTGTTAATTGGTCAGCAGAAATAATAGTATGGGCAATCAACTGGCAAGTAGAAAATGTACCACCCGTTATAGGGTATATTACGGTCTTTTGCAACGCTG